>CALSEM010000069.1:493212-946089 GCA_943735885.1 Stelis phaeoptera | reverse complement strand
GGTAGACGCCATGGCACTTTTTATTGGGTCGCCGATAGACGTCATGGCACTTTTTATTGTCTGTGTTAGAAATCGTAAAACACTGTATAACACTAGTTTCACCTACACACGTCGGTGTCACCAGAAATTGAGGTGAAAGAAGAAATGGTACAAACTCCTTCACGTAAACGCTCAATTTTATTTTAACAAATTATCGAAATAACAACGCGGACTGTCACGAAGACGTGGCTACGTAAAGATTGCCTGCGAGACTGCCTCGCGGAACGCTGGTTTCTGCATTTTAAAAGGGTCTTCCGCAAAGGATAGAAATAGAAATAGAAAGAGAAAAAGAAGTGAAGAGTGGAAAGTCGGAAAAACCAGAGATAGAAGAGAAATTGATCGAGAGTTTAAGGGCTCGCGCGAGTCTGGTCGCCAAATGTGCAAGTTGACGTTGACCAGGCCCGAACGAGCCTCGAAGAAAACATAGAAATGAGAATGAAAAGGAAACAAGCTTTTCAAAGAAAAAGAAAGTTGAAAAAGAAAGAATTTGTGGATACCGGCAAGGACGTGGTGGCAGTGGCGTAACTACCACAGTGCACAGAATCGCCGCTTTTGCTCAGTTTTGGCTCAAAACGTGCGTTTCGTGCACAGAATTTCCGCTTTTGCTCAGTTTCGGCACAAATCCCGCGTTTTCGTGCACAGAAACGCCGCTTATGCTCAGGTTTGGCGCAACAGTTGCGTTTCGTGCTCAGAATCGCCGCTTTTGCTCATTATTGGCACAAAACGTGCGTTTCGTGCACAGAATCGAAGCTTTTGCTCAGTTTTGGCACAAATCCGCGTTTCGTGCACAGAATCGCCGCTTTTGCTCAGTTTTGGCACAAAACGTGCGTTTCGTGCTCAGAATCGCCGCTTTTGCTCATTATTGGCACAAAACGTGCGTTTCGTGCACAGAATCTCCGCTGTTGCTCAGTTTTGGAACAAAACCCGCCTTTCGTGCGCAGAATAGCCGCTTTTGCTCAGTTTTGGCTCAAAACGTTCGTTTCGTGCACAGAATCGCCGCTTTTGCTCTGTTTTGCAACAAAACGTGGGTTTCGTGCACAGAATCTCCGCTTTTGCTCCGTTTTGGCACAAAACGTGCGTTTCATGCACAGAATCTCTGCTTTTGCTCCGTTTTGGCTCAAAACGTGCGTTTCGTGCACAGAATCGCCGCTTTTGCTCAGTTTTGGCTCAAAACGTGCGTTTCGTGCACAGAATCGCCGCTTTTGCTCAGCTTTGGCACAAACCCCGCGTTTCGTGCACAGAATCGCTGCTTTTGCTCCGTTTGGCACAAAACGTGCGTTTCGTGCTCAGAATCGCCGCTTTTGCTCATTATTGGTACAAAACGTGCGTTTCGTGCACAGAATCGCCGCTGTTGCTCAGTTTTGGAACAAAACCCGCCTTTCGTGCACAGAATCGCCGCTTTTGATCATTACTGGCACAAAACCCTTGTTTCTCTAACAGAATCGCCGCTTTTGCTCAGTTTTGGCACGAAACGTGCGATTCGTGCACAGAATCGCCGCTTTTGCTCAGTTTTGGCACAAATCCCGCGTTTCGTGCGCAGAATCGCCTCTTTTGCTCAGTTTTGGAACAAAACCCGCCTTTCGTGCACAGAATCGCCGCTTTTGCTCAGTTTTGGCTCAAAACGTGCGTTTCGTGCACAGAATCGCCGCTTTTGCTGAGTTTTGGCACAAATCCCGCGTTTCGAGCACAGAATCGCCGCTTTTGCTCATTATTGGCTCAAAACGTGCGTTTCGTGCACAGAATCGCCGCTTTTGCTGAGTTTTGGCACAAATCCCGCGTTTCGTGCACAGAATCGCCGCTTTTGCTCCGTTTTCGCACAAAACGTGCGTTTCGTGCTCAGAATCGCCGCTTTTGCTCATTATTGGCTCAAAACGTGCGTTTCGTGCACAGAATCTCCGCTTTTGCTCAGTTTTGGAACAAAACCCGCCTTTCGTGCACAGAATCGCCGCTTTTGCTCCGTTTTGGCACGAAACTTGCGTTTCGTTAACAGGATCGCCGCTTCTGCTCAGTTTTGGCACAAAACTCGCGTTTCGTGCACAGAACCGCCGCTTTTGCTCATTATTGGCACAAAACGTGCTATTCGTGCACAGAATCTCCGCTTTTGCTCAGATTTGGAACAAAACCCGCCTTTCGTGCACAGAATCGCCGCTTTTGCTCCGTTTTGGCACGAAACTTGCGTTTCGTTAACAGGATCGCCGCTTCTGCTCAGTTTTGGCACAAAACTCGCGTTTCGTGCACAGAACCGCCGCTTTTGCTCATTATTGGCTCAAAACGTGCGTTTCGTGCACAGAATCTCCGCTTTTGCTCAGTTTTGGAACAAAACCCGCGTTTCGTGCGCAGAATCGCCGCTTTTGCTCAGTTTTGGCTCAAAACGTGCGTTTCGTGCACAGAATCTCCGCTCTTGCTCAGTTTTGGCACAAAACACGCGTTTCGTGCACAGAAACGCCGCTTCTGCTCAGTTTTGGCACAAATCCCGCGTTTCGTGCACAGAATCGTCGCTTTTGCTCAGTTTTGCAACAAAACGTTCGTTTCGTGCACAGAATCGCCGCTTTTGCTCCGTTTTGGACCAAAACTTACGTTTCGTGCTCAGAATCGCCGCTTTTGATCCGTTTTGGCACAAAACCCGCGTTTCGTGCACAGAATCGCCTCTTTTGCTCAGTTTTGGCACAAATCCGCGTTTCGTGCACAGAATCGCCGCTATTGCTCAGTTTTGCAACAAAACGTTCGTTTCGTGCACATAATCACCACTTTTGCTCCATTTTGGCCCAAAACTTGCGTTTCGTGTTCAGAATCGCCGCTTTTGATCCGTTTTGGCACAAAACCCGCGATTCGTGCACAGAATTTCCGCTTTTGCTCAGTTTCGGCACAAATCCCGCGTTTCGTGCACAGAAACGCCGCTTCTGCTCAGGTTTGGCGCAACACTTGCGTTTCGTGCTCAGAATCGCCGCTTTTGCTCATTATTGGCACAAAACGTGCGTTTCGTGCACAGAATCTCCGCTGTTGCTCAGTTTTGGAACAAAACCCGCCTTTCGTGCGCAGAATAGCCGCTTTTGCTCAGTTTTGGCTCAAAACGTTCGTTTCGTGCACAGAATCGCCGCTTTTGCTCTGTTTTGCAACAAAACGTGCGATTCGTGCTCAGAATCGCCGCTTTTGCTCATTATTGGCTCAAAACGTGCGTTTCCTGCACAGAATCTCCGCTTTTGCTCAGTTTTGGAACAAAACCCGCCTTTCGTGCACAGAATCGCCGCTTTTGCTCCGTTTTGGCACGAAACTTGCGTTTCGTTAACAGGATCGCCGCTTCTGCTCAGTTTTGGCACAAAACTCGCGTTTCGTGCACAGAACCGCCGCTTTTGCTCATTATTGGCACAAAACGTGCTTTTCGTGCACAGAATCGCCGCTGTTGCTCAGTTTTGGAACAAAACCCGCCTTTCGTGCACAGAATCGCCGCTTTTGCTCAGTTTTGGCGCAAAACCCTTGTTTCGTTAACAGAGTCGCCGCTTTTGCTCAGTTTTGGCACGAAACGTGCGTTTCGTTCACAGAATCGCCGCTTTTGCTCCGTTTTGGCACGAAACGTGCGTTTCGTTAACAGGATCGCCGCTTCTGCTCAGTTTTGGCACAAAACTCGCGTTTCGTGCACAGAACCGCCGCTTTTGCTCATTATTGGCACAAAACGTGCGTTTCGTGGTCAGAATCGCCGCTTTTGCTCATTATTGGCTCAAAACGTGCGTTTCGTGTTCAGAATCGCCGCTTTTGATCCGTTTTGGCACAAAACCCGCGATTCGTGCACAGAATTTCCGCTTTTGCTCAGTTTCGGCACAAATCCCGCGTTTCGTGCACAGAAACGCCGCTTCTGCTCAGGTTTGGCGCAACACTTGCGTTTCGTGCTCAGAATCGCCGCTTTTGCTCATTATTGGCACAAAACGTGCGTTTCGTGCACAGAATCTCCGCTGTTGCTCAGTTTTGGAACAAAACCCGCCTTTCGTGCGCAGAATAGCCGCTTTTGCTCAGTTTTGGCTCAAAACGTTCGTTTCGTGCACAGAATCGCCGCTTTTGCTCTGTTTTGCAACAAAACGTGCGATTCGTGCTCAGAATCGCCGCTTTTGCTCATTATTGGCTCAAAACGTGCGTTTCGTGCACAGAATCTCCGCTTTTGCTCAGTTTTGGAACAAAACCCGCCTTTCGTGCACAGAATCGCCGCTTTTGCTCCGTTTTGGCACGAAACTTTCGTTTCGTTAACAGGATCGCCGCTTCTGCTCAGTTTTGGCACAAATCCGCGTTTCGTTCACAGAATCGCCGCTATTGCTCAGTTTTGCAACAAAACGTTCGTTTCGTGCACATAATCACCACTTTTGCTCCATTTTGGCCCAAAACTTGCGTTTCGTGTTCAGAATCGCCGCTTTTGATCCGTTTTGGCACAAAACCCGCGATTCGTGCACAGAATCGCCGCTTTTGCTCCGTTTTGGCTCAAAACGTGCGTTTCGTGCACAGAATCGCCGCTTTTGCTCTGTTTTGCAACAAAACGTGCGTTTCGTGCACAGAATCTCCGCTTTTGCACAGTTTTGGCTCAAAACGTGCGTTTCGTCCACAGAATCGCCGCTTTTGCTCAGTTGTGGCACAAATCCCGCGTATCGTGCACAGAATCGCCGCTTTTGCTCAGTTTTGGAACAAATCCCGCCTTTCGTGCACAGAATCGCCGCTTTTGCTCAGTTTTGGCTCAAAACGTGCGTTTCGTGCACAGAATCGCCGCATTTGCTCAGTTTTGGAACAAATCCCGCGTTTCGTGCACAGATTCGCCGCTTTTGCTCAGTTTTGGCGCAAAACCCTTGTTTCGTTAACAGAATCGCCGCTTTTGCTCAGTTTTGGCACGAAACGTGCGATTCGTGCACAGAATCGCCGCTTTTGCTCAGTTTTGGCACGAAACGTGCGTTTCGTGCGCAGAATCGCCGCTTTTGCCCAGTTTTGGAACAAAACCCGCCTTTCGTGCACAGAATCGCCGCTTTTGATCATTACTGGCACAAAACCCTTGTTTCTCTAACAGAATCGCCGCTTTTGCTCAGTTTTGGCACGAAACGTGCGATTCGTGCTCAGAATCGCCGCTTTTGCTCAGTTTTGGCACAAATCCCGCGTTTCGTGCGCAGAATCGCCGCTTTTGCTCAGTTTTGGAACAAAACCCGCCTTTCGTGCTCAGAATCGCCGCTTTTGCTCAGTTTTGGCTCAAAACGTGCGTTTCGTGCACAGAATCGCCGCTTTTGCTCAGTTTTGGCACAAATCCCGCGTTTCGTGCACAGAATCGCCGCTTTTGCTCCGTTTTCGCACAAAACGTGCGTTTCGTGCTCAGAAACGCCGCTTTTGCTCATTATTGGCTCAAAACGTGCGTTTCGTTCACAGAATCTCCGCTTTTGCTCAGTTTTGGCACGAAACGTGCGTTTCGTTCACAGAATCGCCGTTTTTGCTCCGTTTTCGCACAAAGCGTGCGTTTCGTGGTCAGAATCGCCGCTTTTGCTCATTATTGGCTCAAAACGTGCGTCTCGTGCACAGAATCTCCGCTTTTGCTCAGTTTTGGAACAAAACCCGCCTTTCGTGCACAGAATCGCCGCTTTTGCTCAGTTTTGGCACGAAACTTGCGTTTCGTGCACAGAATCGCCGCTTCTGCTCAGTTTTGGCACAAAACTCGCGTTTCGTGCAAAGAACCGCCGCTTTTGCTCATTATTGGCACAAAACGTGCTTTTCGTGCACAGAATCGCCGCTGTTGCTCAGTTTTGGAACAAAACCCGCCTTTCGTGCACAGAATCGCCGCTTTTGCTCAGTTTTGGCGCAAAACCCTTGTTTCGTTAACAGAGTCGCCGCTTTTGCTCAGTCTTGGCACGAAACGTGCGTTTCGTGCTCAGAATCGCCGCTTTTGCTCATTATTTTCTCAAAACGTGCGTTTCGTGCACAGAATCTCCGCTTTTGCTCAGTTTTGGAACAAAACCCGCCTTTCGTGCACAGAATCGCCGCTTTTGCTCAGTTTTGGCACGAAACTTGCGTTTCGTGCACAGAATCGCCGCTTTTGCTCAGTTTTGGCACAAATCCCGCGTTTCGTGCACAGAATCGCCGCTTTTGCACAGTTTTGGCTCAAAACGTGCGTTTCGTGCACAGATTCGCCGCTTTTGCTCAGTTTCGGCGCAAAACCCTTGTTTCGTTAACAGAATCGCCGCTTTTGCTCAGTTTTGGCACGAAACGTGCGTTTCGTGCACAGAATCGCCGCTTTTGCTCTGTTTTCCAACAAAACGTGCGTTTCGTGCACAGAATTGCCGCTTTTGCTCCGTTTTGGCTCAAAACGTGCGTTTCGTGCACAGAATCTCCGCTTTTGCTCAGTTTTGGAACAAATCCGCGTTTCGGGCACAGAATCGCCGCTTTTGCTCAGTTTTGGCTCAAAACGTGCGTTTCGTGCACAGAATCGCCGCTTTTGCTCAGGTTTGGCACAAACCCCGCGTTTCGTGCACAGAATCGCTGCTTTTGCTCCGTTTGGCACAAAACGTGCGTTTCGTGCTCAGAATCGCCGCTTTTGCTCATTATTGGTACAAAACGTGCGTTTCGTGCACAGAATCGCCGCTGTTGCCTAGTTTTGGAACAAAACCCGCCTTTCGTGCACAGAATCGCCGCTTTTGATCATTACTGGCACAAAACCTTTGTTTCTCTAACAGAATCGCCGCTTTTGCTCAGGTTTGGCACGAAACGTGCGATTCGTGCTCAGAATCGCCGCTTTTGCTCAGTTTTGGAACAAATCCCGCGTTTCGTACGCAGAATCGCCGCTTTTGCTCAGTTTTGGAACAAAACCCGCCTTTCGTGCACAGAATCGCCGCTTTTGATCATTACTGGCACAAAACCCTTGTTTCTCTAACAGAATCGCCGCTTTTGCTCAGTTTTGGCACGAAACGTGCGATTCGTGCTCAGAATCGCCGCTTTTGCTCAGTTTTGGCACAAATCCCGCGTTTCGTGCGCAGAATCGCCGCTTTTGCTCAGTTTTGGAACAAAACCCGCCTTTCGTGCTGAGGTGAAAGAAGAAATGGTACAAACTCCTTCACGTAAACGCTCAATTTTATTTTAACAAATTATCGAAATAACAAAGCGGACTGTCACGAAGACGTGGCTACGTAAAGATTGCCTGCGAGACTGCCTCGCGGAACGCTGGTTTCTGCTTTTTAAAAGGGTCTTCCGCAAAGGATAGAAATAGAAATAGAAAGAGAAAAAGAAGTGAAGAGTGGAAAGTCGGAAAAACCAGAGATAGAAGAGAAAGTGATCGAGAGTTTAAGGGCTCGCGCGAGTCTGGTCGCCAAATGTGCAAGTTGACGTTGACCAGGCCCGAACGAGCCTCGAAGAAAACATAGAAATGAGAATGAAAAGGAAACAAGCTTTTCAAAGAAAAAGAAAGTTGAAAGAGAAAGAATTTGTGGATACCGGCAAGGACGTGGTGGCAGTATCGTAACTACCACATCACCCCCTTGCTAGTGATTTGCTTAATCACGAAAATCCTGCTTGAAATCTATCTGGAAATCTTATATGTCTACCGGCGCGTGTAGTTAATCGCGGTGTTGTAGTGTCTTGAGATGGTGTTATAGTATTCTGTGATCCGGTATTATTACAATTATCCTCGCTTAAACTATTGCTTATAATATACGCGGGTTTTAGTCTATCGATTGAGATTGTACATTGTTTTCCACGATAATCTATTACAAAACTTTTCGGTCCACGAGTAATAACCCGATACGGTCCATCATACGGGGGCTGCAAGATGCCTTTAGGTGCGTCGTGTCGAACGAAAACATGCTCTGAATTAGCGAGATCTTTAAAAATGAAAGTTCGGCGCGATCCGTGGTGTGTGCCTGCAACCGGTCTTAGATCCTGGAAGTGTTGACGCAATTCTTTTGCAAACGAATTTGCGTCGGCGACGGGTTCGCGGGATTGCGGGGTAAGAAACTCTCCAGGTAGACGCAATGGTTCGCCGTACACCAGCTCCGCGACCGTTGCCTTTAGGTCTTCCCTCCAGGCTGAGCGAATGCCCAGCAATATGGTGGGAAGAATTTCCGTCCAGCGCTGGTTTTCATAACAACGTATTGCTGCTTTCAACTGGCGGTGGAACCTCTCCACCATCCCGTTAGCAGCGGGGTGGTATGCGGTCGTTCTTAAATGCTTGGTCCCTGTCAACAAACTTAATTGTCTAAAAAGGTTAGATTCAAATTGTCTGCCTTGATCCGTTGTGATCCGTAGCGGTGTCCCAAATCGAACAATCCATCCTTCGTAAAGAGCACGAGCCACTGTGCTTGCCTCTTGGTCTTGGAGGGGTATTGCCTCAGGCCAACGTGTAAATCTGTCTACACAGGTAAGGCAATATCTGTGTCCTTCCGAGACTGGCAGGATGACGATGTCGATATGGATATGTTCGAACCTTGATGTTGGTCGTAAGAAAGAGCCAAGGGGTGCTGATACGTGCTTGGTAATCTTGGAACGTTGACATTGAAGACAGCTCCTAGCCCATCTTCTACAGTCGGTTTTAATTGATGGCCAGACATAACGCTGAGTAACAAGTTTGATGCTTGCGTTTATTCCTGGATGTGATATTTTGTGCAATGTGTTGAACGCTGTCCGACGGAAAGGTTGTGTAAGGAAAGGGCGAGCGGTATCTGTGGATAAATCGCAATAAATTTGACGTGTACTTCCAGGAATTGTTACACGTTTCAGGTTAAGACCGGTATTTCCTTGTAAATATGAATTTAGCTCTTCGTCCTCTTCCTGTGAATTCGCCAATGCTTCGAAATCTAAGGTTGAGTCGATTTCTTCGATCCTCGATAATGCGTCGGCCACGATGTTATCTTGACCTGCTATGTAGCGAATATCCGTGGAAAATTCGCTGATAAAGCTAAGGTGTCGAAATTGTCGTGGGGTAAATTTTTCCGGTTTCTGTTGGAAAGAGTAAATAAGAGGTTTATGGTCGGTAAATATAGTAAAAGTTCTTCCTTCGATCATGTAGCGGAAATATTTGACTGCAAGATAAATGGCAAGTAATTCTCTGTCGTACGTGGCATATTTTTGTTCTGTCGGGCTGAGTTTTTTAGAAAAGAACCCTAGTGGTTTCCAACTATTGTCGATACGTTGTTGAAGCACGGCGCCTACCGCAGTTTCTGAAGCGTCGCAAACAATGGCCAGAGGGGCATTGATTTCAGGGTATGTTAATAACGTGGCTTCTGCTAATGACTTTTTACAGTTTTCAAATGCTTTACTGGCCTCTATAGTCCACTTCACCTGTGCGCTGCCCTTGATTTTGTCGGTCAACAGGTCATTGAGAGGAGCCTGTATTTGTGCGGCCTTAGGTATAAAACGCCTATAGAAATTTAACATACCTAAGAACTGCCGTAACTGTTTCGCTGTAGTCGGTCGAGGGTATTGTACGATGGCATCGACCTTTTCGGTGGTCGGCCGTATACCTGCTTCCGACACTAGGTAACCCAGGAATTTTAATTCCGATTTTCCGAACATGCACTTTGCTGGATTAATTATGACGCCGTAATTCTTCAATCGTTGAAAAACTATCTTAAGGTGTTGGAGATGTTCCTCTTCATGATAATATCACGCACCTCTGTAGCGTAAGTAGGATTTAAAGCACCCATAATATATCCGAATTTAGTGCTTTCGGACGTGATTCCCGATGCGTCAAAGCTTCGTTCAACCATGCTAAACCACTTTCTGGGTCTTGCGGACAAAATTCAGGTATGCGGCACGCGACACGGTCGATTTCAGTTGTAGCGGCGGAACTAATTGTGGCTGTTGGATCGCTGGTAGACGCCATGGCACTTTTTATTGGGTCGCCGATAGACGTCATGGCACTTTTTATTGTCTGTGTTAGAAATCGTAAAAACACTGTATAACACTAGTTTCACCTACACACGTCGGTGTCACCAGAAATTGAGGTGAAAGAAGAAATGGTACAAACTCCTTCACGTAAACGCTCAATTTTATTTTAACAAATTATCGAAATAACAACGCGGACTGTCACGAAGACGTGGCTACGTAAAGATTGCCTGCGAGACTGCCTCGCGGAACGCTGGTTTCTGCATTTTAAAAGGGTCTTCCGCAAAGGATAGAAATAGAAATAGAAAGAGAAAAAGAAGTGAAGAGTGGAAAGTCGGAAAAACCAGAGATAGAAGAGAAATTGATCGAGAGTTTAAGGGCTCGCGCGAGTCTGGTCGCCAAATGTGCAAGTTGACGTTGACCAGGCCCGAACGAGCCTCGAAGAAAACATAGAAATGAGAATGAAAAGGAAACAAGCTTTTCAAAGAAAAAGAAAGTTGAAAAAGAAAGAATTTGTGGATACCGGCAAGGACGTGGTGGCAGTGGCGTAACTACCACAGTGCACAGAATCGCCGCTTTTGCTCAGTTTTGGCTCAAAACGTGCGTTTCGTGCACAGAATTTCCGCTTTTGCTCAGTTTCGGCACAAATCCCGCGTTTCGTGCACAGAAACGCCGCTTATGCTCAGGTTTGGCGCAACAGTTGCGTTTCGTGCTCAGAATCGCCGCTTTTGCTCATTATTGGCACAAAACGTGCGTTTCGTGCACAGAATCGAAGCTTTTGCTCAGTTTTGGCACAAATCCGCGTTTCGTGCACAGAATCGCCGCTTTTGCTCAGTTTTGGCACAAAACGTGCGTTTCGTGCTCAGAATCGCCGCTTTTGCTCATTATTGGCACAAAACGTGCGTTTCGTGCACAGAATCTCCGCTGTTGCTCAGTTTTGGAACAAAACCCGCCTTTCGTGCGCAGAATAGCCGCTTTTGCTCAGTTTTGGCTCAAAACGTTCGTTTCGTGCACAGAATCGCCGCTTTTGCTCTGTTTTGCAACAAAACGTGGGTTTCGTGCACAGAATCTCCGCTTTTACTCCGTTTTGGCACAAAACGTGCGTTTCATGCACAGAATCTCTGCTTTTGCTCCGTTTTGGCTCAAAACGTGCGTTTCGTGCACAGAATCGCCGCTTTTGCTCAGTTTTGGCTCAAAACGTGCGTTTCGTGCACAGAATCGCCGCTTTTGCTCAGCTTTGGCACAAACCCCGCGTTTCGTGCACAGAATCGCTGCTTTTGCTCCGTTTGGCACAAAACGTGCGTTTCGTGCTCAGAATCGCCGCTTTTGCTCATTATTGGTACAAAACGTGCGTTTCGTGCACAGAATCGCCGCTGTTGCTCAGTTTTGGAACAAAACCCGCCTTTCGTGCACAGAATCGCCGCTTTTGATCATTACTGGCACAAAACCCTTGTTTCTCTAACAGAATCGCCGCTTTTGCTCAGTTTTGGCACGAAACGTGCGATTCGTGCACAGAATCGCCGCTTTTGCTCAGTTTTGGCACAAATCCCGCGTTTCGTGCGCAGAATCGCCTCTTTTGCTCAGTTTTGGAACAAAACCCGCCTTTCGTGCACAGAATCGCCGCTTTTGCTCAGTTTTGGCTCAAAACGTGCGTTTCGTGCACAGAATCGCCGCTTTTGCTGAGTTTTGGCACAAATCCCGCGTTTCGAGCACAGAATCGCCGCTTTTGCTCATTATTGGCTCAAAACGTGCGTTTCGTGCACAGAATCGCCGCTTTTGCTGAGTTTTGGCACAAATCCCGCGTTTCGTGCACAGAATCGCCGCTTTTGCTGAGTTTTGGCACAAATCCCGCGTTTCGTGCACAGAATCGCCGCTTTTGCTCCGTTTTCGCACAAAACGTGCGTTTCGTGCACAGAATCCCCGCTTTTGCTCAGTTTTGGCACAAATCCGCGTTTCGGGCACAGAATCGCCGCTTTTGCTCAGTTTTGGCTCAAAACGTGCGTTTCGTGCACAGAATCGCCGCTTTTGCTCAGGTTTGGCACAAACCCCGCGTTTCGTGCACAGAATCGCTGCTTTTGCTCCGTTTGGCACAAAACGTGCGTTTCGTGCTCAGAATCGCCGCTTTTGCTCATTATTGGTACAAAACGTGCGTTTCGTGCACAGAATCGCCGCTGTTGCCTAGTTTTGGAACAAAACCCGCCTTTCGTGCACAGAATCGCCGCTTTTGATCATTACTGGCACAAAACCTTTGTTTCTCTAACAGAATCGCCGCTTTTGCTCAGGTTTGGCACGAAACGTGCGATTCGTGCTCAGAATCGCCGCTTTTGCTCAGTTTTGGAACAAATCCCGCGTTTCGTACGCAGAATCGCCGCTTTTGCTCAGTTTTGGAACAAAACCCGCCTTTCGTGCACAGAATCGCCGCTTTTGATCATTACTGGCACAAAACCCTTGTTTCTCTAACAGAATCGCCGCTTTTGCTCAGTTTTGGCACGAAACGTGCGATTCGTGCTCAGAATCGCCGCTTTTGCTCAGTTTTGGCACAAATCCCGCGTTTCGTGCGCAGAATCGCCGCTTTTGCTCAGTTTTGGAACAAAACCCGCCTTTCGTGCTGAGGTGAAAGAAGAAATGGTACAAACTCCTTCACGTAAACGCTCAATTTTATTTTAACAAATTATCGAAATAACAAAGCGGACTGTCACGAAGACGTGGCTACGTAAAGATTGCCTGCGAGACTGCCTCGCGGAACGCTGGTTTCTGCTTTTTAAAAGGGTCTTCCGCAAAGGATAGAAATAGAAATAGAAAGAGAAAAAGAAGTGAAGAGTGGAAAGTCGGAAAAACCAGAGATAGAAGAGAAAGTGATCGAGAGTTTAAGGGCTCGCGCGAGTCTGGTCGCCAAATGTGCAAGTTGACGTTGACCAGGCCCGAACGAGCCTCGAAGAAAACATAGAAATGAGAATGAAAAGGAAACAAGCTTTTCAAAGAAAAAGAAAGTTGAAAGAGAAAGAATTTGTGGATACCGGCAAGGACGTGGTGGCAGTATCGTAACTACCACATCACCCCCTTGCTAGTGATTTGCTTAATCACGAAAATCCTGCTTGAAATCTATCTGGAAATCTTATATGTCTACCGGCGCGTGTAGTTAATCGCGGTGTTGTAGTGTCTTGAGATGGTGTTATAGTATTCTGTGATCCGGTATTATTACAATTATCCTCGCTTAAACTATTGCTTATAATATACGCGGGTTTTAGTCTATCGATTGAGATTGTACATTGTTTTCCACGATAATCTATTACAAAACTTTTCGGTCCACGAGTAATAACCCGATACGGTCCATCATACGGGGGCTGCAAGATGCCTTTAGGTGCGTCGTGTCGAACGAAAACATGCTCTGAATTAGCGAGATCTTTAAAAATGAAAGTTCGGCGCGATCCGTGGTGTGTGCCTGCAACCGGTCTTAGATCCTGGAAGTGTTGACGCAATTCTTTTGCAAACGAATTTGCGTCGGCGACGGGTTCGCGGGATTGCGGGGTAAGAAACTCTCCAGGTAGACGCAATGGTTCGCCGTACACCAGCTCCGCGACCGTTGCCTTTAGGTCTTCCCTCCAGGCTGAGCGAATGCCCAGCAATATGGTGGGAAGAATTTCCGTCCAGCGCTGGTTTTCATAACAACGTATTGCTGCTTTCAACTGGCGGTGGAACCTCTCCACCATCCCGTTAGCAGCGGGGTGGTATGCGGTCGTTCTTAAATGCTTGGTCCCTGTCAACAAACTTAATTGTCTAAAAAGGTTAGATTCAAATTGTCTGCCTTGATCCGTTGTGATCCGTAGCGGTGTCCCAAATCGAACAATCCATCCTTCGTAAAGAGCACGAGCCACTGTGCTTGCCTCTTGGTCTTGGAGGGGTATTGCCTCAGGCCAACGTGTAAATCTGTCTACACAGGTAAGGCAATATCTGTGTCCTTCCGAGACTGGCAGGATGACGATGTCGATATGGATATGTTCGAACCTTGATGTTGGTCGTAAGAAAGAGCCAAGGGGTGCTGATACGTGCTTGGTAATCTTGGAACGTTGACATTGAAGACAGCTCCTAGCCCATCTTCTACAGTCGGTTTTAATTGATGGCCAGACATAACGCTGAGTAACAAGTTTGATGCTTGCGTTTATTCCTGGATGTGATATTTTGTGCAATGTGTTGAACGCTGTCCGACGGAAAGGTTGTGTAAGGAAAGGGCGAGCGGTATCTGTGGATAAATCGCAATAAATTTGACGTGTACTTCCAGGAATTGTTACACGTTTCAGGTTAAGACCGGTATTTCCTTGTAAATATGAATTTAGCTCTTCGTCCTCTTCCTGTGAATTCGCCAATGCTTCGAAATCTAAGGTTGAGTCGATTTCTTCGATCCTCGATAATGCGTCGGCCACGATGTTATCTTGACCTGCTATGTAGCGAATATCCGTGGAAAATTCGCTGATAAAGCTAAGGTGTCGAAATTGTCGTGGGGTAAATTTTTCCGGTTTCTGTTGGAAAGAGTAAATAAGAGGTTTATGGTCGGTAAATATAGTAAAAGTTCTTCCTTCGATCATGTAGCGGAAATATTTGACTGCAAGATAAATGGCAAGTAATTCTCTGTCGTACGTGGCATATTTTTGTTCTGTCGGGCTGAGTTTTTTAGAAAAGAACCCTAGTGGTTTCCAACTATTGTCGATACGTTGTTGAAGCACGGCGCCTACCGCAGTTTCTGAAGCGTCGCAAACAATGGCCAGAGGGGCATTGATTTCAGGGTATGTTAATAACGTGGCTTCTGCTAATGACTTTTTACAGTTTTCAAATGCTTTACTGGCCTCTATAGTCCACTTCACCTGTGCGCTGCCCTTGATTTTGTCGGTCAACAGGTCATTGAGAGGAGCCTGTATTTGTGCGGCCTTAGGTATAAAACGCCTATAGAAATTTAACATACCTAAGAACTGCCGTAACTGTTTCGCTGTAGTCGGTCGAGGGTATTGTACGATGGCATCGACCTTTTCGGTGGTCGGCCGTATACCTGCTTCCGACACTAGGTAACCCAGGAATTTTAATTCCGATTTTCCGAACATGCACTTTGCTGGATTAATTATGACGCCGTAATTCTTCAATCGTTGAAAAACTATCTTAAGGTGTTGGAGATGTTCCTCTTCATGATAATATCACGCACCTCTGTAGCGTAAGTAGGATTTAAAGCACCCATAATATATCCGAATTTAGTGCTTTCGGACGTGATTCCCGATGCGTCAAAGCTTCGTTCAACCATGCTAAACCACTTTCTGGGTCTTGCGGACAAAATTCAGGTATGCGGCACGCGACACGGTCGATTTCAGTTGTAGCGGCGGAACTAATTGTGGCTGTTGGATCGCTGGTAGACGCCATGGCACTTTTTATTGGGTCGCCGATAGACGTCATGGCACTTTTTATTGTCTGTGTTAGAAATCGTAAAAACACTGTATAACACTAGTTTCACCTACACACGTCGGTGTCACCAGAAATTGAGGTGAAAGAAGAAATGGTACAAACTCCTTCACGTAAACGCTCAATTTTATTTTAACAAATTATCGAAATAACAACGCGGACTGTCACGAAGACGTGGCTACGTAAAGATTGCCTGCGAGACTGCCTCGCGGAACGCTGGTTTCTGCATTTTAAAAGGGTCTTCCGCAAAGGATAGAAATAGAAATAGAAAGAGAAAAAGAAGTGAAGAGTGGAAAGTCGGAAAAACCAGAGATAGAAGAGAAATTGATCGAGAGTTTAAGGGCTCGCGCGAGTCTGGTCGCCAAATGTGCAAGTTGACGTTGACCAGGCCCGAACGAGCCTCGAAGAAAACATAGAAATGAGAATGAAAAGGAAACAAGCTTTTCAAAGAAAAAGAAAGTTGAAAAAGAAAGAATTTGTGGATACCGGCAAGGACGTGGTGGCAGTGGCGTAACTACCACAGTGCACAGAATCGCCGCTTTTGCTCAGTTTTGGCTCAAAACGTGCGTTTCGTGCACAGAATTTCCGCTTTTGCTCAGTTTCGGCACAAATCCCGCGTTTCGTGCACAGAAACGCCGCTTATGCTCAGGTTTGGCGCAACAGTTGCGTTTCGTGCTCAGAATCGCCGCTTTTGCTCATTATTGGCACAAAACGTGCGTTTCGTGCACAGAATCGAAGCTTTTGCTCAGTTTTGGCACAAATCCGCGTTTCGTGCACAGAATCGCCGCTTTTGCTCAGTTTTGGCACAAAACGTGCGTTTCGTGCTCAGAATCGCCGCTTTTGCTCATTATTGGCACAAAACGTGCGTTTCGTGCACAGAATCTCCGCTGTTGCTCAGTTTTGGAACAAAACCCGCCTTTCGTGCGCAGAATAGCCGCTTTTGCTCAGTTTTGGCTCAAAACGTTCGTTTCGTGCACAGAATCGCCGCTTTTGCTCTGTTTTGCAACAAAACGTGGGTTTCGTGCACAGAATCTCCGCTTTTACTCCGTTTTGGCACAAAACGTGCGTTTCATGCACAGAATCTCTGCTTTTGCTCCGTTTTGGCTCAAAACGTGCGTTTCGTGCACAGAATCGCCGCTTTTGCTCAGTTTTGGCTCAAAACGTGCGTTTCGTGCACAGAATCGCCGCTTTTGCTCAGCTTTGGCACAAACCCCGCGTTTCGTGCACAGAATCGCTGCTTTTGCTCCGTTTGGCACAAAACGTGCGTTTCGTGCTCAGAATCGCCGCTTTTGCTCATTATTGGTACAAAACGTGCGTTTCGTGCACAGAATCGCCGCTGTTGCTCAGTTTTGGAACAAAACCCGCCTTTCGTGCACAGAATCGCCGCTTTTGATCATTACTGGCACAAAACCCTTGTTTCTCTAACAGAATCGCCGCTTTTGCTCAGTTTTGGCACGAAACGTGCGATTCGTGCACAGAATCGCCGCTTTTGCTCAGTTTTGGCACAAATCCCGCGTTTCGTGCGCAGAATCGCCTCTTTTGCTCAGTTTTGGAACAAAACCCGCCTTTCGTGCACAGAATCGCCGCTTTTGCTCAGTTTTGGCTCAAAACGTGCGTTTCGTGCACAGAATCGCCGCTTTTGCTGAGTTTTGGCACAAATCCCGCGTTTCGAGCACAGAATCGCCGCTTTTGCTCATTATTGGCTCAAAACGTGCGTTTCGTGCACAGAATCGCCGCTTTTGCTGAGTTTTGGCACAAATCCCGCGTTTCGTGCACAGAATCGCCGCTTTTGCTGAGTTTTGGCACAAATCCCGCGTTTCGTGCACAGAATCGCCGCTTTTGCTCCGTTTTCGCACAAAACGTGCGTTTCGTGCACAGAATCTCCGCTTTTGCTCAGTTTTGGAACAAAACCCGCCTTTCGTGCACAGAATCGCCGCTTTTGCTCCGTTTTGGCACGAAACTTGCGTTTCGTTAACAGGATCGCCGCTTCTGCTCAGTTTTGGCACAAAACTCGCGTTTCGTGCACAGAACCGCCGCTTTTGCTCATTATTGGCACAAAACGTGCTATTCGTGCACAGAATCTCCGCTTTTGCTCAGATTTGGAACAAAACCCGCCTTTCGTGCACAGAATCGCCGCTTTTGCTCCGTTTTGGCACGAAACTTGCGTTTCGTTAACAGGATCGCCGCTTCTGCTCAGTTTTGGCACAAAACTCGCGTTTCGTGCACAGAACCGCCGCTTTTGCTCATTATTGGCTCAAAACGTGCGTTTCGTGCACAGAATCTCCGCTTTTGCTCAGTTTTGGAACAAAACCCGCGTTTCGTGCGCAGAATCGCCGCTTTTGCTCAGTTTTGGCTCAAAACGTGCGTTTCGTGCACAGGACCGCCGCTTTTGCTCAGTTTTGGCACAAACCCCGCTTTTCGTGCACAGAATCGCTGCTTTTGCTCCGTTTGGCACAAAACGTGCGTTTCGTGCTCAGAATCGCCGCTTTTGCTCATTATTGGTACAAAACGTGCGTTTCGTGCACAGAATCGCCGCTGTTGCTCAGTTTTGGAACAAAACCCGCCTTTCGTGCACAGAATCGCCGCTTTTGCTCAGTTTTTTCGCAAAACCCTTGTTTCGTTAACAGAATCGCCGCTTTTGCTCAGTTTTGGGACGAAACGTGCGTTTCGTGCACAGAATCGCCGCTTTTGCTCTGTTTTGCAACAAAACGTGAGTTTCGTGCACAGAATCGCCGCTTTTGCTCATTACTGGCACATGACGTGCGTTTCGTGCACAGAATCTCTGCTTTTACTCCGTTTTGGCTCAAAACGTGCGTTTCGTGCACAGAATCCCCGCTTTTGCTCAGTTTTGGCACAAATCCGCGTTTCGTGCACAGAATCGCCGCTTTTGCTCAGTTTTGGCTCAAAGCGTGCGTTTCGTGCACAGAATCGCCGCTTTTGCTCAGTTTTGGCACAAATCCCGCGTTTCGTTTACAGATTCGCCGCTTTTGCTCTGTTTTGCAACAAAACGTGCGTTTCGTGCACAGAATCTCCGCTTTTGCTCAGTTTTGGGACAAATCCCGCCTTTCGTGCACAGAATCTCCGCTTTTGCTCCGTTTTGGCTCAAAACGTGCATTTCTTGCACAGAATTCCCGCTTTTGCTCAGTTTTGGCACAAATCCCGCGTTTCGTGGACAGAATCGCCGCTTTTGCTCCGTTTTGGCACAAAACGTGCGTTTCGTGCTCAGAATCGCCGCTTTTGGTCATTATTGGCACAAAACGTGCGTTTCGTGCACAGAATCTCCGCTGTTGCTCAGTTTTGGAACAAAACCCGCCTCTCGTGCACAGAATGGCCGCTTTTGCTCAGTTTTGGCTCAAAACGTGCGTTTCGTGCACAGAATCGCCGCTTTTGCTCAGTTTTGCAACAAAACGTGCGTTTCGTGCACAGAATCGCCGCTTTTGCTCATTACTGGCACATGACGTGCGTTTCGTGCACAGAATCTCTGCTTTTACTCTGTTTTGGCTCAAAACGTGCGTTTCGTGCACAGAATCCCCGCTTTTGCTCAGTTTTGGCACAAATCCGCGTTTCGTGCACAGAATCGCCGCTTTTGCTCAGTTTTGGCTCAAAACGTGCGTTTCGTGCACAGAATCGCCGCTTTTGCTCTGTTTTGCAACAAAACGTGCGTTTCGTGCACAAAATCGCCGCTATTGCTCCGGTTTGGCACAAAACGTGCGTTTCTTGCACAGAATCTCCGCTTTTGCTCAGTTTTGGCACAAAACGTGCGTTTCGGGCACAGAATCTCCGCTTTTGCTCAGTTTTGGCACGAAACCCGCGTTTCGTGCACTGAATCGCCGCTGTTGCTCAGTTTTGGCACAAAACCCGCGTTTCGTGCACAGAATCGCCGCTTTTGCTCATTATTAGCACAAAACGTGCTTTTCGTGCACAGAATCGCCGCTGTTGCTCAGCTTTGGAACCAAACCCGCCTTGCGTGCACAGAATCACCGCTTTTGCTCAGTTTTGGCGCAAAACCCTTGTTTCGTTTACAGAATCGCCGCTTTTGTTCAGTTTTGGCACCAAACGTGCGATTCGTGCACAGAATCGCCGCTTTTGCTCCGTTTTGGCACGAAACGTGCGTTTCGTTAACAGAATCGCCGCTTTTCCAAAGTTTTGGAACAAAACCCGCGTTTTGTGCACGGAATTGCCGCTTTTGTTCAGTTTTGGCTATAAACGTGCGTTTCGTGCACAGAATCGCCGCTCTTGCTCAGTTTTGGGACGAAACGTGCGTTTCGGGCACAGAATCTCCGTTTTTGCTCAGTTTTGGCACAAAACCCGCGTTTCGTGCACAGAATCGCCGCTTTTGCTCAGTTTTGGCACAAAACGTGCGTTTCATGCACAGAATCTCCGCTTTTGCTCCGTTTTGGCACAAAACGTGCGTTTCGTGTACAGAATCTACGCTTTTGCTCAGTTTTGGCACAAATCCCGCGTTTCGTGCACAGAATCGCCGCTTTTGCTCAGTTATGGAACAAAACCCGCGTTTCGTGCACAGAATCGCCGCTTTTGCTCAGTTTTGGCACAAATCCCGCCTTTCGTGCACAGAATCTCCGCTTTTGCTCCGTTTTTTCTCAAAACGTGCGTTTCTTACACAGAATCCCCGCTTTTGCTCAGTTTTGGCACAAATCCCGCGTTTCGTTTACAGATTCGCCGCTTTTGCTCTGTTTTGCAACAAAACGTGCGTTTCGTGCACAGAATCGCCGCTTTTGCTCAGTTTTGGGACAAATCCCGCCTTTCGTGCACAGAATCTCCGCTTTTGCTCCGTTTTGGCTCAAAACGTGCATTTCTTGCACAGAATTCCCGCTTTTGCTCAGTTTTGGCACAAATCCCGCGTTTCGTGGACAGAATCGCCGCTTTTGCTCCGTTTTGGCACAAAACGTGCGTTTCGTGCTCAGAATCGCCGCTTTGGTCAATATTGGCACGAAACGTGCGTTTCGTTAACAGGATCGCCGCTTCTGCTCAGTTTTGGCACGAAACGTGCGTTTCGTGCACAGAATCGCCGCTCATGCTCAGTTTTGGCACGAAACGTGCGTTTCGTTAACAGAATCCCCGCTTTTGCTCAGTTTTGAGACAAATCCCGCGTTTCGTGCACAGAATCGCCGCTTTTGCTCAGTTTTGGCTCAAAACGTGCGTTTCCTGCACAGATTCGCCGCTTTTGCTCTGTTTTGCAACAAAACGTGCGTTTCGTGCACAAAATCGCCGCTATTGCTCCGGTTTGGCACAAAACGTGCGTTTCATGAACGGAATCTCCGCTTTTGCTCAGTTTTGGGACAAATCCCGCGTTTCGTGCACAGAATCGCCGCTTTTGCTCAGTTTTGCAACAAAACGTGCCTTTCGTGCACAGAATCGCCGCTTTTGCTCCGTTTTGGCTCAAAACGTGCGTTTCTTGCAAAGAATCCCCGCTTTTGCTCAGTTTTGGCACAAATCCCGCGTTTCGTGCACAGAATCGCCGCTTTTGCTCCGTTTTGGCACGAAACGTGGGTTTCGTGCTCAGAATGGCCGCTTTTGCTCATTGTTGGCTCAAAACGTGCGTTTCGTTAACAGAATCGCCGCTTTTGCTCAGTTTTGGAACAAAACCCGCCTTTCGTGCACAGAATCGCCGCTTTTGCTCAGTTTTGGAACGAAACGTGCGTTTCGGACACAGAATCTCCGCTTTTGCTCAGTTTTGGCACAAAACCCGCGTTTCGTGCACAGTATCGCCGCTGTTGCTCAGTTATGGAACAAAACCCGCGTTTCGTGCACAGAATCGCCGCTTTTGCTCAGTTTTGGCACAAATCCCGCGTTTCGTGCACAGGATCGCCGCTGTTGCTCAGTTTTGGAACAAAACCCGCCTTTCGTGCACAGAATCGCCGCTTTGCTCAGTTTTGGCACGAAACGTGCGTTTCGTTAACAGAATCGCCGCTTTTGCTCAGTTTTGGCACGAAACGTGCGTTTCGTGCACAGAATCGCCGCTCATGCTCAGTTTTTGCACGAAACGTGCGTTTCGTTAACAGAATCCCCGCTTTTGCTCAGTTTTGAGACAAATCCCGCGTTTCGTGCACAAAATCGCCGCTTTTGCTCAGTTTTGCAACAAAACGTGCGTTTCGTGCACAGAATCGCCGCTTTTGCTTCGTTTTGGCCCAAAACTTTCGTTTCGTGCTCAGAATCGCCGCTTTTCATCCGTTTTGGCACAAAACCCGCGTTTCGTGCACAGAATCGCCGCTTTTGCTCAGTTTTGGAACAAATCCCGCCTTTCGTGCACAGAATCGCCGCTTTTGCTCAGTTTTGGCACGAAACGTGCGTTTCGTTAACAGAATCGCCGCTTTTGCTCAGTTTTGGCACAAATCCCGCGTTTCGTGGACAGAATCGCCGCTTTTGCTCCGTTTTGGCACAAAACGTGCGTTTCGTCCTCAGAATCGCCGCTTTTGGTCATTATTGGCACAAAACGTGCGTTTCGTGCACAGAATCTCCGCTGTTGCTCAGTTTTGGAACAAAACCCGCCTCTCGTGCACAGAATGGCCGCTTTTGCTCAGTTTTGGCTCAAAACGTGCGTTTCGTGCACAGAATCGCCGCTTTTGCTCAGTTTTGCAACAAAACGTGCGTTTCGTGCACAGAATCTCCGCTTTTGCTCTGTTTTGGCACAAAACGTGCGTTTCATGCACAGAATCTCCGCTTTTGCTCCGTTTTGGCACAAAACGTGCGTTTCGTGCACAGAATCTCCGCTTTTGCTCAGTTTTGGCACAAAACCCGCGTTTCGTGCACAGTATCGCCGCTGTTGCTCAGTTATGGAACAAAACCCGCGTTTCGTGCATAGAATCGCCGCTTTTGCTCAGTTTTGGCATAAATCCCGCGTTTCGTGCACAGGATCGCCGCTGTTGCTCAGTTTTGGAACAAAACCCGCCTTTCGTGCACTGAATCGCCGCTTTGCTCAGTTTTGGCACGAAACGTGCGTTTCGTGCACAGAATCGCCGCTTTTGCTCAGTTTTGGCTCAAAACGTGCGTTTCGTGCACAGATTCGCCGCTTTTGCTCTGTTTTGCAACAAAACGTGCGTTTCGTGCACAAAATCGCCGCTATTGCTCCGGTTTGGCACAAAACGTGCGTTTCATGAACGGAATCTCCGCTTTTGCTCAGTTTTGGGACAAATCCCGCGTTTCGTGCACAGGATCGCCGCTTTTGCTCAGTTTTGGAACAAATCCCGCCTTTCGTGCACAGAATCTCCGCTTTTGCTCAGTTTTGGCTCAAAATGTGCGTTTCGTGCACAGAATCGCCGCTTTTGCTCCGTTTTGTCACAAATCCCACGTTTCGTGTACAGAATCGCCGCTTTTGCTCAGTTTTGCAACAAAACAGGCGTTTCGTGCACAGAATCTCCACTTTTACTCAGTGTTGGCACGAAACGTGCGTTTCGTGCACAGAATCGCCGCTTTTGCTCAGTTTTGGCACAAATCCCGCGTTTCGTGCACAGAATCTCCGCTTTTGCTCAGTTTTGGCACAAATCCCGCGTTTCGTGTACAGAATCGCCGCTTTTGCTCAGTTTTGCAACAAAACAGGCGTTTCGTGCACAGAATCTCCGCTTTTGCTCAGTTTTGGCACGAAACGTGCGTTTCGTGCACAGAATCGCCGCTTTTGCTCCGTTTTGGCACAAAACGTGCGTTTCGTGCTCAGAATCGCCACTTTTGCTCATTATTGGCACAAAACATGCGTTTCGTGCACAGAATCTCCGCTTTCGCTCAGTTTTGGCACAAAACGTGCGTCTCGTGCACAGAAATGCCGCTTTAGTTCAGTTTTGGCACAAATCCCGCGTTTCGTGCACAGAATCGCCGCTTTTGCTCAGTTCTGGCACAAAACGTACCTTTCGTGCGCAGAATCTCCGCTTTTGCTCAGTTTTGGCACAAATCCCGCCTTTCGTGCACAGATTCGCCGCTTTTGCTCAGTTTTGCAACAAAACGGGCGTTTCGTGCACAGAATCGCCGCTTTTGCTCCCTTTTGGCACAAAACTTGCGTTTCGTGCTCAGAATCGCCGCTTTTGCTCATTATTGGCACAAAACGTGCGTTTCGTGCACAGAATCTCCGCTTTTGCTCACTTTTGTCACAAATCCCACGTTTCGTGTACAGAATCGCCGCTTTTGCTCAGTTTTGCAACAAAACAGGCGTTTCGTGCACAGAATCTCCACTTTTGCTCAGTGTTGGCACGAAACGTGCCTTTCGTGCACAGCATCGCCGCTTTTGCTCCGTTTTGGCCCAAAACTTGCGTTTCGTGCTCAGAATCGCCGCTTTTGATCCGTTTTGGCACAAAACCCGCGTTTCGTGCACAGAATCGCCGCTTTTGCTCAGTTTTGGAACAAATCCCGCCTTTCGTGCACAGAATCTCCGCTTTTGCTCAGTTTTGGCACGAAACTTGCGTTTCGTGCACAGAATCGCCGCTTTTGCTCTGTTTTGCAACAAAACGTGCGTTTCGTGCACAGAATCTGCGCTTTTGCTCAGTTTTGGCACAAATCCCGCGTTTCGTGCACAGAATCGCCGCTTTTGCTCCGTTTTGGCACAAAACGTGCGTTTCGTGCTCAGAATCGCCGCTTTTGCTCATTATTGGCACAAAACGTGCGTTTCGTGCGCAGAATCTCCGCTTTTGCTCAGTTTTGGCACAAATCCCGCCTTTCGTGCACAGATTCGCCGCTTTTGCTCAGTTTTGCAACAAAACGGGCGTTTCGTGCACAGAATCGCCGCTTTTGCTCCCTTTTGGCACAAAACTTGCGTTTCGTGCTCAGAATCGCCGCTTTTGCTCATTATTGGCACAAAACGTGCGTTTCGTGCACAAAATCGCCGCTATTGCTCCGGTTTGGCACAAAACGTGCGTTTCATGAACGGAATCTCCGCTTTTGCTCAGTTTTGGGACAAATCCCGCGTTTCGTGCACAGGATCGCCGCTTTTGCTCAGTTTTGGAACAAATCCCGCCTTTCGTGCACAGAATCTCCGCTTTTGCTCAGTTTTGGCTCAAAATGTGCGTTTCGTGCACAGAATCGCCGCTTTTGCTCCGTTTTGTCACAAATCCCACGTTTCGTGTACAGAATCGCCGCTTTTGCTCAGTTTTGCAACAAAACAGGCGTTTCGTGCACAGAATCTCCACTTTTACTCAGTGTTGGCACGAAACGTGCGTTTCGTGCACAGAATCGCCGCTTTTGCTCAGTTTTGGCACAAATCCCGCGTTTCGTGCACAGAATCTCCGCTTTTGCTCAGTTTTGGCACAAATCCCGCGTTTCGTGTACAGAATCGCCGCTTTTGCTCAGTTTTGCAACAAAACAGGCGTTTCGTGCACAGAATCTCCGCTTTTGCTCAGTTTTGGCACGAAACGTGCGTTTCGTGCACAGAATCGCCGCTTTTGCTCCGTTTTGGCACAAAACGTGCGTTTCGTGCTCAGAATCGCCACTTTTGCTCATTATTGGCACAAAACATGCGTTTCGTGCACAGAATCTCCGCTTTCGCTCAGTTTTGGCACAAAACGTGCGTCTCGTGCACAGAAATGCCGCTTTAGTTCAGTTTTGGCACAAATCCCGCGTTTCGTGCACAGAATCGCCGCTTTTGCTCAGTTCTGGCACAAAACGTACCTTTCGTGCGCAGAATCTCCGCTTTTGCTCAGTTTTGGCACAAATCCCGCCTTTCGTGCACAGATTCGCCGCTTTTGCTCAGTTTTGCAACAAAACGGGCGTTTCGTGCACAGAATCGCCGCTTTTGCTCCCTTTTGGCACAAAACTTGCGTTTCGTGCTCAGAATCGCCGCTTTTGCTCATTATTGGCACAAAACGTGCGTTTCGTGCACAGAATCTCCGCTTTTGCTCACTTTTGTCACAAATCCCACGTTTCGTGTACAGAATCGCCGCTTTTGCTCAGTTTTGCAACAAAACAGGCGTTTCGTGCACAGAATCTCCACTTTTGCTCAGTGTTGGCACGAAACGTGCCTTTCGTGCACAGCATCGCCGCTTTTGCTCCGTTTTGGCCCAAAACTTGCGTTTCGTGCTCAGAATCGCCGCTTTTGATCCGTTTTGGCACAAAACCCGCGTTTCGTGCACAGAATCGCCGCTTTTGCTCAGTTTTGGAACAAATCCCGCCTTTCGTGCACAGAATCTCCGCTTTTGCTCAGTTTTGGCACGAAACTTGCGTTTCGTGCACAGAATCGCCGCTTTTGCTCTGTTTTGCAACAAAACGTGCGTTTCGTGCACAGAATCTGCGCTTTTGCTCAGTTTTGGCACAAATCCCGCGTTTCGTGCACAGAATCGCCGCTTTTGCTCCGTTTTGGCACAAAACGTGCGTTTCGTGCTCAGAATCGCCGCTTTTGCTCATTATTGGCACAAAACGTGCGTTTCGTGCGCAGAATCTCCGCTTTTGCTCAGTTTTGGCACAAATCCCGCCTTTCGTGCACAGATTCGCCGCTTTTGCTCAGTTTTGCAACAAAACGGGCGTTTCGTGCACAGAATCGCCGCTTTTGCTCCCTTTTGGCACAAAACTTGCGTTTCGTGCTCAGAATCGCCGCTTTTGCTCATTATTGGCACAAAACGTGCGTTTCGTGCACAGAATCTCCGCTTTTGCTCACTTTTGTCACAAATCCCACGTTTCGTGTACAGAATCGCCGCTTTTGCTCAGTTTTGCAACAAAACAGGCGTTTCGTGCACAGAATCTCCACTTTTGCTCAGTGTTGGCACGAAACGTGCCTTTCGTGCACAGAATCGCCGCTTTTGCTCCGTTTTGGCTCAAAACGTGCGTTTCGTGCACAGATTCGCCGCTTTTGCTCTGTTTTGCAACAAAACGTGCGTTTCGTGCACAAAATCGCCGCTATTGCTCCGGTTTGGCACAAAACGTGCGTTTCATGAACGGAATCTCCGCTTTTGCTCAGTTTTGGGACAAATCCCGCGTTTCGTGCACAGAATCGCCGCTTTTGCTCAGTTTTGCAACAAAACGTGCCTTTCGTGCACAGAATCGCCGCTTTTGCACCGTTTTGGCCCAAAACGTTCGTTTCGTGCACAGAATCGCCGCTTTTGCTCTGTTTTGCAACAAAACGTGCGTTTCGTGCACAGAATCTGCGCTTTTGCTCAGTTTTGGCACAAATCCCGCGTTTCGTGCACAGAATCGCCGCTTTTGCTCCGTTTTGGCACAAAACGTGCGTTTCGTGCTCAGAATCGCCGCTTTTGCTCATTTTTGGCTCAAAACGTGCGTTTCGTGCACAGAATCTCCGCTGTTGCTCAGTTTTGGAACAAAACCCGCCTTTCGTGCACAGAATCGCCGCTGCTGCTCAGTTTTGGCACAAAACCAGCGTTTCGTGCACAGAATCGCCGCTTTTGCTCAGTTTTGGCACAAATCCCGCGTTTCGTGCACAGGATCGCCGCTTTTGCTCAGTTTTGGCTCAAAATGTGCGTTTCGTGCACAGAATCGCCGCTTTTGCTCAGTTTTGGCACAAATCCCGCGTTTCGTGCACAGAATCGCCGCTTTTGCTCAGTTTTGGCACAAATCCCGCGTTTCGTGAACAGAATCGCCGCTTTTGCTCCGTTTTGGCACAAAACGTGCGTTTCGTGCACAGAATCGCCGCTTTTGCTCATTATTGGCACAAAACTTGCGTTTCGTGCACAGAATCGCCGCCTTTGCTCAGTTTTGCAACAAAACGTACGTTTCGTGCACAGAATCGCCGCGTTTGCTCAGTTTTGCAACAAAACGGGCGTTTCGTGCACAGAATCGTCGCTTTTGCTCCGTTTTGGCACAAAACTGGCGTTTCGTGCTCAGAATCGCCGCTTTTTCTCATTATTGGCACAAAACGTGCGTTTCGTGCACAGAATCGCCGCTGTTGATCTGTTTTGCAACAAAACGTTCGTTTCGTGCACAGAATCGCCGCTTTTGCTCCGTTTTGGCACAAAACGTGCGTTTCGTGCACAGAATCGCCGCTTTTTCTCAGTTTTGCAACAAAACGTGCGTTTCGCGCACAGAATCGCCGCTTTTGCTCCGTTTTGGCACAAATCCCGCGTTTCGTGCACATAATCGCCCCTTTTGCTCAGTTTTGCAACAGAACGTGCGTTTCGTGCACAGAATCGCCGCTTTTGCTCAGTTTTGCAACAAAACGTGCGTTTCGTGCACAGAATCGCCGCTTTTGCTCCGTTTTGGCACAAATCCCGCGTTTCGTGCACATAATCGCCCCTTTTGCTCAGTTTTGCAACAAAACGTGCGTTTCGTGCACAGAATCGCCGCTTTTGCACCGTATCGGTACAAAACGTGCGTTTCGTGCTCAGAATCGCCGCTTTTGCTCATTATTGGCACCAAACGCGTGTTTCGTGCACAGAATCGCCGCTTTTGCTCAGTTTTGGCACAAAACCCGCCTTTCGTGCACAGAATCCTCGCTTTTGCTCAGTTTTGGCACGAAACGTGCGTTTCGCTAACTGAATCCCCGCTTTTGCTCATTATTGGCACAAAACGTGCGTTTCGTGCACAGAATCGCCGCTTTTGCTCATTATTGGCACAAAACGTGCGTTTCGTGCACAGAATCGCCGCTTTGGCTCAGTTTTGGCACAAATCCCGCGTTTCGTGCACAGAATCTCCGCTTTCGCTCAGTTTTGGCACAAAACGTGCGTCTCGTGCACAGAAATGCCGCTTTAGTTCAGTTTTGTCACAAATCCCGCGTTTCGTGCACAGAATCGCCGCTTTTGCTCAGTTCTGGCACAAAACGTGCCTTTCGTGCGCAGAATCTCCGCTTTTGCTCAGTTTTGGAACAAAACGCGCCTTTCGTGCAGAGAATCTCCGCTTTTGCTCAGTTTTGGCACAAATCCCGCCTTTCGTGCACAGAATCGCCGCCTTTGCTCAGTCTTGGCACGAAACGTGCGTTTCGTGCACAGAATCTCCGCTTTTGCTCAGTTTTGGCACAAATCCCACGTTTCGTGTACAGAATCGCCGCTTTTGCTCAGTTTTGCAACAAAACAGGCGTTTCGTGCACAGAATCTCCACTTTTGCTCAGTTTTGGCACGAAACGTGCGTTTCGTGCACAGAATCGCCGCTTTTGCTCAGTTTTGGCACAAATCCCGCGTTTCGTGCACAGAATCGCCGCCTTTGCTCAGTTTTGCAACAAAACGTACGTTTCGTGCACAGAATCGCCGCTTTTGCTCCGTTTTGGCACAAAACTCGCGCTTCGTGCTCAGAATCGCCGCTCCTGCGCAGTTTTGGCACAAATCCCGCGTTTCGTGCACAGAATCGCCGCTTTTGCTCAGTTCTGGCACAAAACGTGCGTTTCGAGCTCAGAATCGCCGCTTTTGCTCATTATTGGCACAAAACGTGCGTTTCGTGCACAGAATCTCCGCTTTTGCTCAGTTTTGCAACAAAACGTGCGTTTCGTGCACAGAATCGCCGCTTTTGCTCAGCTTTGGCACAAATCCCGCGTTTCGTGCACAGAATCGCCGCTTTTGCTCAGTTCTGGCACAAAACATGCGTTTCGTGCGCAGAATCGCCGCTTTTGCTCAGTTTTGGAACAAAACCCGCCTTTCGTGCACAGAATCTCCCCTTTTGCTCAGTTTTGCAACAAAACGTGCGTTTCGTGCACAGAATCGCTGCTTTTCCTCAGTTTTGGCACAAATCCCGCCTTTCGTGAACAGAATCTCCGCTTTCGCTCAGTTTGGCACAAAACGTGCGTCTCGTGCACAGAAATGCCGCTTTAGTTCAGTTTTGGCACAAATCCCGCGTTTCGTGCTCAGAATCGCCGCTTTTGCTCATTATTGACACAAAACGTGCGTTTCGTGCACAGAATCTCCGCTTTCGCTCAGTTTTGGCACAAAACGTGCGTCTCGTGCACAGAAATGCCGCTTTAGTACAGTTTTGGCACAAATCCCGCGTTTCGTGCACAGAATCGCCGCTTTTGCTCAGTTCTGGCACAAAACGTGAATTTCGTGCGCAGAATCTCCGCTTTTGCTCAGTTTTGGAACAAAACCCGCCTTTCGTGCACAGAATCTCCGCTTTTGCTCAGTTTTGGCACAAATCCCGCCTTTCGTGCACAGATTCGCCGCTTTTGCTCAGTTTTGCAACAAAACGGGCGTTTCGCGCATAGAATCGCCGCTTTGGCTCCCTTTTGGCACAAAACTTGCGTTTCGTGCTCAGAATCGCCGCTTTTGCTCAGTTTTGGCACAAATCCCGCCTTTCGTGCACAGATTCGCCGCTTTCGCTCAGTTTTGCAACAAAACGGGCGTTTCGTGCACGGAATCGCCGCTTTTGCTCAGCTTTGGCACAAATCCCACATTTCGTGCACAGAATCGCCGCTTTTGCTCAGTTCTGGCACAAAACGTGCGTTTCGAGCTCAGAATCGCCGCTTTTGCTCATTATTGGCACAAAACGTGCGTTTCGTGCACAGAATCTCCGCTGTCGCTCAGTTTTGGCACAAAACGTGCGTCTCGTGCACAGAAATGCCGCTTTCGTACAGTTTTGGCACAAATCCCGCGTTTCGTGCACAGAATCGCCGCTTTTGCTCAGTTCTGGCACAAAACGTGCCTTTCGTGCACAGAATCCCCGCTTTTGCTCAGTTTTGGCACCAAACGTGCGTTTCGCTAACAGAATCCCCGCTTTTGCTCATTATTGGCACAAAACGTGCGTTTCGTGCACAGAATCGCCGCTTTTGCTCATTATTGGCACAAAACGTGCGTTTCGTGCACAGAATCGCCGCTTTTGCTCCGTTATGACAGAAAACGTGCGTTTCGTGCACAGAATCGCCTCTTTTGCTCCCTTTTGGCACAAAACTTGCGTTTCGTGCTCAGAATCGCCGCTTTTGCTCAGTTTTGGCTCAAAACGTGCGTTTCGTGCACAGAATCGCCGCTTTTGCTCCGTTTTGGCACAAAACTCGCGCTTCGTGCTCAGAATCGCCGCTCCTGCGCAGTTTTGTCACAAATCCCGCGTTTCGTGCACAGTATCGCCGCTTTTGCTCAGTTTTGCAACAAAACGTGCGTTTCGTGCACAGAATCGCCGCTTTTGCTCAGCTTTAGCACAAATCCCGCGTTTCGTGCACAGAATCGCCGCTTTTGCTCAGTTCTGGCACAAAACGTGCGTTTCGTGCGCAGAATCGCCGCTTTTGCTCAGTTTTGGAACAAAACCCGCCTTTCGTGCACAGAATCTCCGCTTTTGCTCAGTTTTGGCTCAAAACGTGCGTTTCGTGCAAAGAATCCCCGCTTTTCCTCAGTTTTGGCACAAATCCCGCCTTTCGTGAACAGAATCGCTGCGTTTGCTCAGTTTTGCAACAAAACGGGCGTTTCGTGCACAGAATCGTCGCTTTTGCTCCGTTTTGGCACAAAACGTGCGTTTCGTGCTCAGAATCGCCGCTTTTTCTCAGTTTTGGCACAATTCCCGCGTTTCGTGCACAGAATCGCCGCCTTTGCTCAGTTTTGCAACAACACGTACGTTTCGTGCACAGAATCGCCGCTTTTGCTCCGTTTTGGCACAAAACTCGCGCTTCGTGCTCAGAATCGCCGCTCCTGCGCAGTTTTGGCACAAATCCCGCGTTTCGTGCACAGTATCGCCGCTTTTGCTCAGTTTTGCAACAAAACGTGCGTTTCGTGCACAGAATCGCCGCTTTTGCTCAGCTTTGGCACAAATCCCGCGTTTCGCGCACAGAATCGCCGCTTTTGCTCCGTTTTGGCACAAAACTCCCGCTTCGTGCTCAGAATCGCCGCTCCTGCGCAGTTTTGGCACAAATCCCGCGTTTCATGCACAGTATCGCCGCTTTTGCTCAGTTTTGCAACAAAAGGTGCGTTTCGTGCACAGAATCGCCGCTTTTGCTCAGCTTTGGCACAAATCCCGCGTTTCGTGCACAGAATCGCCGCTTTTGCTCAGTTCTGGCACAAAACGTGCCTTTCGTGCGCAGAATCTCCGCTTTTGCTCAGTTTTGGAACAAAACCCGCCTTTCGTGCACAGAATCTCCGCTTTCGCTCAATTTTCGTACAAAACGTGCGTTTCGTTAACAGAATCCCCGCTTTTGCTCAGTTTTGGCACAAATCCCGCGTTTCGTGCACATAATCGCCCCTTTTGTTCAGTTTTGCAACAAAACGTGCGTTTCGTGCACAGAATCGCCGCTTTTGCTCCGTTTTGGTACAAAACGTGCATTTCGTGCTCAGAATCGCCGCTTTTGCTCATTATTGGCACAAAACGCGTGTTTCGTGCACAGAATCGCTGCTTTTGCTCAGTTTTGTAATAAAACGTGCGTTTCAAGCACCGAAGTGCTCCTTTTGACACGTACCGTGCGTTTCGTGCACAGAATCGCCGCTGTTGCTCAGTTTTAGAACAAAACCCGCCTTTCGTGCAAAGAATCGCCGCTTTTGCTTAGTTTTGGCACGAAACGTGCGTTTCGTGCACAGAATCGCCCCTTTTTCTCAGGTTTGCAACAAAACGTGCGTTTCGTGCACAGAATCTCCGCTTACGCTCAGTTTGCACAAAACGTGCGTTTCGTGCACAGAATCTCCGCTTTTGCTCAGTTTTGGCACAAAACCCGCGTTTCGTGCACAGTATCGCCGCTTTTGCTCAGTTTTGGCACAAATCCCGCGTTTCGTGCACAGAATCGCCGCTGTTGCTCAGTGTTGGAACAAAACCCGCCTTTCGTGCAAAGAATCGCCGCTTTTGCTCATTATTGGCACAAAACGTGCGTTTCGTGCACAGAATCTCCGCTTTCGCTCAGTTTTGGCACAAAACGTGCGTTTCGTGCACAGAATCGCCCCTTTTGCTCAGTTTTGGCACAAAACCCGCCTTTCGTGCACAGAATCTCCGCTTTTGCTCAGTTTTGGCACAAAACCCGCGTTTCGTGCACAGTATCGCCGCTTTTGCTCAGTTTTGGCACAAATCCCGCGTTTCGTGCACAGAATCGCCGCCTTTGCTCAGTTTTGCAACAAAACGTACGTTTCGTGCACAGAATCGCCGCTTTTGCTCCGTTTTGGCACAAAACTCGCGCTTCGTGCTCAGAATCGCCGCTCCTGCGCAGTTTTGGCACAAATCCCGCGTTTCGTGAACAGTATCGCCGCTTTTGCTCAGTTTTGCAACAAAACTGACGTTTCGTGCTCACAATCGCCGCTTTTGCTCATTATTGGCACAAAACGTGCGTTTCGTGCACAGAATCTCCGATTTCGCTCAGTTTTGGCACAAAACCCGCGTTTCGTGCACAGAATCGCCGCTTTTGCTCAGTTTTGGCACGGAACGTGTGTTTCGCGCACAGAATCGCCGGTTTTGCTCAGTTTTGGCACGAAAAGTGCGTTTCGTTAACATAATCCCCGCTTTTGCTCAGTTTTGGCACAAATCCCGCGTTTGTGCACATAATCGCCCCTTTTGCTCAGTTTTGCAACAAAACGTGCGTTTCGTGCACAGAATCTCCGCTTACGCTCAGTTTGCACAAAACGTGCGTTTCGTGCACAGAATCTCCGCTTTTGCTCAGTTTTGGCACAAAACCCGCCTTTCGTGCACAGAATCGCCGCTTTTGCTCAGCTTTGGCACAAATCCCGCGTTTCGTGCACAGAATCGCCGCTTTTGCTCAGTTCTGGCACAAAACGTGCGTTTCGTGCGCAGAATCGCCGTTTTTGCTCAGTTTTGGAGCAAAACCCGCCTTTCGTGCACAGAATCTCCGCTTTTGATCAGTTTTGGCTCAAAACGTGCGTTTCGTGCACAGAATCTCCGCTTTTGCTCCGTTTTGGCTCAAAACGTGCGTTTCGTGCAAAGAATACCCGCTTTTGCTCAGTTTTGGCACAAATCCCGCCTTTCGTGAACAGAATCGCCGCGTTTGCTCAGTTTTGCAACAAAACGGGCGTTTCGTGCACAGAATCGTCGCTTTTGCTCCGTTTTGGCGCAAAACTGGCGTTTCGTGCTCAGAATCGCCGCTTTTTCTCATTATTGGCACAAAACGTTCGTTTCGTGCACAGAATCGCCGCTTTTGATCTGTTTTGCAACAAAACGTTCGTTTCGTGCACAGAATCGCCGCTTTTGCTCCGTTTTGGCACAGAACGTGCGTTTCGTGCTCAGAATCTCCGCTTTTGCTCATTATTGGCACAAAACGTGCGTTTCGTGCACAGAATCTCCGCTTTCGCTCAGTTTGGCACAAAACGTGCGTCTCGTGCACAGAAATGCCGCTTTAGTTCAGTTTTGGCACAAATCCCGCGTTTCGTGCACAGAATCGCCGCTTTTGCTCAGTTCTGGCACAAAACGTGCCTTTCGTGCGCAGAATCTCCGCTTTTGCTCAGTTTTGGAACAAAACCCGCGTTTCGTGCACAGAATCGCCGCCTTTGCTCGGTCTTGGCACGAAACGTGCGTTTCGTGCACAGAATCTCCGCTTTTGCTCAGTTTTGGCACAAATCCCGCGTTTCGTGCACATAATCGCCCCTTTTGCTCAGTTTTGCAACAAAACGTGTGTTTCGTGCACAGAATCTCCGCTTTCGCTCAATTTTCGTACAAAACGTGCGTTTCGTGCACTGAATCTCCGCTTTTGCTCAGTTTTGGCACAAAACCCGCGTTTCGTGCACAGAATCGCCGCTTTTGCTCAGTTTTGCAACAAAACGTGCGTTTCGTGCACAGAATCTCCGCTTTCGCTCAGTTTTCGCACAAAACGTGCGTTTCGTGCACAGAATCTCCGCTTTTGCTCGGTTTTGGCACGGAACGTGTGTTTCGTGCACAGAATCGCCGGTTTTGCTCAGTTTTGGCACGAAACGTGCGTTTCGTTAAGATAATCCCCGCTTTTGCTCAGTTTTGGCACAAATCCCGCGTTTCGTGCACAGAACCGCCGCTGTTGCTCAGTTTTGGAACAAAACCCGCCTTTCGTGCAAAAAATCGCCGCTTTTGCTCATTATTGGCACAAAACGTGCGTTTCGTGCACAGAATCTCCGCTTTCGCTCAGTTTTGGCACAAAACGTGCGTTTCGTGCACAGAATCTCCGCTTTTGCTCAGTTTTGGCACAAAACCCGCGTTTGTGCACATAATCGCCCCTTTTGCTCAGTTTTGCAACAAAACGTGCGTTTCGTGCACAGAATCTCCGCTTACGCTCAGTTTGCACAAAACGTGCGTTTCGTGCACAGAATCTCCGCTTTTGCTCAGTTTTGGCACAAAACCCGCCTTTCGTGCACAGAATCGCCGCTTTTGCTCAGCTTTGGCACAAATCCCGCGTTTCGTGCACAGAATCGCCGCTTTTGCTCAGTTCTGGCACAAAACGTGCGTTTCGTGCACAGAATCTCCGCTTTTGCTCAGTTTTGGCACGAAACTTGCGTTTCGTGCACAGAATCGCCGCTGTTGCACAGTTTTGGCTCAAAACGCGCGTTTCGTGCACAGATTCGCCGCTTTTGCTCTGTTTTGCAACAAAACGTGCGTTTCGTGCACAAAATCGCCGCTATTGCTCCGGTTTGGCACAAAACGTGCGTTTCATGAACGGAATCTCCGCTTTTGCTCAGTTTTGGGACAAATCCCGCGTTTCGTGCACAGAATCGCCGCTTTTGCTCAGTTTTGCAACAAAACGTGCCTTTCGAGCACAGAATCGCCGCTTTTGCTCCGTTTTGGCCCAAAACGTTCGTTTCGTGCACAGAATCGCCGCTTTTGCTCTGTTTTGCAACAAAACGTGCGTTTCGTGCACAGAATCTGCGCTTTTGCTCAGTTTTGGCACAAATCCCGCGTTTCGTGCACAGAATCGCCGCTTTTGCTCCGTTTTGGCACAAAACGTGCGTTTCGTGCTCAGAATCGCCGCTTTTGCTCATTATTGGCACAAAACGTGCGTTTCGTGCGCAGAATCTCCGCTTTTGCTCAGTTTTGGCACAAATCCCGCCTTTCGTGCACAGATTCGCCGCTTTTGCTCAGTTTTGCAACAAAACGGGCGTTTCGTGCACAGAATCGCCGCTTTTGCTCCCTTTTGGCACAAAACTTGCGTTTCGTGCTCAGAATCGCCGCTTTTGCTCATTATTGGCACAAAACGTGCGTTTCGTGCACAGAATCTCCGCTTTTGCTCACTTTTGTCACAAATCCCACGTTTCGTGTACAGAATCGCCGCTTTTGCTCAGTTTTGCAACAAAACAGGCGTTTCGTGCACAGAATCTCCACTTTTGCTCAGTGTTGGCACGAAACGTGCCTTTCGTGCACAGAATCGCCGCTTTTGCTCCGTTTTGGCCCAAAACTTGCGTTTCGTGCTCAGAATCGCCGCTTTTGATCCGTTTTGGCACAAAACCCGCGTTTCGTGCACAGAATCGCCGCTTTTGCTCAGTTTTGGAACAAATCCCGCCTTTCGTGCACAGAATCTCCGCTTTTGCTCAGTTTTGGCACGAAACTTGCGTTTCGTGCACAGAATCGCCGCTGTTGCTCAGTTTTGGCTCAAAACGTGCGTTTCGTGCACAGATTCGCCGCTTTTGCTCTGTTTTGCAACAAAACGTGCGTTTCGTGCACAAAATCGCCGCTATTGCTCCGGTTTGGCACAAAACGTGCGTTTCATGAACGGAATCTCCGCTTTTGCTCAGTTTTGGGACAAATCCCGCGTTTCGTGCACAGAATCGCCGCTTTTGCTCAGTTTTGCAACAAAACGTGCCTTTCGTGCACAGAATCGCCGCTTTTGCTCCGTTTTGGCCCAAAACGTTCGTTTCGTGCACAGAATCGCCGCTTTTGCTCTGTTTTGCAACAAAACGTGCGTTTCGTGCACAGAATCTGCGCTTTTGCTCAGTTTTGGCACAAATCCCGCGTTTCGTGCACAGAATCGCCGCTTTTGCTCCGTTTTGGCACAAAACGTGCGTTTCGTGCTCAGAATCGCCGCTTTTGCTCATTTTTGGCTCAAAACGTGCGTTTCGTGCACAGAATCTCCGCTGTTGCTCAGTTTTGGAACAAAACCCGCCTTTCGTGCACAGAATCGCCGCTGCTGCTCAGTTTTGGCACAAAACCAGCGTTTCGTGCACAGAATCGCCGCTTTTGCTCAGTTTTGGCACAAATCCCGCGTTTCGTGCACAGGATCGCCGCTTTTGCTCAGTTTTGGCTCAAAATGTGCGTTTCGTGCACAGAATCGCCGCTTTTGCTCAGTTTTGGCACAAATCCCGCGTTTCGTGCACAGAATCGCCGCTTTTGCTCAGTTTTGGCACAAATCCCGCGTTTCGTGAACAGAATCGCCGCTTTTGCTCCGTTTTGGCACAAAACGTGCGTTTCGTGCACAGAATCGCCGCTTTTGCTCATTATTGGCACAAAACTTGCGTTTCGTGCACAGAATCGCCGCCTTTGCTCAGTTTTGCAACAAAACGTACGTTTCGTGCACAGAATCGCCGCGTTTGCTCAGTTTTGCAACAAAACGGGCGTTTCGTGCACAGAATCGTCGCTTTTGCTCCGTTTTGGCACAAAACTGGCGTTTCGTGCTCAGAATCGCCGCTTTTTCTCATTATTGGCACAAAACGTGCGTTTCGTGCACAGAATCGCCGCTGTTGATCTGTTTTGCAACAAAACGTTCGTTTCGTGCACAGAATCGCCGCTTTTGCTCCGTTTTGGCACAAAACGTGCGTTTCGTGCACAGAATCGCCGCTTTTTCTCAGTTTTGCAACAAAACGTGCGTTTCGCGCACAGAATCGCCGCTTTTGCTCCGTTTTGGCACAAATCCCGCGTTTCGTGCACATAATCGCCCCTTTTGCTCAGTTTTGCAACAGAACGTGCGTTTCGTGCACAGAATCGCCGCTTTTGCTCAGTTTTGCAACAAAACGTGCGTTTCGTGCACAGAATCGCCGCTTTTGCTCCGTTTTGGCACAAATCCCGCGTTTCGTGCACATAATCGCCCCTTTTGCTCAGTTTTGCAACAAAACGTGCGTTTCGTGCACAGAATCGCCGCTTTTGCACCGTATCGGTACAAAACGTGCGTTTCGTGCTCAGAATCGCCGCTTTTGCTCATTATTGGCACCAAACGCGTGTTTCGTGCACAGAATCGCCGCTTTTGCTCAGTTTTGGCACAAAACCCGCCTTTCGTGCACAGAATCCTCGCTTTTGCTCAGTTTTGGCACGAAACGTGCGTTTCGCTAACTGAATCCCCGCTTTTGCTCATTATTGGCACAAAACGTGCGTTTCGTGCACAGAATCGCCGCTTTTGCTCATTATTGGCACAAAACGTGCGTTTCGTGCACAGAATCGCCGCTTTGGCTCAGTTTTGGCACAAATCCCGCGTTTCGTGCACAGAATCTCCGCTTTCGCTCAGTTTTGGCACAAAACGTGCGTCTCGTGCACAGAAATGCCGCTTTAGTTCAGTTTTGTCACAAATCCCGCGTTTCGTGCACAGAATCGCCGCTTTTGCTCAGTTCTGGCACAAAACGTGCCTTTCGTGCGCAGAATCTCCGCTTTTGCTCAGTTTTGGAACAAAACGCGCCTTTCGTGCAGAGAATCTCCGCTTTTGCTCAGTTTTGGCACAAATCCCGCCTTTCGTGCACAGAATCGCCGCCTTTGCTCAGTCTTGGCACGAAACGTGCGTTTCGTGCACAGAATCTCCGCTTTTGCTCAGTTTTGGCACAAATCCCACGTTTCGTGTACAGAATCGCCGCTTTTGCTCAGTTTTGCAACAAAACAGGCGTTTCGTGCACAGAATCTCCACTTTTGCTCAGTTTTGGCACGAAACGTGCGTTTCGTGCACAGAATCGCCGCTTTTGCTCAGTTTTGGCACAAATCCCGCGTTTCGTGCACAGAATCGCCGCCTTTGCTCAGTTTTGCAACAAAACGTACGTTTCGTGCACAGAATCGCCGCTTTTGCTCCGTTTTGGCACAAAACTCGCGCTTCGTGCTCAGAATCGCCGCTCCTGCGCAGTTTTGGCACAAATCCCGCGTTTCGTGCACAGAATCGCCGCTTTTGCTCAGTTCTGGCACAAAACGTGCGTTTCGAGCTCAGAATCGCCGCTTTTGCTCATTATTGGCACAAAACGTGCGTTTCGTGCACAGAATCTCCGCTTTTGCTCAGTTTTGCAACAAAACGTGCGTTTCGTGCACAGAATCGCCGCTTTTGCTCAGCTTTGGCACAAATCCCGCGTTTCGTGCACAGAATCGCCGCTTTTGCTCAGTTCTGGCACAAAACGTGCGTTTCGTGCGCAGAATCGCCGCTTTTGCTCAGTTTTGGAACAAAACCCGCCTTTCGTGCACAGAATCTCCCCTTTTGCTCAGTTTTGCAACAATACGTGCGTTTCGTGCACAGAATCGCTGCTTTTCCTCAGTTTTGGCACAAATCCCGCCTTTCGTGAACAGAATCTCCGCTTTCGCTCAGTTTGGCACAAAACGTGCGTCTCGTGCACAGAAATGCCGCTTTAGTTCAGTTTTGGCACAAATCCCGCGTTTCGTGCTCAGAATCGCCGCTTTTGCTCATTATTGACACAAAACGTGCGTTTCGTGCACAGAATCTCCGCTTTCGCTCAGTTTTGGCACAAAACGTGCGTTTCGTGCACAGAATCGCCGCTTTTGCTCATTATTGGCTCAAAACGTGCGTTTCGTGCACAGAATCGCCGCTTTTGCTCCGTTTTGGCACAAAACTCGCGCTTCGTGCTCAGAATCGCCGCTCCTGCGCAGTTTTGTCACAAATCCCGCGTTTCGTGCACAGTATCGCCGCTTTTGCTCAGTTTTGCAACAAAACGTGCGTTTCGTGCACAGAATCGCCGCTTTTGCTCAGCTTTAGCACAAATCCCGCGTTTCGTGCACAGAATCGCCGCTTTTGCTCAGTTCTGGCACAAAACGTGCGTTTCGTGCGCAGAATCGCCGCTTTTGCTCAGTTTTGGAACAAAACCCGCCTTTCGTGCACAGAATCTCCGCTTTTGCTCAGTTTTGGCTCAAAACGTGCGTTTCGTGCAAAGAATCCCCGCTTTTCCTCAGTTTTGGCACAAATCCCGCCTTTCGTGAACAGAATCGCTGCGTTTGCTCAGTTTTGCAACAAAACGGGCGTTTCGTGCACAGAATCGTCGCTTTTGCTCCGTTTTGGCACAAAACGTGCGTTTCGTGCTCAGAATCGCCGCTTTTTCTCAGTTTTGGCACAATTCCCGCGTTTCGTGCACAGAATCGCCGCCTTTGCTCAGTTTTGCAACAACACGTACGTTTCGTGCACAGAATCGCCGCTTTTGCTCCGTTTTGGCACAAAACTCGCGCTTCGTGCTCAGAATCGCCGCTCCTGCGCAGTTTTGGCACAAATCCCGCGTTTCGTGCACAGTATCGCCGCTTTTGCTCAGTTTTGCAACAAAACGTGCGTTTCGTGCACAGAATCGCCGCTTTTGCTCAGCTTTGGCACAAATCCCGCGTTTCGCGCACAGAATCGCCGCTTTTGCTCCGTTTTGGCACAAAACTCCCGCTTCGTGCTCAGAATCGCCGCTCCTGCGCAGTTTTGGCACAAATCCCGCGTTTCGTGCACAGTATCGCCGCTTTTGCTCAGTTTTGCAACAAAAGGTGCGTTTCGTGCACAGAATCGCCGCTTTTGCTCAGCTTTGGCACAAATCCCGCGTTTCGTGCACAGAATCGCCGCTTTTGCTCAGTTCTGGCACAAAACGTGCCTTTCGTGCGCAGAATCTCCGCTTTTGCTCAGTTTTGGAACAAAACCCGCCTTTCGTGCACAGAATCTCCGCTTTCGCTCAATTTTCGTACAAAACGTGCGTTTCGTTAACAGAATCCCCGCTTTTGCTCAGTTTTGGCACAAATCCCGCGTTTCGTGCACAGAATCTCCGCTTTTGCTCAGTTTTGGCACAAAACCCGCGTTTCGTGCACAGTATCGCCGCTTTTGCTCAGTTTTGGCACAAATCCCGCGTTTCGTGCACAGAATCGCCGCCTTTGCTCAGTTTTGCAACAAAACGTACGTTTCGTGCACAGAATCGCCGCTTTTGCTCCGTTTTGGCACAAAACTCGCGCTTCGTGCTCAGAATCGCCGCTCCTGCGCAGTTTTGGCACAAATCCCGCGTTTCGTGAACAGTATCGCCGCTTTTGCTCAGTTTTGCAACAAAACTGACGTTTCGTGCTCACAATCGCCGCTTTTGCTCATTATTGGCACAAAACGTGCGTTTCGTGCACAGAATCTCCGATTTCGCTCAGTTTTGGCACAAAACCCGCGTTTCGTGCACAGAATCGCCGCTTTTGCTCAGTTTTGGCACGGAACGTGTGTTTCGCGCACAGAATCGCCGGTTTTGCTCAGTTTTGGCACGAAAAGTGCGTTTCGTTAACATAATCCCCGCTTTTGCTCAGTTTTGGCACAAATCCCGCGTTTGTGCACATAATCGCCCCTTTTGCTCAGTTTTGCAACAAAACGTGCGTTTCGTGCACAGAATCTCCGCTTACGCTCAGTTTGCACAAAACGTGCGTTTCGTGCACAGAATCTCCGCTTTTGCTCAGTTTTGGCACAAAACCCGCCTTTCGTGCACAGAATCGCCGCTTTTGCTCAGCTTTGGCACAAATCCCGCGTTTCGTGCACAGAATCGCCGCTTTTGCTCAGTTCTGGCACAAAACGTGCGTTTCGTGCGCAGAATCGCCGTTTTTGCTCAGTTTTGGAGCAAAACCCGCCTTTCGTGCACAGAATCTCCGCTTTTGATCAGTTTTGGCTCAAAACGTGCGTTTCGTGCACAGAATCTCCGCTTTTGCTCCGTTTTGGCTCAAAACGTGCGTTTCGTGCAAAGAATACCCGCTTTTGCTCAGTTTTGGCACAAATCTCGCCTTTCGTGAACAGAATCGCCGCGTTTGCTCAGTTTTGCAACAAAACGGGCGTTTCGTGCACAGAATCGTCGCTTTTGCTCCGTTTTGGCGCAAAACTGGCGTTTCGTGCTCAGAATCGCCGCTTTTTCTCATTATTGGCACAAAACGTTCGTTTCGTGCACAGAATCGCCGCTTTTGATCTGTTTTGCAACAAAACGTTCGTTTCGTGCACAGAATCGCCGCTTTTGCTCCGTTTTGGCACAGAACGTGCGTTTCGTGCTCAGAATCTCCGCTTTTGCTCATTATTGGCACAAAACGTGCGTTTCGTGCACAGAATCTCCGCTTTCGCTCAGTTTGGCACAAAACGTGCGTCTCGTGCACAGAAATGCCGCTTTAGTTCAGTTTTGGCACAAATCCCGCGTTTCGTGCACAGAATCGCCGCTTTTGCTCAGTTCTGGCACAAAACGTGCCTTTCGTGCGCAGAATCTCCGCTTTTGCTCAGTTTTGGAACAAAACCCGCGTTTCGTGCACAGAATCGCCGCCTTTGCTCGGTCTTGGCACGAAACGTGCGTTTCGTGCACAGAATCTCCGCTTTTGCTCAGTTTTGGCACAAATCCCGCGTTTCGTGCACATAATCGCCCCTTTTGCTCAGTTTTGCAACAAAACGTGTGTTTCGTGCACAGAATCTCCGCTTTCGCTCAATTTTCGTACAAAACGTGCGTTTCGTGCACTGAATCTCCGCTTTTGCTCAGTTTTGGCACAAAACCCGCGTTTCGTGCACAGAATCGCCGCTTTTGCTCAGTTTTGCAACAAAACGTGCGTTTCGTGCACAGAATCTCCGCTTTCGCTCAGTTTTCGCACAAAACGTGCGTTTCGTGCACAGAATCTCCGCTTTTGCTCGGTTTTGGCACGGAACGTGTGTTTCGTGCACAGAATCGCCGGTTTTGCTCAGTTTTGGCACGAAACGTGCGTTTCGTTAAGATAATCCCCGCTTTTGCTCAGTTTTGGCACAAATCCCGCGTTTCGTGCACAGAACCGCCGCTGTTGCTCAGTTTTGGAACAAAACCCGCCTTTCGTGCAAAAAATCGCCGCTTTTGCTCATTATTGGCACAAAACGTGCGTTTCGTGCACAGAATCTCCGCTTTCGCTCAGTTTTGGCACAAAACGTGCGTTTCGTGCACAGAATCTCCGCTTTTGCTCAGTTTTGGCACAAAACCCGCGTTTGTGCACATAATCGCCCCTTTTGCTCAGTTTTGCAACAAAACGTGCGTTTCGTGCACAGAATCTCCGCTTACGCTCAGTTTGCACAAAACGTGCGTTTCGTGCACAGAATCTCCGCTTTTGCTCAGTTTTGGCACAAAACCCGCCTTTCGTGCACAGAATCGCCGCTTTTGCTCAGCTTTGGCACAAATCCCGCGTTTCGTGCACAGAATCGCCGCTTTTGCTCAGTTCTGGCACAAAACGTGCGTTTCGTGCGCAGAATCGCCGTTTTTGCTCAGTTTTGGAGCAAAACCCGCCTTTCGTGCACAGAATCTCCGCTTTTGATCAGTTTTGGCTCAAAACGTGCGTTTCGTGCACAGAATCTCCGCTTTTGCTCCGTTTTGGCTCAAAACGTGCGTTTCGTGCAAAGAATACCCGCTTTTGCTCAGTTTTGGCACAAATCCCGCCTTTCGTGAACAGAATCGCCGCGTTTGCTCAGTTTTGCAACAAAACGGGCGTTTCGTGCACAGAATCGTCGCTTTTGCTCCGTTTTGGCGCAAAACTGGCGTTTCGTGCTCAGAATCGCCGCTTTTTCTCATTATTGGCACAAAACGTTCGTTTCGTGCACAGAATCGCCGCTTTTGATCTGTTTTGCAACAAAACGTTCGTTTCGTGCACAGAATCGCCGCTTTTGCTCCGTTTTGGCACAGAACGTGCGTTTCGTGCTCAGAATCTCCGCTTTTGCTCATTATTGGCACAAAACGTGCGTTTCGTGCACAGAATCTCCGCTTTCGCTCAGTTTGGCACAAAACGTGCGTCTCGTGCACAGAAATGCCGCTTTAGTTCAGTTTTGGCACAAATCCCGCGTTTCGTGCACAGAATCGCCGCTTTTGCTCAGTTCTGGCACAAAACGTGCCTTTCGTGCGCAGAATCTCCGCTTTTGCTCAGTTTTGGAACAAAACCCGCGTTTCGTGCACAGAATCGCCGCCTTTGCTCGGTCTTGGCACGAAACGTGCGTTTCGTGCACAGAATCTCCGCTTTTGCTCAGTTTTGGCACAAATCCCGCGTTTCGTGCACATAATCGCCCCTTTTGCTCAGTTTTGCAACAAAACGTGTGTTTCGTGCACAGAATCTCCGCTTTCGCTCAATTTTCGTACAAAACGTGCGTTTCGTGCACTGAATCTCCGCTTTTGCTCAGTTTTGGCACAAAACCCGCGTTTCGTGCACAGAATCGCCGCTTTTGCTCAGTTTTGCAACAAAACGTGCGTTTCGTGCACAGAATCTCCGCTTTCGCTCAGTTTTCGCACAAAACGTGCGTTTCGTGCACAGAATCTCCGCTTTTGCTCGGTTTTGGCACGGAACGTGTGTTTCGTGCACAGAATCGCCGGTTTTGCTCAGTTTTGGCACGAAACGTGCGTTTCGTTAAGATAATCCCCGCTTTTGCTCAGTTTTGGCACAAATCCCGCGTTTCGTGCACAGAACCGCCGCTGTTGCTCAGTTTTGGAACAAAACCCGCCTTTCGTGCAAAAAATCGCCGCTTTTGCTCATTATTGGCACAAAACGTGCGTTTCGTGCACAGAATCTCCGCTTTCGCTCAGTTTTGGCACAAAACGTGCGTTTCGTGCACAGAATCTCCGCTTTTGCTCAGTTTTGGCACAAAACCCGCGTTTCGCGCACATAATCGCCCCTTTTGCTCAGTTTTGCAACAAAACGTGCGTTTCGTGCACAGAATCTCCGCTTTCGCTCAGTTTTCGCACAAAACGTGCGTTTCGTGCACAGAATCTCCGCTTTTGCTCAGTTTTAGAACAAAACCCGCCTTTCGTGCAAAGAATCGCCGCTTTTGCTTAGTTTTGGCACAAATCCCGCGTTTCGTGCACAGAATCGCCGCTGTTGCTTAGTTTTGGAACAAAACCCGCCTTTCGTGCAAAGAATCGCCGCTTTTGCTCATTATTGGCACAAAACGTGCGTTTCGTGCACAGAATCTCCGCCTTCGCTCAGTTTTGACACAAAACGTGCGTTTCGTGCACAGAATCTCCGCTTTTGCTCGGTTTTGGCACGGAACGTGTGTTTCGTGCACAGAATCGCCGGTTTTGCTCAGTTTTGGCACGAAACGTGCGTTTCGTTAACATAATCCCCGCTTTTGCTCAGTTTTGGCACAAATCCCGCGTTTCGTGCACAGAACCGCCGCTGTTGCTCAGTTTTGGAACAAAACCCGCCTTTCGTGCAAAGAATCGCCGCTTTTGCTCATTATTGGCACAAAACGTGCGTTTCGTGCACAGAATCGCCGCTTTTGCTCCGTTTTGGCACAAAACTGGCGTTTCGTGCTCAGAATCGCCGCTTTTTCTCATTATTTACACAAAACGTGCGTTTCGTGCACAGAGTCGCCGCTTTTGATCTGTTTTGCAACAAAACGTTCGTTTCGTGCACAGAATCGCCGCTTTTGCTCCGTTTTGGCACAAAACGTGCGTTTCGTGCTCAGAATCGCCGCTTTTGCTCATTATTGGCACAAAACCTGCGTTTCGTGCACAGAATCTCCGCTTTCGCTCAGTTTGGCACAAAACGTGCGTCTCGTGCACAGAAATGCCGCTTTAGTTCATTTTTGGCACAAATCCCGCGTTTCGTGCACAGAATCGCCGCTTTGGCTCAGTTCTGGCACAAAACGTGCCTTTCGTGCGCAGAATCTCCGCTTTTGCTCAGTTTTGGATCAAAACCCGCCTTTCGTGCACAGAATCGCTGCTTTTGCTCAGTTTTGGCACAAATCCCGCGTTTCGTGCACAGAATCGCCGCCTTTGCTCAGTCTTGGCACGAAACGTGCGTTTCGTGCACAGAATCTCCGCTTTTGCTCAGTTTTGGCACAAATCCCACGTTTCGTGTACAGAATCGCCGCTTTTGCTCAGTTTTGCAACAAAACAGGCGTTTCGTGCACAGAATCTCCACTTTTGCTCAGTTTTGGCACGAAACGTGCGTTTCGTGCACAGAATTACCGCTTTTGCTCAGTTTTGGCACGAAACGTGCGTTTCGTGCACAGAATCGCCGCTTTTGCTCAGTTTTGGCACAAAACCCGCCTTTCGTGCACAGAATCGCTGCTTTTGCTCAGTTTTGGCACAAATCCCGCGTTTCGTGCACAGAATCGCCGCCTTTGCTCAGTCTTGGCACGAAACGTGCGTTTCGTGCACAGAATCTCCGCTTTTGCTCAGTTTTGCAACAAAACAGGCGTTTCGTGCACAGAATCTCCGCTTTTGCTCAGTTTTGGCACGAAACGTGCGTTTCGTGCACAGAATCGCCGCTTTTGCTCCGTTTTGGCACAAAACGTGCGTTTCGTGCTCAGAATCGCCACTTTTGCTCATTATTGGCACAAAACATGCGTTTCGTGCACAGAATCTCCGCTTTCGCTCAGTTTTGGCACAAAACGTGCGTCTCGTGCACAAAAATGCCGCTTTAGTTCAGTTTTGGCACAAATCCCGCGTTTCGTGCACAGAATCGCCGCTTTTGCTCAGTTCTGGCACAAAACGTGCCTTTCGTGCGTAGAATCTCCGCTTTTGCTCAGTTTTGGAACAAAACCCGCCTTTCGTGCACAGAATCTCCGCTTTTGCTCAGTTTTGGCACAAATCCCGCCTTTCGTGCACAGAATCGCCGCTTTTGCTCAGTTTTGGCACAAATCCCGCGTTTCGTGCACAGAATCGCCACCTTTGCTCAGTTTTGCAACAAAACGTACGTTTCGTGCACAGAATCGCCGCTTTTGCTCCGTTTTGGCACAAAACTCGCGCTTCGTGCTCAGAATCGCCGCTCCTGCGCAGTTTTGGCACAAATCCCGCGTTTCGTGCACAGAATCGCCGCTTTTGCTCAGTTCTGGCACAAAACGTGCCTTTCGTGCGTAGAATCTCCGCTTTTGCTCAGTTTTGGAACAAAACCCGCCTTTCGTGCACAGAATCTCCGCTTTTGCTTAGTTTTGGCACAAATCCCGCCTTTCGTGCACGGATTCGCAGCTTTTGCTCAGTTTTGCAACAAAACGGGCATTTCGTGCACAGAATCGCCGCTTTTGCTCCCTTTTGGCACAAAACTTGCGTTTCGTGCTCAGAATCGCCGCTTTTGCTCATTACTGGCACAAAACGTGCGTTTCGTGCGCAGAATGGCCGCTTTTGCTCAGTTCTGGCACAAAACGTGCCTTTCGTGCGCAGAATCTCCGCTTTTGCTCAGTTTTGGAACAAAACCCGCCTTTCGTGCACAGAATCGCCGCTTTTGCTCAGTTCTGGCACAAAACGTGCGTTTCGTGCTCAGAATCGCCGCTTTTGCTCAGTTCTGGCACAAAACGTGCCTTTCGTGCGCAGAATCTCCGCTTTTGCTCAGTTTTGGAACAAAACCCGCCTTTCGTGCACAGAATCGCCGCTTTTGCTCAGTTCTGGCACAAAACGTGCGTTTCGTGCTCAGAATCGCCGCTTTTGCTCAGTTTTGGCACAAATCCCGCCTTTCGTGCACAGATTCGCCGCTTTTGCTCAGTTTTGCAACAAAACGGGCGTTTCGTGCATAGAATCGCCGCTTTTGCTCCCTTTTGGCACAAAACTTGCGTTTCGTGCTCAGAATCGCCGCTTTTGCTCAGTTTTGGCACAAATCCCGCCTTTCGTGCACAGATTCGCCGCTTTTGCTCAGTTTTGGATCAAAAGGTGCGTTTCGTGCACAGAATCCCCGCTTTTGCTCAGTTTTGGCACAAATCCCGCCTTTCGTGCACAGATTCGCCGCTTTTGCTCAGTTTTGCAACAAAACGGGCGTTTCGTGCACGGAATCGCCGCTTTTGCTCAGCTTTGGCACAAATCCCGCGTTTCGTGCACAGAATCGCCGCTTTTGCTCAGTTCTGGCACAAAACGTGCGTTTCGTGCTCAGAATCGCCGCTTTTGCTCATTATTGGCACAAAACGTGCGTTTCGTGCACAGAATCTCCGCTTTTGCTAAGTTTTTTCACGAAACGTGCGTTTCGTGAACATAATCCCCGCTTTTGCTCAGTTTTGGCACAAATCCCGCGTTTGTGCACATAATCGCCCCTTTTGCTCAGTTTTGCAACAAAACGTGCGTTTCGTGCACAGAATCTCCGCTTACGCTCAGTTTTGCACAAAACGTGCGTTTCGTGCACAGAATCTCCGCTTTTGCTCAGTTTTGGCATAAAACCCACGTTTCGTGCACAGAATCGCCGCTTTTGCTCAGTTTTGGCACAAATCCCGCGTTTCGTGCACAGAATCGCCGCTGTTGCTCAGTTTTAGAACAAAACCCGCCTTTCGTGCAAAGAATCGCCGCTTTTGCTTAGTTTTGGCACGAAACGTGCGTTTCGTGCACAGAATCGCCGCTTTTGCTCAGTTTTGGCACGAAACGTGCGTTTCGTTAACAGAATCGCCGCTGTTGCTCAGTTTTAGAACAAAACCCTCCTTTCGTGCAAAGAATCGCCGCTTTTGCTTAGTTTTGGCACGAAACGTGCGTTTCGTGCACAGAATCGCCGCTTTTGCTCAGTTTTGGCACGAAACGTGCGTTTCGTTAACATAATCCCCGCTTTTGCTCAGTTTTGGCACAAATCCCGCGTTTCGTGCACATAATCGCCCCTTTTTCTCAGTTTTGGAACTGTTCGCGATTTGCGTGGACAGCGCGGGCGGAAAAGGAAGAGACACGACACCTTTGTTGGACGGTCACGAGATTATTATATTTACAGAACTATTTACAGAAGTATTTACACTTAGGTCTAACACAGAGCGGACGAGTATATACACGCGTGATTCTTATGACTAGTTATTTAACTACAAACTGAAACAGACACGAAATATTATGCGTATGACACTTTCGGTATTTTTCACCGTGCGCCGACAATGATATTAACTTCTACGCGTGGTCTGAGATACTAATAAAGATGAAAGGAAGCGAGCGCGAAAAGCACGTGTTAACGCGTGTACGACGTGAACGATAGTGCGATAATGGCGTCGAACCGGCACCGCGTGGCCGTTGAGCGAGTACCGGTTTCTTCTTCGTGATGGCGCGATCGTGGCCATGCGTGTCCGGGAGGTGCTGCCGCTGTCTGCAACGACGCACCAGCGAACTACTTTCGCTGCGAACACTAATGGCCGCGCGTGTTCAAAGGAGAATTCACCAACAGGAACAAAACCCGCCTTTCGTGCAAAGAATCGCCGCTTTTGCTCAGTTTTCGCACGAAACGTGCGTTTCGTTTACAGAATCCCCGCTTTTGCTCAGTTTTGGCACAAAACGTGCGTTTCGTGCACAGAATCTCCGCTTTTGCTCAGTTTTGGCACAAAACCCGCGTTTCGTGCACAGAATCGCCGCTGTTGCTCAGTTTTGGAACAAAACCCGCCTTTCTTGCAAAGAATCGCCGCTTTTGCTCAGTTTTCGCACGAAACGTGCGTTTCGTTAACAGAATCCCCGCTTTTGCTCAGTTTTGGCACAAATCCCGCGTTTCGTGCACATAATCGCCCCTTTTGCTCAGTTTTGCAACAAAACGTGCGTTTCGTGCACAGAATCGCCACTTTTGCTCCGTTTTGGTACAAAACGTGCGTTTCGTGCTCAGAATCGCCGCTTTTGCTCATTATTGGCACAAAACGTGTGTTTCGTGCACAGAATCGCTGCTTTTGCTCAGTTTTGTAACAAAACGTGCGTTTCAAGCACCGAAGTCCTCCTTTTGACACAAACCGTGCGTTTCGTGCACAGAATCGCCGCTTTTGCTCTGTTTTGGCACAAAACCCGCCTTTCGTGCACAGAATCCCCGCTTTTGCTCAGTTTTGGCACGAAACGTGCGTTTCGCTAACAGAATCCCCGCTTTTGGTCATTATTGGCACATAACGTGCGTTTCGTGCACAGAATCGCCGCTTTTGCTCATTATTGGCACAAAACGTGCTTTTCGTTCACAGAATCTCCGCTTTTGCTCAGTTTTGGCACAAAACCCGCGTTTCGTGCACAGAATCGCCGCTGTTGCTCAGTTTTGGAACAAAACCCGCCTTTCGTGCAAAGAATCGCCGCTTTTGCTCATTATTGGCACAAAACGTGCGTTTCGTACACAGAATCTCCGCCTTCGCTCAGTTTTAGCACAAAACGTGCGTTTCGTGCACAGAATCTCCGTTCTTGCTCGGTTTTGGCACGGAACGTGTGTTTCGTGCACAGAATCGCCGGTTTTGCTCAGTTTTGGCACGAAACGTGCGTTTCGTTAACATAATCCCCGCTTTTGCTCAGTTTTGGCACAAATCCCGCGTTTGTGCACATTATCGCCCCTTTTGCTCAGTTTTGCAACAAAACGTGCGTTTCGTGCACAGAATCGCCGCTTTTGCTCAGCTTTGGCACAAATCCCGCGTTTCGTGCACAGAATCGCCGCTTTTGCTCAGTTCTGGCACAAAACGTGCGTTTCGTGCGCAGAATCGCCGTTTTTGCTCAGTTTTGGAGCAAAACCCCCCTTTCGTGCACAGAATCTCCGCTTTTGCTCATTATTGGCACAAAACATGCGTTTCGTGCACAGAATCTCCGCTTTCGCTCAGTTTTGGCACAAAACGTGCGTCTCGTGCACTGAAATGCCGCTTGAGTTCAGTTTTGGCACAAATCCCGCGTTTCGTGCACAGAATCGCCGCTTTTGCTCATTTCTGGCACAAAACGTGCCTTTCGTGTGTAGAATCTCCGCTTTTGCTCAGTTTTGGAACAAAACCCGCCTTTCGTGCACAGAATCTCCGCTTTTGCTCAGTTTTGGCACAAATCCCGCCTTTCGTGCACAGATTCGCCGCTTTTGCTCAGTTTTGCAACAAAACGGGCGTTTCGTGCACAGAATCGCCGCTTTTGCTCCCTTTTGGCACAAAACTTGCGTTTCGTGCTCAGAATCGCCGCTTTTGCTCATTATTGGCACAAAACGTGCGTTTCGTGCACAGAATCTCCGCTTTCGCTCAGTTTTGGCACAAATCCCGCGTTTCATGCACAGAATCGCCGCTTTTGCTCAGTTTTGCAACAAAAAAAGGCGTTTCGTGCACAGAATCTCCGCTTTTGCTCAGTTTTGGCACGAAACGTGCGTTTCGTGCACAGAATCGCCGCTTTTGCTCAGTTTTGGCACGAAACGTGCGTTTCGTGCACAGAATCGCCCCTTTTGCTCAGTTTTGGCACAAAACCCGCCTTTCGTGCACAGAATCGCCGCTTTTGCTCAGTCTTGGCACGAAACGAGCGTTTCGTGCACAGAATCTCCGCTTTTGCTCAGTTTTGGCACAAATCCCGCGTTTCGTGTACAGAATCGCCGCTTTTGCTCAGTTTTGCAACAAAACAGGCGTTCTCCTGCACAGAATCTCCGCTTTTGCTCAGTTTTGGCACGAAACGTGCGTTTCGCGCACAGAATCGCCGCTTTTGCTCCGTTTTGGCACAAAACGTGCGTTTCGTGCTCAGAATCGCCACTTTTGCTCATTATTGGCACAAAACATGTGTTTCGTGCACACAATCTCCGCTTTCGCTCAGTTTTGGCACAAAACGTGCGTCTCGTGCACAGAAATGCCGCTTGAGTTCAGTTTTGGCACAAATCCCGCGTTTCGTGCACAGAATCGCCGCTTTTGCTCAGTTCTGGCACAAAACGTGCCTTTCGTGCGTAGAATCTCCGCTTTTGCTCAGTTTTGGCACAAAACCCGCGTTTCGTGCACAGAACCGCCGCTTTTGCCCAGTTTTGGCACAAATCCCGCGTTTCGTGCACAGAACCGCCGCTGTTGCTCAGTTTTGGAACAAAACCCGCCTTTCGTGCAAAAAATCGCCGCTTTTGCTCATTATTGGCACAAAACGTGCGTTTCGTGCACATAATCTCCGCTTTCGCTCAGTTTTGGCACAAAACGTGCGTTTCGTGCACAGAATCTCCGCTTTTGCTCAGTTTTGGCACATAACCCGCGTTTCGCGCACATAATCGCCCCTTTTGCTCAGTTTTGCAACAAAACGTGCGTTTCGTGCACAGAATCTCCGCTTTCGCTCAGTTTTCGCACAAAACGTGCGTTTCGTGCACAGAATCTCCGCTTTTGCTCAGTTTTGGCACAAAACCCGCGTTTCGTGCACAGAATCGCCGCTGTTATTCAGTTTTGGAACAAAACCCGCCTTTCTTGCAAAGAATCGCCGCTTTTGCTCAGTTTTCGCACGAAACGTGCGTTTCGTTAACAGAATCCCCGCTTTTGCTCAGTTTTGGCACAAATCCCGCGTTTCGTGCACATAATCGCCCCTTTTGCTCAGTTTTGCAACAAAACGTGCGTTTCGTGCACAGAATCGCCACTTTTGCTCCGTTTTGGTACAAAACGTGCGTTTCGTGCTCAGAATCGCCGCTTTTGCTCATTATTGGCACAAAACGTGTGTTTCGTGCACAGAATCGCTGCTTTTGCTCAGTTTTGTAACAAAACGTGCGTTTCAAGCACCGAAGTGCTCCTTTTGACACAAACCGTGCGTTTCGTGCACAGAATCGCCGCTTTTGCTCTGTTTTGGCACAAAACCCGCCTTTCGTGCACAGAATCCCCGCTTTTGCTCAGTTTTGGCACGAAACGTGCGTTTCGCTAACAGAATCCCCGCTTTTGGTCATTATTGGCACATAACGTGCGTTTCGTGCACAGAATCGCCGCTTTTGCTCATTATTGGCACAAAACGTGCTTTTCGTTCACAGAATCTCCGCTTTTGCTCAGTTTTGGCACAAAACCAGCGTTTCGTGCACAGAATCGCCGCTTTTGCCCAGTTTTGGCACAAATCCCGCGTTTCGTGCACAGAATCGCCGCTGTTGCTCAGTTTTGGAACAAAACCCTCCTTTCGTGCAAAGAATCGCCGCTTTTGCTCATTATTGGCACAAAACGTGCGTTTCGTGCACAGAATCTCCGCCTTCGCTCAGTTTTGGCACAAAACGTGCGTTTCGTGCACAGAATCTCCGCTTTTGCTCGGTTTTGGCACGGAACGTGTGTTTCGTGCACAGAATCGCCGGTTTTGCTCAGTTTTGGCACGAAACGTGCGTTTCGTTAAGATAATCCCCGCTTTTGCTCAGTTTTGGCACAAATCCCGCGTTTCGTGCACAGAACCGCCGCTGTTGCTCAGTTTTGGAACAAAACCCGCCTTTCGTGCAAAAAATCGCCGCTTTTGCTCATTATTGGCACAAAACGTGCGTTTCGTGCACAGAATCTCCGCTTTCGCTCAGTTTTGGCACAAAACGTGCGTTTCGTGCACAGAATATCCGCTTTTGCTCAGTTTTGGCACAAAACCCGCGTTTCGCGCACATAATCGCCCCTTTTGCTCAGTTTTGCAACAAAACGTGCGTTTCGTGCACAGAATCTCCGCTTTCGCTCAGTTTTCGCACAAAACGTGCGTTTCGTGCACAGAATCTCCGCTTTTGCTCAGTTTTAGAACAAAACCCGCCTTTCGTGCAAAGAATCGCCGCTTTTGCTTAGTTTTGGCACGAAACGTGCGTTTCGTGCACAGAATCGCCGCTTTTGCTCAGTTTTGGCACGAAACGTGCGTTTCGTTAACATAATCCCCGCTTTTGCTCAGTTTTGGCACAAATCCCGCGTTTCGTGCACATAATCGCCCCTTTTTCTCAGTTTTGGAACTGTTCGCGATTTGCGTGGACAGCGCGGGCGGAAAAGGAAGAGACACGACACCTTTGTTGGACGGTCACGAGATTATTATATTTACAGAACTATTTACAGAAGTATTTACACTTAGGTCTAACACAGAGCGGACGAGTATATACACGCGTGATTCTTATGACTAGTTATTTAACTACAAACTGAAACAGACACGAAATATTATGCGTATGACACTTTCGGTATTTTTCACCGTGCGCCGACAATGATATTAACTTCTACGCGTGGTCTGAGATACTAATAAAGATGAAAGGAAGCGAGCGCGAAAAGCACGTGTTAACGCGTGTACGACGTGAACGATAGTGCGATAATGGCGTCGAACCGGCACCGCGTGGCCGTTGAGCGAGTACCGGTTTCTTCTTCGTGATGGCGCGATCGTGGCCATGCGTGTCCGGGAGGTGCTGCCGCTGTCTGCAACGACGCACCAGCGAACTACTTTCGCTGCGAACACTAATGGCCGCGCGTGTTCAAAGGAGAATTCACCAACAGGAACAAAACCCGCCTTTCGTGCAAAGAATCGCCGCTTTTGCTCAGTTTTCGCACGAAACGTGCGTTTCGTTTACAGAATCCCCGCTTTTGCTCAGTTTTGGCACAAATCCCGCGTTTCGTGCACATAATCGCCGCTTTTGCTCATTATTGGCACAAAAGGTGCGCTTCGTGCACAGAATCTCCGCTTTCGCTCAGTTTTGGCACAAAACGTGCGTTTCGTGCACAGAATCTCCGCTTTCGCTCAGTTTTCGCACAAAACGTGCGTTTCGTGCACAGAATCTCCGCTTTTGCTCAGTTTTGGCACAAAACCCGCGTTTCGTGCACAGAATCGCCGCTGTTGCTCAGTTTTGGAACAAAACCCGCCTTTCTTGCAAAGAATCGCCGCTTTTGCTCAGTTTTCGCACGAAACGTGCGTTTCGTTAACAGAATCCCCGCTTTTGCTCAGTTTTGGCACAAATCCCGCGTTTCGTGCACATAATCGCCCCTTTTGCTCAGTTTTGCAACAAAACGTGCGTTTCGTGCACAGAATCGCCACTTTTGCTCCGTTTTGGTACAAAACGTGCGTTTCGTGCTCAGAATCGCCGCTTTTGCTCATTATTGGCACAAAACGTGTGTTTCGTGCACAGAATCGCTGCTTTTGCTCAGTTTTGTAACAAAACGTGCGTTTCAAGCACCGAAGTCCTCCTTTTGACACAAACCGTGCGTTTCGTGCACAGAATCGCCGCTTTTGCTCTGTTTTGGCACAAAACCCGCCTTTCGTGCACAGAATCCCCGCTTTTGCTCAGTTTTGGCACGAAACGTGCGTTTCGCTAACAGAATCCCCGCTTTTGGTCATTATTGGCACATAACGTGCGTTTCGTGCACAGAATCGCCGCTTTTGCTCATTATTGGCACAAAACGTGCTTTTCGTTCACAGAATCTCCGCTTTTGCTCAGTTTTGGCACAAAACCCGCGTTTCGTGCACAGAATCGCCGCTGTTGCTCAGTTTTGGAACAAAACCCGCCTTTCGTGCAAAGAATCGCCGCTTTTGCTCATTATTGGCACAAAACGTGCGTTTCGTGCACAGAATCTCCGCCTTCGCTCAGTTTTAGCACAAAACGTGCGTTTCGTGCACAGAATCTCCGTTCTTGCTCGGTTTTGGCACGGAACGTGTGTTTCGTGCACAGAATCGCCGGTTTTGCTCAGTTTTGGCACGAAACGTGCGTTTCGTTAACATAATCCCCGCTTTTGCTCAGTTTTGGCACAAATCCCGCGTTTGTGCACATTATCGCCCCTTTTGCTCAGTTTTGCAACAAAACGTGCGTTTCGTGCACAGAATCGCCGCTTTTGCTCAGCTTTGGCACAAATCCCGCGTTTCGTGCACAGAATCGCCGCTTTTGCTCAGTTCTGGCACAAAACGTGCGTTTCGTGCGCAGAATCGCCGTTTTTGCTCAGTTTTGGAGCAAAACCCCCCTTTCGTGCACAGAATCTCCGCTTTTGCTCATTATTGGCACAAAACATGCGTTTCGTGCACAGAATCTCCGCTTTCGCTCAGTTTTGGCACAAAACGTGCGTCTCGTGCACTGAAATGCCGCTTGAGTTCAGTTTTGGCACAAATCCCGCGTTTCGTGCACAGAATCGCCGCTTTTGCTCATTTCTGGCACAAAACGTGCCTTTCGTGTGTAGAATCTCCGCTTTTGCTCAGTTTTGGAACAAAACCCGCCTTTCGTGCACAGAATCTCCGCTTTTGCTCAGTTTTGGCACAAATCCCGCCTTTCGTGCACAGATTCGCCGCTTTTGCTCAGTTTTGCAACAAAACGGGCGTTTCGTGCACAGAATCGCCGCTTTTGCTCCCTTTTGGCACAAAACTTGCGTTTCGTGCTCAGAATCGCCGCTTTTGCTCATTATTGGCACAAAACGTGCGTTTCGTGCACAGAATCTCCGCTTTCGCTCAGTTTTGGCACAAATCCCGCGTTTCATGCACAGAATCGCCGCTTTTGCTCAGTTTTGCAACAAAAAAAGGCGTTTCGTGCACAGAATCTCCGCTTTTGCTCAGTTTTGGCACAAAACGTGCGTTTCGTGCACAGAATCTCCGCTTTTGCTCAGTTTTGGCACATAACCCGCGTTTCGCGCACATAATCGCCCCTTTTGCTCAGTTTTGCAACAAAACGTGCGTTTCGTGCACAGAATCTCCGCTTTCGCTCAGTTTTCGCACAAAACGTGCGTTTCGTGCACAGAATCTCCGCTTTTGCTCAGTTTTGGCACAAAACCCGCGTTTCGTGCACAGAATCGCCGCTGTTGCTCAGTTTTGGAACAAAACCCGCCTTTCTTGCAAAGAATCGCCGCTTTTGCTCAGTTTTCGCACGAAACGTGCGTTTCGTTAACAGAATCCCCGCTTTTGCTCAGTTTTGGCACAAATCCCGCGTTTCGTGCACATAATCGCCCCTTTTGCTCAGTTTTGCAACAAAACGTGCGTTTCGTGCACAGAATCGCCACTTTTGCTCCGTTTTGGTACAAAACGTGCGTTTCGTGCTCAGAATCGCCGCTTTTGCTCATTATTGGCACAAAACGTGTGTTTCGTGCACAGAATCGCTGCTTTTGCTCAGTTTTGTAACAAAACGTGCGTTTCAAGCACCGAAGTGCTCCTTTTGACACAAACCGTGCGTTTCGTGCACAGAATCGCCGCTTTTGCTCTGTTTTGGCACAAAACCCGCCTTTCGTGCACAGAATCCCCGCTTTTGCTCAGTTTTGGCACGAAACGTGCGTTTCGCTAACAGAATCCCCGCTTTTGGTCATTATTGGCACATAACGTGCGTTTCGTGCACAGAATCGCCGCTTTTGCTCATTATTGGCACAAAACGTGCTTTTCGTTCACAGAATCTCCGCTTTTGCTCAGTTTTGGCACAAAACCAGCGTTTCGTGCACAGAATCGCCGCTTTTGCCCAGTTTTGGCACAAATCCCGCGTTTCGTGCACAGAATCGCCGCTGTTGCTCAGTTTTGGAACAAAACCCGCCTTTCGTGCAAAGAATCGCCGCTTTTGCTCATTATTGGCACAAAACGTGCGTTTCGTGCACAGAATCTCCGCCTTCGCTCAGTTTTGGCACAAAACGTGCGTTTCGTGCACAGAATCTCCGCTTTTGCTCGGTTTTGGCACGGAACGTGTGTTTCGTGCACAGAATCGCCGGTTTTGCTCAGTTTTGGCACGAAACGTGCGTTTCGTTAAGATAATCCCCGCTTTTGCTCAGTTTTGGCACAAATCCCGCGTTTCGTGCACAGAACCGCCGCTGTTGCTCAGTTTTGGAACAAAACCCGCCTTTCGTGCAAAAAATCGCCGCTTTTGCTCATTATTGGCACAAAACGTGCGTTTCGTGCACAGAATCTCCGCTTTCGCTCAGTTTTGGCACAAAACGTGCGTTTCGTGCACAGAATCTCCGCTTTTGCTCAGTTTTGGCACAAAACCCGCGTTTCGCGCACATAATCGCCCCTTTTGCTCAGTTTTGCAACAAAACGTGCGTTTCGTGCACAGAATCTCCGCTTTCGCTCAGTTTTCGCACAAAACGTGCGTTTCGTGCACAGAATCTCCGCTTTTGCTCAGTTTTAGAACAAAACCCGCCTTTCGTGCAAAGAATCGCCGCTTTTGCTTAGTTTTGGCACGAAACGTGCGTTTCGTGCACAGAATCGCCCCTTTTTCTCAGTTTTGCAACAAAACGTGCGTTTCGTGCACAGAATCTCCGCTTACGCTCAGTTTGCACAAAACGTGCGTTTCGTGCACAGAATCTCCGCTTTTGCTCAGTTTTGGCACAAAACCCGCGTTTCGTGCACAGTATCGCCGCTTTTGCTCAGTTTTGGCACAAATCCCGCGTTTCGTGCACAGAATCGCCGCTGTTGCTCAGTGTTGGAACAAAACCCGCCTTTGGTGCAAAGAATCGCCGCTTTTGCTCATTATTGGCACAAAACGTGCGTTTCGTGCACAGAATCTCCGCTTACGCTCAGTTTGCACAAAACGTGCGTTTCGCTAACAGAATCCCCGCTTTTGGTCATTATTGGCACATAACGTGCGTTTCGTGCACAGAATCGCCGCTTTTGCTCATTATTGGCACAAAACGTGCTTTTCGTTCACAGAATCTCCGCTTTTGCTCAGTTTTGGCACAAAACCAGCGTTTCGTGCACAGAATCGCCGCTTTTGCCCAGTTTTGGCACAAATCCCGCGTTTCGTGCACAGAATCGCCGCTGTTGCTCAGTTTTGGAACAAAACTCGCCTTTCGTGCAAAGAATCGCCGCTTTTGCTCATTATTGGCACAAAACGTGCGTTTCGTGCACAGAATCTCCGCCTTCGCTCAGTTTTGGCACAAAACGTGCGTTTCGTGCACAGAATCTCCGCTTTTGCTCGGTTTTGGCACGGAACGTGTGTTTCGTGCACAGAATCGCCGGTTTTGCTCAGTTTTGGCACGAAACGTGCGTTTCGTTAAGATAATCCCCGCTTTTGCTCAGTTTTGGCACAAATCCCGCGTTTCGTGCACAGAACCGCCGCTGTTGCTCAGTTTTGGAACAAAACCCGCCTTTCGTGCAAAAAATCGCCGCTTTTGCTCATTATTGGCACAAAACGTGCGTTTCGTGCACAGAATCTCCGCTTTCGCTCAGTTTTGGCACAAAACGTGCGTTTCGTGCACAGAATCTCCGCTTTTGCTCAGTTTTGGCACAAAACCCGCGTTTCGCGCACATAATCGCCCCTTTTGCTCAGTTTTGCAACAAAACGTGCGTTTCGTGCACAGAATCTCCGCTTTCGCTCAGTTTTCGCACAAAACGTGCGTTTCGTGCACAGAATCTCCGCTTTTGCTCAGTTTTAGAACAAAACCCGCCTTTCGTGCAAAGAATCGCCGCTTTTGCTTAGTTTTGGCACGAAACGTGCGTTTCGTGCACAGAATCGCCCCTTTTTCTCAGTTTTGCAACAAAACGTGCGTTTCGTGCACAGAATCTCCGCTTACGCTCAGTTTGCACAAAACGTGCGATTCGTGCACAGAATCTCCGCTTTTGCTCAGTTTTGGCACAAAACCCGCGTTTCGTGCACAGTATCGCCGCTTTTGCTCAGTTTTGGCACAAATCCCGCGTTTCGTGCAAAGAATCGCCGCTTTTGCTTAGTTTTGGCACGAAACGTGCGTTTCGTGCACAGAATCTCCGCTTTCGCTCAGTTTTGGCACAAAACGTGCGTTTCGTGCACAGAATCGCCCCTTTTGCTCAGTTTTGGCACAAAACCCGCCTTTCGTGCACAGAATCGCCGCTTTTGCTCAATCTTGGCACGAAACGAGCGTTTCGTGCACAGAATCTCCGCTTTTGCTCAGTTTTGGCACAAATCCCGCGTTTCGTGTACAGAATCGCCGCTTTTGCTCAGTTTTGCAACAAAACAGGCGTTCTCCTGCACAGAATCTCCGCTTTTGCTCAGTTTTGGCACGAAACGTGCGTTTCGCGCACAGAATCGCCGCTTTTGCTCCGTTTTGGCACAAAACGTGCGTTTCGTGCTCAGAATCGCCACTTTTGCTCATTATTGGCACAAAACATGCGTTTCGTGCACACAATCTCCGCTTTCGCTCAGTTTTGGCACAAAACGTGCGTCTCGTTCACAGAAATGCCGCTTGAGTTCAGTTTTGGCACAAATCCCGCGTTTCGTGCACAGAATCGCCGCTTTTGCTCAGTTCTGGCACAAAACGTTCGTTTCGTGCACAGAATCTCCGCTTTTGCTCAGTTTTGGCACAAAACCCGCGTTTCGTGCACAGAATCGCCGCTTTTGCCCAGTTTTGGCACAAATCCCGCGTTTCGTGCACAGAATCGCCGCTGTTGCTTAGTTTTGGAACAAAACCCGCTTTTCGTGCAAAGAATCGCCGCTTTTGCTCATTATTGGCACAAAACGTGCGTTTCGTGCACAGAATCTCCGCCTTCGCTCAGTTTTGACACAAAACGTGCGTTTCGTGCACAGAATCTCCGCTTTTGCTCGGTTTTGGCACGGAACGTGTGTTTCGTGCACAGAATCGCCGGTTTTGCTCAGTTTTGGCACGAAACGTGCGTTTCGTTAACATAATCCCCGCTTTTGCTCAGTTTTGGCACAAATCCCGCGTTTCGTGCACAGAACCGCCGCTGTTGCTCAGTTTTGGAACAAAACCCGCCTTTCGTGCAAAGAATCGCCGCTTTTGCTCATTATTGGCACAAAACGTGCGTTTCGTGCACAGAATCTCCGCTTTCGCTCAGTTTTGGCACAAAACTTGCGTTTCGTGCACAGAATCTCCGCTTTTGCTCAGTTTTGGCACAAAACCCGCGTTTCGCGCACATAATCGCCCCTTTTGCTCAGTTTTGCAACAAAACGTGCGTTTCGTGCACAGAATCTCCGCTTTCGCTCAGTTTTCGCGCAAAACGTGCGTTTCGTGCACAGAATCACCGCTTTTGCTCAGTTTTGGCACAAAACCCGCGTTTCGTGCGCAGGATCGCCGCTGTTGCTCAGTTTTGGAACAAAACCCGCCTTTCGTGCAGAGAATCGCCGCTTTTGCTCAGTTTTCGCACGAAACGTGCGTTTCGTTAACAGAATCCCCGCTTTTGCTCAGTTTTGGCACAAATCCCGCGTTTCGTGCACATAATCGCCCCTTTTGCTCAGTTTTGCAACAAAACGTGCGTTTCGTGCACAGAATCGCCACTTTTGCTCCGTTTTGGTACAAAACGTGCGTTTCGTGCTCAGAATCGCCGCTTTTGCTCATTATTGGCACAAAACGTGTGTTTCGTGCACAGAATCGCTGCTTTTGCTCAGTTTTGTAACAAAACGTGCGTTTCAAGCACCGAAGTGCTCCTTTTGACACAAACCGTGCGTTTCGTGCACAGAATCGCCGCTTTTGCCCTGTTTTGGCACAAAACCCGCCTTTCGTGCACAGAATCCCCGCTTTTGCTCAGTTGTGGCACGAAACGTGCGTTTCGCTAACAGAATCCCCGCTTTTGGTCATTATTGGCACATAACGTGCGTTTCGTGCACAGAATCGCCGCTTTTGCTCATTATTGGCACAAAACGTGCGTTTCGTTCACTGAATCTCCGCTTTTGCTCAGTTTTGGCACAAAACCCGCGTTTCGTGCACAGAATCGCCGCTTTTGCCCAGTTTTGGCACAAATCCCGCGTTTCGTGCACAGAATCGCCGCTGTTGCTCAGTTTTGGAACAAAACCCGCCTTTCGTGCATAGAATCGCCGCTTTTGCTCATTATTGGCACAAAACGTGCGTTTCGTGCACAGAATCTCCGCCTTCGCTCAGTTTTAGCACAAAACGTGCGTTTCGTGCACAGAATCTCCGTTCTTGCTCGGTTTTGGCACGGAACGTGTGTTTCGTGCACAGAATCGCCGGTTTTGCTCAGTTTTGGCACGAAACGTGCGTTTCGTTAACATAATCCCCGCTTTTGCTCAGTTTTGGCGCAAATCCCGCGTTTCGTGCACAGAACCGCCGCTGTTGCTCAGTTTTGGAACAAAACCCGCCTTTCGTGCAAAAAATCGCCGCTTTTGCTCATTATTGGCACAAAACGTGCGCTTCGTGCACAGAATCTCCGTTTTCGCTCAGTTTTGGCACAAAACGTGCGTTTCGTGCACAGAATCTCCGCTTTTGCTCAGTTTTGGCACAAAACCCGCGTTTCGCGCACATAATCGCCCCTTTTGCTCAGTTTTGCAACAAAACGTGCGTTTCGTGCACAGAATCTCCGCTTTCGCTCAGTTTTCGCACAAAACGTGCGTTTCGTGCACAGAATCTCCGCTTTTGCTCAGTTTTGGCACAAAACCCGCGTTTCGCGCACATAATCGCCCCTTTTGCTCAGTTTTGCAACAAAACGTGCGTTTCGTGCACAGAATCTCCGCTTTCGCTCAGTTTTCGCACAAAACGTGCGTTTCGTGCACAGAATCTCCGCTTTTGCTCAGTTTTAGAACAAAACCCGCCTTTCGTGCAAAGAATCGCCGCTTTTGCTTAGTTTTGGCACGAAACGTGCGTTTCGTGCACAGAATCGCCCCTTTTTCTCAGTTTTGCAACAAAACGTGCGTTTCGTGCACAGAATCTCCGCTTACGCTCAGTTTGCACAAAACGTGCGTTTCGTGCACAGAATCTCCGCTTTTGCTCAGTTTTGGCACAAAACCCGCGTTTCGTGCACAGTATCGCCGCTTTTGCTCAGTTTTGGCACAAATCCCGCGTTTCGTGCACAGAATCGCCGCTTTTGCCCAGTTTTGGCACAAATCCCGCGTTTCGTGCACAGAACCGCCGCTGTTGCTCAGTTTTGGAACAAAACCCGCCTTTCGTGCAAAAAATCGCCGCTTTTGCTCATTATTGGCACAAAACGTGCGTTTCGTGCACATAATCTCCGCTTTCGCTCAGTTTTGGCACAAAACGTGCGTTTCGTGCACAGAATCTCCGCTTTTGCTCAGTTTTGGCACATAACCCGCGTTTCGCGCACATAATCGCCCCTTTTGCTCAGTTTTGCAACAAAACGTGCGTTTCGTGCACAGAATCTCCGCTTTCGCTCAGTTTTCGCACAAAACGTGCGTTTCGTGCACAGAATCTCCGCTTTTGCTCAGTTTTGGCACAAAACCCGCGTTTCGTGCACAGAATCGCCGCTGTTGCTCAGTTTTGGAACAAAACCCGCCTTTCTTGCAAAGAATCGCCGCTTTTGCTCAGTTTTCGCACGAAACGTGCGTTTCGTTAACAGAATCCCCGCTTTTGCTCAGTTTTGGCACAAATCCCGCGTTTCGTGCACATAATCGCCCCTTTTGCTCAGTTTTGCAACAAAACGTGCGTTTCGTGCACAGAATCGCCACTTTTGCTCCGTTTTGGTACAAAACGTGCGTTTCGTGCTCAGAATCGCCGCTTTTGCTCATTATTGGCACAAAACGTGTGTTTCGTGCACAGAATCGCTGCTTTTGCTCAGTTTTGTAACAAAACGTGCGTTTCAAGCACCGAAGTGCTCCTTTTGACACAAACCGTGCGTTTCGTGCACAGAATCGCCGCTTTTGCTCTGTTTTGGCACAAAACCCGCCTTTCGTGCACAGAATCCCCGCTTTTGCTCAGTTTTGGCACGAAACGTGCGTTTCGCTAACAGAATCCCCGCTTTTGGTCATTATTGGCACATAACGTGCGTTTCGTGCACAGAATCGCCGCTTTTGCTCATTATTGGCACAAAACGTGCTTTTCGTTCACAGAATCTCCGCTTTTGCTCAGTTTTGGCACAAAACCCGCGTTTCGTGCACAGAATCGCCGCTTTTGCCCAGTTTTGGCACAAATCCCGCGTTTCGTGCACAGAATCGCCGCTGTTGCTCAGTTTTGGAACAAAACCCGCCTTTCGTGCAAAGAATCGCCGCTTTTGCTCATTATTGGCACAAAACGTGCGTTTCGTGCACAGAATCTCCGCCTTCGCTCAGTTTTGGCACAAAACGTGCGTTTCGTGCACAGAATCTCCGCTTTTGCTCGGTTTTGGCACGGAACGTGTGTTTCGTGCACAGAATCGCCGGTTTTGCTCAGTTTTGGCACGAAACGTGCGTTTCGTTAAGATAATCCCCGCTTTTGCTCAGTTTTGGCACAAATCCCGCGTTTCGTGCACAGAACCGCCGCTGTTGCTCAGTTTTGGAACAAAACCCGCCTTTCGTGCAAAAAATCGCCGCTTTTGCTCATTATTGGCACAAAACGTGCGTTTCGTGCACAGAATCTCCGCTTTCGCTCAGTTTTGGCACAAAACGTGCGTTTCGTGCACAGAATCTCCGCTTTTGCTCAGTTTTGGCACAAAACCCGCGTTTCGCGCACATAATCGCCCCTTTTGCTCAGTTTTGCAACAAAACGTGCGTTTCGTGCACAGAATCTCCGCTTTCGCTCAGTTTTCGCACAAAACGTGCGTTTCGTGCACAGAATCTCCGCTTTTGCTCAGTTTTAGAACAAAACCCGCCTTTCGTGCAAAGAATCGCCGCTTTTGCTTAGTTTTGGCACGAAACGTGCGTTTCGTGCACAGAATCGCCCCTTTTTCTCAGTTTTGCAACAAAACGTGCGTTTCGTGCACAGAATCTCCGCTTACGCTCAGTTTGCACAGAACGTGCGTTTCGTGCACAGAATCTCCGCTTTTGCTCAGTTTTGGCACAAAACCCGCGTTTCGTGCACAGTATCGCCGCTTTTGCTCAGTTTTGGCACAAATCCCGCGTTTCGTGCACAGAATCGCCGCTGTTGCTCAGTGTTGGAACAAAACCCGCCTTTCGTGCAAAGAATCGCCGCTTTTGCTCATTATTGGCACAAAACGTGCGTTTCGTGCACAGAATCTCCGCTTTCGCTCAGTTTTGGCACAAAACGTGCGTTTCGTGCACAGAATCGCCCCTTTTGCTCAGTTTTGGCACTGTCACGTCCTGTGACGCATTCTTTAAATTCTTCCGCGTCATCCAAATTCATCAATTTCCCAACTCCGAGTGAGCAATTTATTTGGGGTCGCGCATTGCAAAAATGCCGACGATCCAAGTAAATGTAGCTCACCGGAATTAACAAATCATCGCTACGCCCTACTTGTGCGATATAAAATAATGCAACCGATCACCCGCGAACGCCTGTCTTTTATCCCAATTCTGCTCTGCTACACGCGCGACGAATTACGTTCATACTCATCACTACGTTATTAAGCTCCTTGCGGCTCCACCGTTAAAAGTTAACGCGCTCTACTAAAGTTACGCGCAGCGTCCACTCGCGAAAATACTTTGTACACGACAACCGCGACTCTGCTACGAGGGCACCAGAACCTCGACAGGGGAAAATCTCGTCGACTCTGACACGAAGACGACAGAACTTCGGCAGAGCGAGATTTCGCCGCGTCAAGTGAACGATTGTAAAGCGACGAAACGCGACGTTAACACCCGCGAATTACTGTGTAAGGAACGAACTGTACAACCTTTGAATAAACCGATTAGTGACCAAGTGCGTGGAATTCACTCCAGTCGCCTTGCCTACCTTCCCGCCACGAGTACGCTACCCCGAAGTCATCTCGACCACCCTCGACAAGGTAAGTACAACCAATCTTATCCTATCGTGAGAATCTTCGGGTTCTTACAAGAAAGTCCGCGGTTCAGTGAGAGTGGACCGCAACGCGACTTTACAGTGGTTCCGGTACCTAAATCGAACAATACCAGGAACTTTACAGTGGTTCCGGTACCTAAATCGAACAATACCAGGAACTTTACAGTGGTTCCGGTACCTAAACCGAACAACAACAATAGGGACTTACAGTGGTTCCGGTACCGAAATCGAAGAATAATAGGGACTTTACGGGAGTCCCGATACAAAACCGAGCAAAAACTAGATCATTAACCAAACCAATTCGGGGTAGTTTCACAAAGGAATCAAATTAAACCCTGACAATTTAAACGATAAATTCGAATTTCGGCAATAATCACAAAGACTTAACAGACCTAATAAACTGAATCTATAGGGTTGAGCTATCTGAAACACAAGTAAATTCACAGATAGGAAATAAAGAAGAACACAGGTGTGACACACATAGCGGAGCCATTGACATAAAACACTGTGCGCACCAAACAAAACCGCAGAGTAGACATTTTCATTCGTTTCTTCTGAAACTTAATATCCAGGTCATTCACTTTCGAGTAAAGTCCAAGTACTATTTAAATAAGAATAAAAAGAAATATCAATAAACAAGAAAATCGACAAAGAACGTATTTAACGATAATAATAGCATAAAACAGACCATACTAGACAAAATAATAAATAAACAAAAAGGAAACTAAAACATAGGACAAAATCCATTCATTCCTTAAGCAAAGCATAAATAATGAAAGTTTCAAATGAATAACCAAAATACTAAACCAACGGATAACAAACCCAGTACAGACGAAAACAGACTAACGAGAAGTAGGACACAGGAAAATCCTGAACTCAGAAATCTTGTAGAGAATCTCAACGACCCACCTGTCTTTTCAAAAAGCCGTAAAACACCTCGTTCACCAATAAAACAAAGAGCTTTCGATTTCACACAAGAAACTACAACCGTAGCACCAAACACAGATACAAAATTAGGAGCCATACCCAAGAACAGAAACATAAACAACTTAACAATTGACGCTAACAAAAGCGCAAAGGCAACTACCGAAGGACAAGACAAAAAACTAGAAATTGTGGATTTCCCACCCGATAACAACAAACAAACGGAATTCTTCTCATCACCACCACACCATAATAATACAAATAAAACCGAAACGCCAAGACACGCACTAGACAGTACCTTCAGACACGAAATATCATTATTCGAAATCGAAGGAATTACAGAGCAGCCAAGCCTAATAGGAAACTCAGACAAAAAACATAATCAAGAAAGCGTAATCTTGGACTGGGGAAACACAACAAACAATATGCCAGAACTCCAAAACCAAATGCAACCATTAAGATTACCCTTAAAATACGTAGCAAATTTAGTACCAGAATTCGACGGAACAAATATTTCGGTCACAGAATACATAGAAAAGCTAAAACATGCAAAAAACATCTTAGCGCCAGTCGACGAACCAGGCTTAATTCCTATTTTAAAAATAAAACTCAAAGGAGAGGTATACAAAGCACTAATAAACTCACCAATAAACAATATAAATGATTTCATTCAAGCAATAAAACTATTACTACCATCCAACAAAAATATACACAGCTTATACGCGAAATTAACAGAATTAATGCAAAAACCAGACGAATCAGTACTCAGTTACGGAAATAGATTGCAGGAACTTGTAATACAAATCAAAGAACTAAAAAACTCGGAACCAGGCATGAGTCAACAGAATATACAGAATTTCGATAGAGTCATTAGAAACGACGCAGAGAAAAGTTTTAGAAATGGACTTAGACAAGAAATCAGGTTAGAATTAAAACAAACAGACAATTTAGATGCTCTCATACAAGAAGCTATAAACGTGGAATCTAGATTAAAGAAACAAAACATAATAAGAGGCGACCCAGCTAGCATACTATGCAGTTTCGGGAAAAGCAATGCAAACTCAGCAGTTTATACGTGTCAAATATGCCAAGACCCAAATCACGAGGCCTTATTTTGCGACAACGCGGCATGCGTATATTGTAAAAGCAAAGACCATTTATCATACAACTGTAGATTTGTCAAAAACAAAATAGAACTCTTCTGTAAATATTGTAACGCGCAAGGACACTCCATCGACGCATGTAAAATGAACAGATCAAAAGGAAATCACTGCCAATATTGCCAAGTAATGGGCCATACAGTAAGCCAATGTCCATTTATAATTGAATACGAAGTATGTTGGAAATGCAAAAGAAGCGGCCACGATCCAAATACCTGTGCAATAACACCGAATGTCACAGAATCTTGCGAATTTTGCAACAGCATAAATCACACAATTAAAAATTGCCCAACAGTTATGTGCCAACGATGTAACAAACTGGGTCACACACTTAAATACTGCCCAATAATGAAAAACACCAGCTTTCAACTAATTATGTGCGCAATCTGCAACGAAGAAGGCCACAACGCAGAGGAATGCGAAGAAGCAAGAGTCCTAGTCAGCCAAAACAGAACTCGCCAGTATAATCAAGTTCAATGTCAAATTTGCAACCGATTAGGGCATTCGGCAGGAAACTGTCACAAGTTACAAAACCCGCAACACAAACCAAACAACCCATACAGAGATAATCATAATTTCAAGCACAATAATAACAATTTTCATACGAAATATAAACAAAATAATAACTTCAACAATAGTAGCCAGTGCAGAAACAATAGTAGAAATGAACCTCAAAAATTCTGCGATTATTGCAAAATTCCAAACCACACAATAGAAGAATGTAGAAAATTAAAGAGCCTCGAAACACGAGCACAAAGGAGAGACATCTGCTCCTATTGCAAGGAAACTGGACACCTAATAGATGCCTGTAGGAAACTTAAAGAGTTAGAAAGAAGCAGCGGGAAATTCTGCAACGTCTGCAAAAACAGGAGCCACGCAACCGAAGAATGCTATAGAGGACAAGGTCGTCAAATACCCCATAGACCGGGAAACGAATAGATTCTTCCTGGAAAGAGCGGACAGGAAGAAACGACGCTAAGTCGCTCACAACCCACATAAACAATAACGATACAAACACAAGACAAAGCTACTACGACACATTTCCAGAACCCATACTAACAACCAATCCAACCCCAGACAAACTAGGACAAGGAAAAATCGGCGGAAACACGGAAAGAAGCGAAAATAGCAATAACACAGAAGGCCCAAACCAAAGCAAGGAACCAAAAAGGCACAACGAGCAAGCCATAAATGAAGAAGGGACACCAACAAGAATGGCAACGTATACACTAAAATTAGAGAACCTATTGCAATACATTACAACGGAAAACCCGTACACAAAAGAAGAATGCAACCTACTTATTGATAGTGGGGCACAACTAAACATAATAAAAAGAAACCAGATTCCTACAAACACGATACTAGAAGATAGGAGAATATCACTATCAGGCATCACCGACAAACCAATACAAACTTTAGGAGTAGTAAAAATACCCATAAACTATTTATACTTTGATTTCCATGTAGCACCAGAAGACTTTTCAATGCCATACGACGGAATACTAGGAATAAAAATCCTCCTCGAACAAAGACTAAGACTAGACGAGGGATATTTAGAAATAAATAATAAAAAGTTCGAATTAAAATCAGGAGAAGCAGACCAAAGACGATTCTCACGCCAAATACAAACAACCCAAACGGTTAAACCAGAACTAACAGACGAGCAAAAATGCTTCCTCAACAAAATTCTTCAGAATACAACTCACGCGAATGACACACTTACACCCATAAGAACCGACCCAGAAACCCCGCAACAAGCAAAAATCAGCAGAAATCTAAACGAACATAACTTAAACCAAAACCTCTCACAATTAGATAAAACGATAGGAAACCCGGAATATAGTTTCGACAACGACGTGTTACAATTATTAAACATCGTAAGTAAATTGGATCGACAAGAAAATTCATCGCAAACAGAACCAACAAATACAAAACACACGAATTCAGCAAATCTCGAAGAATATTTAGAAACAGATAGCAAACACGTAGGAAAATTAATAAACAACATAAATACGGCACTAGATAAAAACCTCGAGTCATCAGAAAGTTACGAAACAAATCCATATGACTATGCAACATTCCTGACGAAAATGAAAGAAAATGTAAACACCGAATTCAAAGACGAATGCAAACTATTAGAAGACAAGTACAACTACATCTCATGCAATATAGAAGATATATTAGAAGGCTTCGAAGAAGCAGAAAACTTACCAGAAACAAACGAAAACGAAATTCTAGAGGTAGAAACAATTAACTTTGCAGGAAATAACGAAAAGGGTAGCACAACAGAACACACAAAAACGGAAAATCGACGAGAAAGATTATTAGGAAAAGTTCGACTAAAGAATCTATCAGAGGACAACAAAACCAAAATAAGAAAATTAATCGAAGAAAACGAAGATATATTCTGGCTAGAAGGAGATAAAATAGGATCTTGTAACACAGAAGAACACGAAATCAACCTAATCGACGAAAAACCCGTATACGTAAAACAATTCCCTTTGCCACACAAATTAAAAGAGACGGCAGTACAGGAAACAGAAAAACTAATCGCAAACGGCTTAGTCAGACATTCAAAAAGCGCCTTCAATGCTCCCACTTGGGTAGTAAAGAAAAAGGAAACAGCCGACGGAAAGAAAAGATGGCGACTAGTAATAGATTATAGGAAACTAAACGAAAAAACGATTCCAGACCCATATCTACTCCCAAACATAACAGAAATTTTCGACCAATTAGGACAAGCAAAATTATACCACGTAATAGATTTAAAATCAGGCTTTCATCAAATCAAAATGAACCCAAGGGATATACACAAAACAGCATTCAGCATACACCCTTTAGGACGATTTGAATTCAACGTTCTACCATTTGGATTAAGGAACTCACCACGAACTTTTCAAAGGGTAATAAACACAACATTAGGAGATCTAATTGGAAAAATTTGTTTCGTATTCATCGACGACATTATAGTATTTGGGAAAAACCTAGAAGAACTCAACACAAGATTCAATACAGTTGCCCAAAAGCTAAGAGATTCGAACCTAAAGCTAGAACCAGAAAAATGTGAATTTCTCAAATCAGAAGTATGCTACCTAGGACACATAGTAAGCAAAAAAGGAATAAAACCCGATCCAACAAAAATAGAAGCCGTTCAAAAATTCCCAACTCCAAAAAACGTTAAAAATATAAGAGAATTCTTAGGACTTGCAGGATACTATAGACGATTCATAAACAACTTCGCAAAAATCGCAAAACCGCTAACAACTCTATTACAAAAGGATACCAAATTCTCTTGGACTAAAGAACAACAAGCAGCCTTTACGGAACTTAAAGAAATACTATGCAAAGCACCGATACTACAGTACCCACAATTCGAGAAACCATACATAATTACAACCGACGCATCTAAATACGCCCTAGGTGCAGTCCTATCACAGGGAGAAATCGAAAAAGATAGACCAATCGCATACGCATCACGCGTACTACAAGAAGCCGAGATCAAATATGACACATACGAAAAAGAAGCCCTAGCAATAATGTTCGCAGTAAAAACATTTCGAAATTACATTTACGGAAATAAATTCACAATAGTTACAGATCATAAACCATTACTATGGCTAAAAACGGCCGACAACAACACGAGAGTACAAAAATGGAGACTAAAACTATCAGATTACGAATACGATATAGCCTACAAGCCCGGTAAGCAAAACGTAAATGCCGATGCACTGTCAAGAAATCCGATAGACAACGCACAGGTCTCTGTCGTAACAAGAGCACAGAGAAAGGAAGACGGCAAAAGTTCGACGCCCGCAAAAATTCCGAATAATAAAGACAACGGAAAAACGCCAAAAGACAATCACACTATAGTCAAAAGGAAAAGAGGACGACCACGGAAAAAAATCCAAGAACCAATAGACCAAGAAGCAACGGATCAAGAAATAACCACAAACAACGGAAAAACGAGCGAACATAATACAGAAAGAGAGGAAAAGGAAAAAGACAACATCGAACAACGAGAACCAAGGAACATCATTTACACTAGGAATTCGATTCAATTCAGAAACGATAACATCGCCCATATAATCACCCACCAAGGCACACCCGTGGACAAAAACACTAATACACTAATCGAAACTAAAAATATACACATAAACCCCAACTTAGCGGACAACGAAATCGAAGTAATAGAACTAAACAACAAAAAAATCTTCGTCTTATGCCTAAACACAGCGTCATCACCGGAGTTAATAAAACAAAATTTAACAAAATTATTCGGCACATTAAAAGAGATACTCATACAAAAAGGTATAAAAATCTTTAGCATTTCAAAAGATATTAAAATATTAAACATAAATTGGTGCGAAATAGAAGAAATATTAAAAAACACTTTTAGTAAAACAAACATTAAAATAATAGTATGCCTAAATAGTATCGAATACGTAAAACCGGAAGACAGGGATAAAATATTTAACCAATATCATGCTACAACACTAGGAGGCCATTCAGGCGTAAACAGAACATACAATAGAATAAAAGACAAATTCTTTTGGGAAAACTTAAAACAAAACATTCAAGATAGAATAAAGAAGTGTAATGAATGCCAGAGAAATAAATTAAAACGAATCAAAACCAGGCAACCGATGGTTATAACAGATACACCAGTAAAAACCTTCGATAAGATCGCAATGGACATCGTCGGTCCACTAAACGTAACAAAAAATAAGAACAAATACATTCTAACCATACAAGACCAACTATCAAAATTTCTAATAGCAGTCCCTCTAGCAGATCAAACAGCAGAATCAGTAGCAGACGCATTCGTAAAGAAGTTCATATGTATCTTTAGTTCACCCAAAATAGTACTTACAGATAAAGGAACAAATTTCACTAGTAAAATCATGAAACAAGTAGCAAAAAGGTTTAAATTCTCGAAAATCGAAACAACTTCCTTTTCACCTCAATCAAACGGGTCATTAGAAAGAGCACATCATCCACTCTGTGAATATCTAAAAAATTTTACAACAAGAAAGTGTGAATGGGATGAACTCCTAGAACTAGCACAATTTAACTACAACACTAGCATTCATTCCAGTCACAAGTTCACACCGCATGAACTGGTTTTCGCTTACCCACCTAGACTACCATCTTGTGAACCCCTAAAGAAATCAGAGCAGTTACCCACACTTAACGACTATTTAGAAAACCTAATAACTAACATGAGAGATATAGCCAACATGGCACGCGAAAATCTAATAGACTCAAAAATAAAATCAAAAGAGTACTACGACAGGTTCATCAACCCAGTCGAATTCAAGATAGGAGACAAAGTGTGGCTACTGAAAGAACCCAAACCAGGAAAACTAGAAAAAGACTGGTATTCAGGACCACACGAAATATTAGAAATCGGGGTAAACAATAACATAACAATTGATTACAAGGGGAAGCCGAAAACAGTACACGCAAACAAATTAAGCACTTATCAACAAAAGGAATAACACAACTTCTCTTTTTAGGAACCCGGACAACAATGCAATTAACCATTCTAATTTGTATCACCCTGTTCCACGCAAGCCAGGCGATAGTTGGATTCGATTGCGGTTCCACGAATCCAATCGTTTCAACATACTCCCTACTGGACACAGGCGAATGCGACTTCCACCAAGCCAAAGTCAATGCCACAAACACTACAATAATGCTACTACAGCTAGCAGAATTCAGGACGACCCCTATAATACAATGCAAAATAGAGATCCAACGCACCATCTTCCGATGCGGAATGTTCAGCCACCTCGTACCCGTGGAAAACGCGATCCAGGAGTATCTCTTGGATATAAGTCACGAGAATTGTAAAGCCATTCACGACACAGGAATATTTAAATATGATAACTTTCACACAATAGCGAACCTAAAAGTCAATTCGACAAAAACGACAGGGATAAGCCTTGCAGGCAACGCGATAGAAAGTTCATGCACGGGCGCGTCGTACGCGGATAGCTTCGGAACATGGAATAACGTATACGTACAAGGATTAGTCAAAATCACATTGTTAGAATATAACGCACAGGTCAGCCTAAACAATGACAAATTACGCTTGACGTCAGGAACTGTGTGCAAATTCTCAGACCAGCATTGTATCGACATGGAAGGAGGACACACCTTTTGGACAGTCCTACCTAAGGGGGAATGCCTCACAGACAAATACGAAATGATATACCGGGGCCCTGTAACAAGAATAGCCTCAGACAATCGCGACACAATATACACAATAGAAACAAACGGCATTTCATTCGCATTAGCAGCTAGGGAAAACGAAGAACTGTGTAACAGAATTGTAACAAAAACAGAACATCCGAAACTAATCATATACGAAAAAACGCCGGAAAATCAACTCTTCGACAACGACTTAGACAGGAACAGGGAAATACTAAACTTAGACATACTCACATACGTAAACTCAAAATTTGTGTACGTAGAAAAACATTTCAGGGCTCAATTAGAAAGTCTATACCTAGACATCCTAAACGAAAAATGTAGAATAGAAAGGAAAACAATCCACAACTCCCTATCCATAGCCTCCATTTCACCAGACGAGTTCGCCTATAACATAATGGAAAAACCGGGGTATATCGCCAGGGTCGCAGGGGAGGTGGTACATATAATAAAGTGTACACCCAAAGAGGTAAAGCTACTGCACACGGATAAATGCTACACCGAACTGCCAGTAATATCAGGGAATCAAACACGATTTCTTACACCAAAAACACATATAATAACGAAAACCGGAACACAAATCGAGTGCAACACAATTATTCCGCAATACTACAAGCTAAATGATAACTGGATAACACTAACACCAAAACCAAGAAAAACAGAAAACCCAGAAACATTACGGCCAAGCACGAAGATCTCCTGGGAGTATAAGAAAATAAAATCGCTAGCATCAAGCGGAATCTACTCGCAGGAAGACCTCCAGGAACTCCAGCAGCACATTATGTTCCCCCTGGAAAAACCAGCCCTGCTGAACACAATAGCCAGGGGAATGCTGGGAGAGGAAAACGTACAAGGCGGATTAATAAACAACCTATTCACGGAAAACACGCTATCACACATCGCCGAAAGTACGTGGAACAAAATTGTAGAAAAATTCATAAAATTCGGTTCAATAAGTTCGGCAGTAATAATGGTCATGATAATTATCCACGTGTGCAAGCTAATTATCGATACAGCAATAAGAGGGTACACGCTACACACTGTATACGGATGGTCCCTACACCTGTTGGGAGCTATTTTCAGTTCGATCACATACTTACTGGTAACGCTGGGAAAAAGCAACAACGGAGATCACCGCAAGAGAAGACACATAAAGAACAACGAAGACATCGAGCTCAGAGAAATCAAGATAGACAAACCACCCAGCCCAGAGATATCACCACCCATCCCACTACACCCTCCCGAAACCCGAAATAAAACTCCAGAACCTGAACCAACCAAGCACAAACAAATAACACTTTTCACACTAGAAGGTCTAAAATGAGCAAACTCAGGACTACAGAACACAAGACATAGAAACAAGATCAAAAAGCAAGGTTTAAAAATTTTCTTTATTATAAAAAAAGAAAAAAGTGAAAATTAACACGGCCAACATAACGCAAAGTCCCCTCCGATGGCCAAGAGGTCAGGCTAATCAAACAGCGGAGCGATGTCCAATACCAGGTCTTCGTTCCAGTCCAGGTACTCTTCCAGACATCGCCGGAAACGCCTCCGGTAGTCGCGCACCAAGCGCCGGTACCGAACATCTACAAGGTCGCCGCAACAGACGAACCGACCATCATGAAGCTAAAAAGGCAAACAATAAATAAAAAAAAAAAAAAAAAAAAAAATATATATATATATATATATATACAACACTTACCCAGGAGGAGAACAACTCCCGCTTGGGCCTAGACAGGCTCAGGTAAAACGGTGCACCAAATATAACCATGGTGAAGTTTTTAACACTCTGCCAGGATCACCGGAATATATACAGAAAAAAAAACCCCCACCTAAACGACAGAACGACCCGCGACTCAAAGTCAACACATTCCAGGCGATCGCGCAATATCCTTACCCCAGCAATAAAAAGACCTAACGCGAACTCGCGTTCCTTCAAGTCCACCGAACCCTCTCCAAAAGTCATTGAACTTAAACACAGAGCCCAGAAATGTCGTTCTGCAAACCATTCGAGACACACACACCACAATTCACCCCCACCGCCCCAAACTCAGCGGGGAGGGAGGCAAATGGTCACCAAAGGAACCATTTACCCTTTATTACAAAACACAACAAAAGAAAACCACGAAACATCACCAACTAACCAACTATTGTAGACACTCATCAAACTTTGTAAAATTCATCACTCATATAACCCACACAAGCGGAAAAAGGGCAGGGAACTATGAATTCGGATGACATAATTTTTCTACTAAATGTTTACAATCCTGTTGATATCGTACCGATATGCAACAATCTAGGCGGCCAGGTGTCACGTCCTGTGACGCATTCTTTAAATTCTTCCGCGTCATCCAAATTCATCAATTTCCCAACTCCGAGTGAGCAATTTATTTGGGGTCGCGCATTGCAAAAATGCCGACGATCCAAGTAAATGTAGCTCACCGGAATTAACAAATCATCGCTACGCCCTACTTGTGCGATATAAAATAATGCAACCGATCACCCGCGAACGCCTGTCTTTTATCCCAATTCTGCTCTGCTACACGCGCGACGAATTACGTTCATACTCATCACTACGTTATTAAGCTCCTTGCGGCTCCACCGTTAAAAGTTAACGCGCTCTACTAAAGTTACGCGCAGCGTCCACTCGCGAAAATACTTTGTACACGACAACCGCGACTCTGCTACGAGGGCACCAGAACCTCGACAGGGGAAAATCTCGTCGACTCTGACACGAAGACGACAGAACTTCGGCAGAGCGAGATTTCGCCGCGTCAAGTGAACGATTGTAAAGCGACGAAACGCGACGTTAACACCCGCGAATTACTGTGTAAGGAACGAACTGTACAACCTTTGAATAAACCGATTAGTGACCAAGTGCGTGGAATTCACTCCAGTCGCCTTGCCTACCTTCCCGCCACGAGTACGCTACCCCGAAGTCATCTCGACCACCCTCGACAAGGTAAGTACAACCAATCTTATCCTATCGTGAGAATCTTCGGGTTCTTACAAGAAAGTCCGCGGTTCAGTGAGAGTGGACCGCAACGCGACTTTACAGTGGTTCCGGTACCTAAATCGAACAATACCAGGAACTTTACAGTGGTTCCGGTACCTAAATCGAACAATACCAGGAACTTTACAGTGGTTCCGGTACCTAAACCGAACAACAACAATAGGGACTTACAGTGGTTCCGGTACCGAAATCGAAGAATAATAGGGACTTTACGGGAGTCCCGATACAAAACCGAGCAAAAACTAGATCATTAACCAAACCAATTCGGGGTAGTTTCACAAAGGAATCAAATTAAACCCTGACAATTTAAACGATAAATTCGAATTTCGGCAATAATCACAAAGACTTAACAGACCTAATAAACTGAATCTATAGGGTTGAGCTATCTGAAACACAAGTAAATTCACAGATAGGAAATAAAGAAGAACACAGGTGTGACACACATAGCGGAGCCATTGACATAAAACACTGTGCGCACCAAACAAAACCGCAGAGTAGACATTTTCATTCGTTTCTTCTGAAACTTAATATCCAGGTCATTCACTTTCGAGTAAAGTCCAAGTACTATTTAAATAAGAATAAAAAGAAATATCAATAAACAAGAAAATCGACAAAGAACGTATTTAACGATAATAATAGCATAAAACAGACCATACTAGACAAAATAATAAATAAACAAAAAGGAAACTAAAACATAGGACAAAATCCATTCATTCCTTAAGCAAAGCATAAATAATGAAAGTTTCAAATGAATAACCAAAATACTAAACCAACGGATAACAAACCCAGTACAGACGAAAACAGACTAACGAGAAGTAGGACACAGGAAAATCCTGAACTCAGAAATCTTGTAGAGAATCTCAACGACCCACCTGTCTTTTCAAAAAGCCGTAAAACACCTCGTTCACCAATAAAACAAAGAGCTTTCGATTTCACACAAGAAACTACAACCGTAGCACCAAACACAGATACAAAATTAGGAGCCATACCCAAGAACAGAAACATAAACAACTTAACAATTGACGCTAACAAAAGCGCAAAGGCAACTACCGAAGGACAAGACAAAAAACTAGAAATTGTGGATTTCCCACCCGATAACAACAAACAAACGGAATTCTTCTCATCACCACCACACCATAATAATACAAATAAAACCGAAACGCCAAGACACGCACTAGACAGTACCTTCAGACACGAAATATCATTATTCGAAATCGAAGGAATTACAGAGCAGCCAAGCCTAATAGGAAACTCAGACAAAAAACATAATCAAGAAAGCGTAATCTTGGACTGGGGAAACACAACAAACAATATGCCAGAACTCCAAAACCAAATGCAACCATTAAGATTACCCTTAAAATACGTAGCAAATTTAGTACCAGAATTCGACGGAACAAATATTTCGGTCACAGAATACATAGAAAAGCTAAAACATGCAAAAAACATCTTAGCGCCAGTCGACGAACCAGGCTTAATTCCTATTTTAAAAATAAAACTCAAAGGAGAGGTATACAAAGCACTAATAAACTCACCAATAAACAATATAAATGATTTCATTCAAGCAATAAAACTATTACTACCATCCAACAAAAATATACACAGCTTATACGCGAAATTAACAGAATTAATGCAAAAACCAGACGAATCAGTACTCAGTTACGGAAATAGATTGCAGGAACTTGTAATACAAATCAAAGAACTAAAAAACTCGGAACCAGGCATGAGTCAACAGAATATACAGAATTTCGATAGAGTCATTAGAAACGACGCAGAGAAAAGTTTTAGAAATGGACTTAGACAAGAAATCAGGTTAGAATTAAAACAAACAGACAATTTAGATGCTCTCATACAAGAAGCTATAAACGTGGAATCTAGATTAAAGAAACAAAACATAATAAGAGGCGACCCAGCTAGCATACTATGCAGTTTCGGGAAAAGCAATGCAAACTCAGCAGTTTATACGTGTCAAATATGCCAAGACCCAAATCACGAGGCCTTATTTTGCGACAACGCGGCATGCGTATATTGTAAAAGCAAAGACCATTTATCATACAACTGTAGATTTGTCAAAAACAAAATAGAACTCTTCTGTAAATATTGTAACGCGCAAGGACACTCCATCGACGCATGTAAAATGAACAGATCAAAAGGAAATCACTGCCAATATTGCCAAGTAATGGGCCATACAGTAAGCCAATGTCCATTTATAATTGAATACGAAGTATGTTGGAAATGCAAAAGAAGCGGCCACGATCCAAATACCTGTGCAATAACACCGAATGTCACAGAATCTTGCGAATTTTGCAACAGCATAAATCACACAATTAAAAATTGCCCAACAGTTATGTGCCAACGATGTAACAAACTGGGTCACACACTTAAATACTGCCCAATAATGAAAAACACCAGCTTTCAACTAATTATGTGCGCAATCTGCAACGAAGAAGGCCACAACGCAGAGGAATGCGAAGAAGCAAGAGTCCTAGTCAGCCAAAACAGAACTCGCCAGTATAATCAAGTTCAATGTCAAATTTGCAACCGATTAGGGCATTCGGCAGGAAACTGTCACAAGTTACAAAACCCGCAACACAAACCAAACAACCCATACAGAGATAATCATAATTTCAAGCACAATAATAACAATTTTCATACGAAATATAAACAAAATAATAACTTCAACAATAGTAGCCAGTGCAGAAACAATAGTAGAAATGAACCTCAAAAATTCTGCGATTATTGCAAAATTCCAAACCACACAATAGAAGAATGTAGAAAATTAAAGAGCCTCGAAACACGAGCACAAAGGAGAGACATCTGCTCCTATTGCAAGGAAACTGGACACCTAATAGATGCCTGTAGGAAACTTAAAGAGTTAGAAAGAAGCAGCGGGAAATTCTGCAACGTCTGCAAAAACACGAGCCACGCAACCGAAGAATGCTATAGAGGACAAGGTCGTCAAATACCCCATAGACCGGGAAACGAATAGATTCTTCCTGGAAAGAGCGGACAGGAAGAAACGACGCTAAGTCGCTCACAACCCACATAAACAATAACGATACAAACACAAGACAAAGCTACTACGACACATTTCCAGAACCCATACTAACAACCAATCCAACCCCAGACAAACTAGGACAAGGAAAAATCGGCGGAAACACGGAAAGAAGCGAAAATAGCAATAACACAGAAGGCCCAAACCAAAGCAAGGAACCAAAAAGGCACAACGAGCAAGCCATAAATGAAGAAGGGACACCAACAAGAATGGCAACGTATACACTAAAATTAGAGAACCTATTGCAATACATTACAACGGAAAACCCGTACACAAAAGAAGAATGCAACCTACTTATTGATAGTGGGGCACAACTAAACATAATAAAAAGAAACCAGATTCCTACAAACACGATACTAGAAGATAGGAGAATATCACTATCAGGCATCACCGACAAACCAATACAAACTTTAGGAGTAGTAAAAATACCCATAAACTATTTATACTTTGATTTCCATGTAGCACCAGAAGACTTTTCAATGCCATACGACGGAATACTAGGAATAAAAATCCTCCTCGAACAAAGACTAAGACTAGACGAGGGATATTTAGAAATAAATAATAAAAAGTTCGAATTAAAATCAGGAGAAGCAGACCAAAGACGATTCTCACGCCAAATACAAACAACCCAAACGGTTAAACCAGAACTAACAGACGAGCAAAAATGCTTCCTCAACAAAATTCTTCAGAATACAACTCACGCGAATGACACACTTACACCCATAAGAACCGACCCAGAAACCCCGCAACAAGCAAAAATCAGCAGAAATCTAAACGAACATAACTTAAACCAAAACCTCTCACAATTAGATAAAACGATAGGAAACCCGGAATATAGTTTCGACAACGACGTGTTACAATTATTAAACATCGTAAGTAAATTGGATCGACAAGAAAATTCATCGCAAACAGAACCAACAAATACAAAACACACGAATTCAGCAAATCTCGAAGAATATTTAGAAACAGATAGCAAACACGTAGGAAAATTAATAAACAACATAAATACGGCACTAGATAAAAACCTCGAGTCATCAGAAAGTTACGAAACAAATCCATATGACTATGCAACATTCCTGACGAAAATGAAAGAAAATGTAAACACCGAATTCAAAGACGAATGCAAACTATTAGAAGACAAGTACAACTACATCTCATGCAATATAGAAGATATATTAGAAGGCTTCGAAGAAGCAGAAAACTTACCAGAAACAAACGAAAACGAAATTCTAGAGGTAGAAACAATTAACTTTGCAGGAAATAACGAAAAGGGTAGCACAACAGAACACACAAAAACGGAAAATCGACGAGAAAGATTATTAGGAAAAGTTCGACTAAAGAATCTATCAGAGGACAACAAAACCAAAATAAGAAAATTAATCGAAGAAAACGAAGATATATTCTGGCTAGAAGGAGATAAAATAGGATCTTGTAACACAGAAGAACACGAAATCAACCTAATCGACGAAAAACCCGTATACGTAAAACAATTCCCTTTGCCACACAAATTAAAAGAGACGGCAGTACAGGAAACAGAAAAACTAATCGCAAACGGCTTAGTCAGACATTCAAAAAGCGCCTTCAATGCTCCCACTTGGGTAGTAAAGAAAAAGGAAACAGCCGACGGAAAGAAAAGATGGCGACTAGTAATAGATTATAGGAAACTAAACGAAAAAACGATTCCAGACCCATATCTACTCCCAAACATAACAGAAATTTTCGACCAATTAGGACAAGCAAAATTATACCACGTAATAGATTTAAAATCAGGCTTTCATCAAATCAAAATGAACCCAAGGGATATACACAAAACAGCATTCAGCATACACCCTTTAGGACGATTTGAATTCAACGTTCTACCATTTGGATTAAGGAACTCACCACGAACTTTTCAAAGGGTAATAAACACAACATTAGGAGATCTAATTGGAAAAATTTGTTTCGTATTCATCGACGACATTATAGTATTTGGGAAAAACCTAGAAGAACTCAACACAAGATTCAATACAGTTGCCCAAAAGCTAAGAGATTCGAACCTAAAGCTAGAACCAGAAAAATGTGAATTTCTCAAATCAGAAGTATGCTACCTAGGACACATAGTAAGCAAAAAAGGAATAAAACCCGATCCAACAAAAATAGAAGCCGTTCAAAAATTCCCAACTCCAAAAAACGTTAAAAATATAAGAGAATTCTTAGGACTTGCAGGATACTATAGACGATTCATAAACAACTTCGCAAAAATCGCAAAACCGCTAACAACTCTATTACAAAAGGATACCAAATTCTCTTGGACTAAAGAACAACAAGCAGCCTTTACGGAACTTAAAGAAATACTATGCAAAGCACCGATACTACAGTACCCACAATTCGAGAAACCATACATAATTACAACCGACGCATCTAAATACGCCCTAGGTGCAGTCCTATCACAGGGAGAAATCGGAAAAGATAGACCAATCGCATACGCATCACGCGTACTACAAGAAGCCGAGATCAAATATGACACATACGAAAAAGAAGCCCTAGCAATAATGTTCGCAGTAAAAACATTTCGAAATTACATTTACGGAAATAAATTCACAATAGTTACAGATCATAAACCATTACTATGGCTAAAAACGGCCGACAACAACACGAGAGTACAAAAATGGAGACTAAAACTATCAGATTACGAATACGATATAGCCTACAAGCCCGGTAAGCAAAACGTAAATGCCGATGCACTGTCAAGAAATCCGATAGACAACGCACAGGTCTCTGTCGTAACAAGAGCACAGAGAAAGGAAGACGGCAAAAGTTCGACGCCCGCAAAAATTCCGAATAATAAAGACAACGGAAAAACGCCAAAAGACAATCACACTATAGTCAAAAGGAAAAGAGGACGACCACGGAAAAAAATCCAAGAACCAATAGACCAAGAAGCAACGGATCAAGAAATAACCACAAACAACGGAAAAACGAGCGAACATAATACAGAAAGAGAGGAAAAGGAAAAAGACAACATCGAACAACGAGAACCAAGGAACATCATTTACACTAGGAATTCGATTCAATTCAGAAACGATAACATCGCCCATATAATCACCCACCAAGGCACACCCGTGGACAAAAACACTAATACACTAATCGAAACTAAAAATATACACATAAACCCCAACTTAGCGGACAACGAAATCGAAGTAATAGAACTAAACAACAAAAAAATCTTCGTCTTATGCCTAAACACAGCGTCATCACCGGAGTTAATAAAACAAAATTTAACAAAATTATTCGGCACATTAAAAGAGATACTCATACAAAAAGGTATAAAAATCTTTAGCATTTCAAAAGATATTAAAATATTAAACATAAATTGGTGCGAAATAGAAGAAATATTAAAAAACACTTTTAGTAAAACAAACATTAAAATAATAGTATGCCTAAATAGTATCGAATACGTAAAACCGGAAGACAGGGATAAAATATTTAACCAATATCATGCTACAACACTAGGAGGCCATTCAGGCGTAAACAGAACATACAATAGAATAAAAGACAAATTCTTTTGGGAAAACTTAAAACAAAACATTCAAGATAGAATAAAGAAGTGTAATGAATGCCAGAGAAATAAATTAAAACGAATCAAAACCAGGCAACCGATGGTTATAACAGATACACCAGTAAAAACCTTCGATAAGATCGCAATGGACATCGTCGGTCCACTAAACGTAACAAAAAATAAGAACAAATACATTCTAACCATACAAGACCAACTATCAAAATTTCTAATAGCAGTCCCTCTAGCAGATCAAACAGCAGAATCAGTAGCAGACGCATTCGTAAAGAAGTTCATATGTATCTTTAGTTCACCCAAAATAGTACTTACAGATAAAGGAACAAATTTCACTAGTAAAATCATGAAACAAGTAGCAAAAAGGTTTAAATTCTCGAAAATCGAAACAACTTCCTTTTCTCCTCAATCAAACGGGTCATTAGAAAGAGCACATCATCCACTCTGTGAATATCTAAAAAATTTTACAACAAGAAAGTGTGAATGGGATGAACTCCTAGAACTAGCACAATTTAACTACAACACTAGCATTCATTCCAGTCACAAGTTCACACCGCATGAACTGGTTTTCGCTTACCCACCTAGACTACCATCTTGTGAACCCCTAAAGAAATCAGAGCAGTTACCCACACTTAACGACTATTTAGAAAACCTAATAACTAACATGAGAGATATAGCCAACATGGCACGCGAAAATCTAATAGACTCAAAAATAAAATCAAAAGAGTACTACGACAGGTTCATCAACCCAGTCGAATTCAAGATAGGAGACAAAGTGTGGCTACTGAAAGAACCCAAACCAGGAAAACTAGAAAAAGACTGGTATTCAGGACCACACGAAATATTAGAAATCGGGGTAAACAATAACATAACAATTGATTACAAGGGGAAGCCGAAAACAGTACACGCAAACAAATTAAGCACTTATCAACAAAAGGAATAACACAACTTCTCTTTTTAGGAACCCGGACAACAATGCAATTAACCATTCTAATTTGTATCACCCTGTTCCACGCAAGCCAGGCGATAGTTGGATTCGATTGCGGTTCCACGAATCCAATCGTTTCAACATACTCCCTACTGGACACAGGCGAATGCGACTTCCACCAAGCCAAAGTCAATGCCACAAACACTACAATAATGCTACTACAGCTAGCAGAATTCAGGACGACCCCTATAATACAATGCAAAATAGAGATCCAACGCACCATCTTCCGATGCGGAATGTTCAGCCACCTCGTACCCGTGGAAAACGCGATCCAGGAGTATCTCTTGGATATAAGTCACGAGAATTGTAAAGCCATTCACGACACAGGAATATTTAAATATGATAACTTTCACACAATAGCGAACCTAAAAGTCAATTCGACAAAAACGACAGGGATAAGCCTTGCAGGCAACGCGATAGAAAGTTCATGCACGGGCGCGTCGTACGCGGATAGCTTCGGAACATGGAATAACGTATACGTACAAGGATTAGTCAAAATCACATTGTTAGAATATAACGCACAGGTCAGCCTAAACAATGACAAATTACGCTTGACGTCAGGAACTGTGTGCAAATTCTCAGACCAGCATTGTATCGACATGGAAGGAGGACACACCTTTTGGACAGTCCTACCTAAGGGGGAATGCCTCACAGACAAATACGAAATGATATACCGGGGCCCTGTAACAAGAATAGCCTCAGACAATCGCGACACAATATACACAATAGAAACAAACGGCATTTCATTCGCATTAGCAGCTAGGGAAAACGAAGAACTGTGTAACAGAATTGTAACAAAAACAGAACATCCGAAACTAATCATATACGAAAAAACGCCGGAAAATCAACTCTTCGACAACGACTTAGACAGGAACAGGGAAATACTAAACTTAGACATACTCACATACGTAAACTCAAAATTTGTGTACGTAGAAAAACATTTCAGGGCTCAATTAGAAAGTCTATACCTAGACATCCTAAACGAAAAATGTAGAATAGAAAGGAAAACAATCCACAACTCCCTATCCATAGCCTCCATTTCACCAGACGAGTTCGCCTATAACATAATGGAAAAACCGGGGTATATCGCCAGGGTCGCAGGGGAGGTGGTACATATAATAAAGTGTACACCCAAAGAGGTAAAGCTACTGCACACGGATAAATGCTACACCGAACTGCCAGTAATATCAGGGAATCAAACACGATTTCTTACACCAAAAACACATATAATAACGAAAACCGGAACACAAATCGAGTGCAACACAATTATTCCGCAATACTACAAGCTAAATGATAACTGGATAACACTAACACCAAAACCAAGAAAAACAGAAAACCCAGAAACATTACGGCCAAGCACGAAGATCTCCTGGGAGTATAAGAAAATAAAATCGCTAGCATCAAGCGGAATCTACTCGCAGGAAGACCTCCAGGAACTCCAGCAGCACATTATGTTCCCCCTGGAAAAACCAGCCCTGCTGAACACAATAGCCAGGGGAATGCTGGGAGAGGAAAACGTACAAGGCGGATTAATAAACAACCTATTCACGGAAAACACGCTATCACACATCGCCGAAAGTACGTGGAACAAAATTGTAGAAAAATTCATAAAATTCGGTTCAATAAGTTCGGCAGTAATAATGGTCATGATAATTATCCACGTGTGCAAGCTAATTATCGATACAGCAATAAGAGGGTACACGCTACACACTGTATACGGATGGTCCCTACACCTGTTGGGAGCTATTTTCAGTTCGATCACATACTTACTGGTAACGCTGGGAAAAAGCAACAACGGAGATCACCGCAAGAGAAGACACATAAAGAACAACGAAGACATCGAGCTCAGAGAAATCAAGATAGACAAACCACCCAGCCCAGAGATATCACCACCCATCCCACTACACCCTCCCGAAACCCGAAATAAAACTCCAGAACCTGAACCAACCAAGCACAAACAAATAACACTTTTCACACTAGAAGGTCTAAAATGAGCAAACTCAGGACTACAGAACACAAGACATAGAAACAAGATCAAAAAGCAAGGTTTAAAAATTTTCTTTATTATAAAAAAAGAAAAAAGTGAAAATTAACACGGCCAACATAACGCAAAGTCCCCTCCGATGGCCAAGAGGTCAGGCTAATCAAACAGCGGAGCGATGTCCAATACCAGGTCTTCGTTCCAGTCCAGGTACTCTTCCAGACATCGCCGGAAACGCCTCCGGTAGTCGCGCACCAAGCGCCGGTACCGAACATCTACAAGGTCGCCGCAACAGACGAACCGACCATCATGAAGCTAAAAAGGCAAACAATAAATAAAAAAAAAAAAAAAAAAAAAAAAAATATATATATATATATATATACAACACTTACCCAGGAGGAGAACAACTCCCGCTTGGGCCTAGACAGGCTCAGGTAAAACGGTGCACCAAATATAACCATGGTGAAGTTTTTAACACTCTGCCAGGATCACCGGAATATATACAGAAAAAAAAACCCCCACCTAAACGACAGAACGACCCGCGACTCAAAGTCAACACATTCCAGGCGATCGCGCAATATCCTTACCCCAGCAATAAAAAGACCTAACGCGAACTCGCGTTCCTTCAAGTCCACCGAACCCTCTCCAAAAGTCATTGAACTTAAACACAGAGCCCAGAAATGTCGTTCTGCAAACCATTCGAGACACACACACCACAATTCACCCCCACCGCCCCAAACTCAGCGGGGAGGGAGGCAAATGGTCACCAAAGGAACCATTTACCCTTTATTACAAAACACAACAAAAGAAAACCACGAAACATCACCAACTAACCAACTATTGTAGACACTCATCAAACTTTGTAAAATTCATCACTCATATAACCCACACAAGCGGAAAAAGGGCAGGGAACTATGAATTCGGATGACATAATTTTTCTACTAAATGTTTACAATCCTGTTGATATCGTACCGATATGCAACAATCTAGGCGGCCAGGTGTCACGTCCTGTGACGCATTCTTTAAATTCTTCCGCGTCATCCAAATTCATCAATTTCCCAACTCCGAGTGAGCAATTTATTTGGGGTCGCGCATTGCAAAAATGCCGACGATCCAAGTAAATGTAGCTCACCGGAATTAACAAATCATCGCTACGCCCTACTTGTGCGATATAAAATAATGCAACCGATCACCCGCGAACGCCTGTCTTTTATCCCAATTCTGCTCTGCTACACGCGCGACGAATTACGTTCATACTCATCACTACGTTATTAAGCTCCTTGCGGCTCCACCGTTAAAAGTTAACGCGCTCTACTAAAGTTACGCGCAGCGTCCACTCGCGAAAATACTTTGTACACGACAACCGCGACTCTGCTACGAGGGCACCAGAACCTCGACAGGGGAAAATCTCGTCGACTCTGACACGAAGACGACAGAACTTCGGCAGAGCGAGATTTCGCCGCGTCAAGTGAACGATTGTAAAGCGACGAAACGCGACGTTAACACCCGCGAATTACTGTGTAAGGAACGAACTGTACAACCTTTGAATAAACCGATTAGTGACCAAGTGCGTGGAATTCACTCCAGTCGCCTTGCCTACCTTCCCGCCACGAGTACGCTACCCCGAAGTCATCTCGACCACCCTCGACAAGGTAAGTACAACCAATCTTATCCTATCGTGAGAATCTTCGGGTTCTTACAAGAAAGTCCGCGGTTCAGTGAGAGTGGACCGCAACGCGACTTTACAGCACAAAACCCGCCTTTCGTGCACAGAATCGCCGCTTTTGCTCAATCTTGGCACGAAACGAGCGTTTCGTGCACAGAATCTCCGCTTTTGCTCAGTTTTGGCACAAATCCCGCGTTTCGTGTACAGAATCGCCGCTTTTGCTCAGTTTTGCAACAAAACAGGCGTTCTCCTGCACAGAATCTCCGCTTTTGCTCAGTTTTGGCACGAAACGTGCGTTTCGCGCACAGAATCGCCGCTTTTGCTCCGTTTTGGCACAAAACGTGCGTTTCGTGCTCAGAATCGCCACTTTTGCTCATTATTGGCACAAAACATGCGTTTCGTGCACACAATCTCCGCTTTCACTCAGTTTTGGCACAAAACGTGCGTCTCGTTCACAGAAATGCCGCTTGAGTTCAGTTTTGGCACAAATCCCGCGTTTCGTGCACAGAATCGCCGCTTTTGCTCAGTTCTGGCACAAAACGTTCGTTTCGTGCACAGAATCTCCGCTTTTGCTCAGTTTTGGCACAAAACCCGCGTTTCGTGCACAGAATCGCCGCTTTTGCCCAGTTTTGGCACAAATCCCGCGTTTCGTGCACAGAATCGCCGCTGTTGCTTAGTTTTGGAACAAAACCCTCCTTTCGTGCAAAGAATCTCCGCTTTTGCTCATTATTGGCACAAAACGTGCGTTTCGTGCACAGAATCTCCGCCTTCGCTCAGTTTTGACACAAAACGTGCGTTTCGTGTACAGAATCTCCGCTTTTGCTCGGTTTTGGCACGGAACGTGTGTTTCGTGCACAGAATCGCCGGTTTTGCTCAGTTTTGGCACGAAACGTGCGTTTCGTTAACATAATCCCCGCTTTTGCTCAGTTTTGGCACAAATCCCGCGTTTCGTGCACAGAACCGCCGCTGTTGCTCAGTTTTGGAACAAAACCCGCCTTTCGTGCAAAGAATCGCCGCTTTTGCTCATTATTGGCACAAAACGTGCGTTTCGTGCACAGAATCTCCGCTTTCGCTCAGTTTTGGCACAAAACTTACGTTTCGTGCACAGAATCTCCGCTTTTGCTCAGTTTTGGCACAAAACCCGCGTTTCGCGCACATAATCGCCCCTTTTGCTCAGTTTTGCAACAAAACGTGCGTTTCGTGCACAGAATCTCCGCTTTCGCTCAGTTTTCGCGCAAAACGTGCGTTTCGTGCACAGAATCTCCGCTTTTGCTCAGTTTTGGCACAAAACCCGCGTTTCGTGCGCAGGATCGCCGCTGTTGCTCAGTTTTGGAACAAAACCCGCCTTTCGTGCAGAGAATCGCCGCTTTTGCTCAGTTTTCGCACGAAACGTGCGTTTCGTTAACAGAATCCCCGCTTTTGCTCAGTTTTGGCACAAATCCCGCGTTTCGTGCACATAATCGCCCCTTTTGCTCAGTTTTGCAACAAAACGTGCGTTTCGTGCACAGAATCGCCACTTTTGCTCCGTTTTGGTACAAAACGTGCGTTTCGTGCTCAGAATCGCCGCTTTTGCTCATTATTGGCACAAAACGTGTGTTTCGTGCACAGAATCGCTGCTTTTGCTCAGTTTTGTAACAAAACGTGCGTTTCAAGCACCGAAGTGCTCCTTTTGACACAAACCGTGCGTTTCGTGCACAGAATCGCCGCTTTTGCCCTGTTTTGGCACAAAACCCGCCTTTCGTGCACAGAATCCCCGCTTTTGCTCAGTTGTGGCACGAAACGTGCGTTTCGCTAACAGAATCCCCGCTTTTGGTCATTATTGGCACATAACGTGCGTTTCGTGCACAGAATCGCCGCTTTTGCTCATTATTGGCACAAAACTTGCGTTTCGTTCACTGAATCTCCGCTTTTGCTCAGTTTTGGCACAAAACCCGCGTTTCGTGCACAGAATCGCCGCTTTTGCCCAGTTTTGGCACAAATCCCGCGTTTCGTGCACAGAATCGCCGCTGTTGCTCAGTTTTGGAACAAAACCCGCCTTTCGTGCATAGAATCGCCGCTTTTGCTCATTATTGGCACAAAACGTGCGTTTCGTGCACAGAATCTCCGCCTTCGCTCAGTTTTAGCACAAAACGTGCGTTTCGTGCACAGAATCTCCGTTCTTGCTCGGTTTTGGCACGGAACGTGTGTTTCGTGCACAGAATCGCCGGTTTTGCTCAGTTTTGGCACGAAACGTGCGTTTCGTTAACATAATCCCCGCTTTTGCTCAGTTTTGGCACAAATCCCGCGTTTGTGCACATTATCGCCCCTTTTGCTCAGTTTTGCAACAAAACGTGCGTTTCGTGCACAGAATCGCCGCTTTTGCTCAGCTTTGGCACAAATCCCGCGTTTCGTGCACAGAATCGCCGCTTTTGCTCAGTTCTGGCACAAAACGTGCGTTTCGTGCGCAGAATCGCCGTTTTTGCTCAGTTTTGGAGCAAAAAACGCCTTTCGTGCACAGAATCTCCGCTTTTGCTCATTATTGGCACAAAACATGCGTTTCGTGCACAGAATCTCCGCTTTCGCTCAGTTTTGGCACAAAACGTGCGTCTCGTGCACTGAAATGCCGCTTGAGTTCAGTTTTGGCACAAATCCCGCGTTTCGTGCACAGAATCGCCGCTTTTGCTCATTTCTGGCACAAAACGTGCCTTTCGTGTGTAGAATCTCCGCTTTTGCTCAGTTTTGGAACAAAACCCGCCTTTCGTGCACAGAATCTCCGCTTTTGCTCAGTTTTGGCACAAATCCCGCCTTTCGTGCACAGATTCGCCGCTTTTGCTCAGTTTTGCAACAAAACGGGCGTTTCGTGCACAGAATCGCCGCTTTTGCTCCCTTTTGGCACAAAACTTGCGTTTCGTGCTCAGAATCCCCGCTTTTGCTCATTATTGGCACAAAACGTGCGTTTCGTGCACATAATCGCCGCTTTTGCTCAGTTTTGGCACAAAACCCGCGTTTCGTGCACAGTATCGCCGCTTTTGCTCAGTTTTGGCACCAATCCCGCGTTTCTTGCGCAGAATCCCCGCTGTTGCTCAGTTTTGGAACAAACCCCGCCTTTCGTGCAAAGAATCGCCGCTTTTGCTCATTATTGGCACAAAACGTGCGTTTCGTGCACAGAATCTCCGCTTTCGCTCAGTTTTGGCACAAAACGTGCGTTTCGTGCACAGAATCTCCGCTTTTGCTCAGTTTTGGCACGGAACGTGTGTTTCGCGCACAGAATCGCCGGTTTTGCTCAGTTTTGGCACGAAACGTGCGTTTCGTTGCCATAATCCCCGCTTTTGCTCAGTTTTGGCACAAATCCCGCGTTTCGTGCACATAATCGCCCCTTTTGCTCAGTTTTGCAACAAAACGTGAGTTTCGTGCACAGAATCTCCGCTTTTGCTCAGTTTTGGAACAAAACCCGCCTTTCGTGCACAGAATCTCCGCTTTTGCTCAGTTTTGGCACAAATCCCGCCTTTCGTGCACAGATTCGCCGCTTTTGCTCAGTTTTGCAACAAAACGGGCGTTTCGTGCACAGAATCGCCGCTTTTGCTCCCTTTTGGCACAAAACTTGCGTTTCGTGCTCAGAATCCCCGCTTTTGCTCATTATTGGCACAAAACGTGCGTTTCGTGCACATAATCGCCGCTTTTGCTCAGTTTTGGCACAAAACCCGCGTTTCGTGCACAGTATCGCCGCTTTTGCTCAGTTTTGGCACCAATCCCGCGTTTCTTGCGCAGAATCCCCGCTGTTGCTCAGTTTTGGAACAAACCCCGCCTTTCGTGCAAAGAATCGCCGCTTTTGCTCATTATTGGCACAAAACGTGCGTTTCGTGCACAGAATCTCCGCTTTCGCTCAGTTTTGGCACAAAACGTGCGTTTCGTGCACAGAATCTCCGCTTTTGCTCAGTTTTGGCACGGAACGTGTGTTTCGCGCACAGAATCGCCGGTTTTGCTCAGTTTTGGCACGAAACGTGCGTTTCGTTGCCATAATCCCCGCTTTTGCTCAGTTTTGGCACAAATCCCGCGTTTCGTGCACATAATCGCCCCTTTTGCTCAGTTTTGCAACAAAACGTGAGTTTCGTGCACAGAATCTCCGCTTACGCTCAGTTTGCACAAAACGTGCGTTTCGTGCACAGAATCTCCGCTTTTGCTCAGTTTTGGCACAAAACCCGCGTTTCGTGCACAGTATCGCCGCTTTCGCTCAGTTTTGGCACAAAACGTGCGTTTCGTGCACAGAATCTCCGCATTTGCTCAGTTTTGGCACGGAACGTGTGTTTCGCGCACAGAATTGCCGGTTTTGCTCAGTTTTGGGACAAATCCCGCGTTTCGTGCACAGAATCGCCGCTTTTGCTCAGTTTTGGCACAAAACCCGCCTTTCGTGCACAGAATCCCCGCTTTTGCTCAGTTTTGGCACGAAACGTGCGTTTCGCTAACAGAATCCCCGCTTTTGCTCATTATTGGCACAAAACGTGCGTTTCGTGCACATAATCGCCGCTTTTGCTCATTATTGGCACAAAACGTGCGTTTCGTGCACAGAATCGCCGCTTTTGCCCAGTTTTGGCACAAATCCCGCGTTTCGTGTACAGAATCGCCGCTGTTGCTCAGTTTTGGAACAAAACCCGCCTTTCGTGCAAAGAATCCCCGCTTTTGCCCAGTTTTGGCACAAATCCCGCGTTTCGTGCACAGAATCTCCGCTTTTGCTCAGTTTTGCAACAAAAAAAGGCGTTTCGTGCACAGAATCTCCGCTTTTGCTCAGTTTTGGCACGAAACTTGCGTTTCGTGCACAGAATCGCCGCTTTTGCTCAGTTTTGGCACGAAACGTGCGTTTCGTGCACAGAATCGCCGCTTTTGCTCAGTTCTGGCACAAAACGTGCCTTTCGTGCGCAGAATCTCCGCTTTTGCTCAGTTTTGGCTCAAAACGTGCGTTTCGTGCAAAGAATCCCCGCTTTTGCTCAGTTTTGGCACAAATCCCGCCGTTCGTGAACAGAATCGCCGCGTTTGCTCAGTTTTGCAACAAAACGGGCGTTTCGTGCACAGAACCGTCGCTTTTGCTCCGTTTTGGCACAAAACTGGCGTTTCGTGCTCAGAATCGCCGCTTTTGCTCATTATTGGCACGAAACGTGCGTTTCGTTAACATAATCCCCGCTTTTGCTCAGTTTTGGCACAAATCCCGCGTTTCGTGCACATAATCGCCCCTTTTGCTCAGTTTTGCAACAAAACGTGCGTTTCGTGCACAGAATCTCCGCTTTCGCTCAGTTTTCGCATAAAACGTGCGTTTCGTGCACAGAATCTCCGCTTTTGCTCAGTTTTGGCACAAATCCCGCGTTTCGTGCACATAATCGCCCCTTTTGCTCAGTTTTGCAACAAAACGTGCGTTTCGTGCACAGAATCTCCGCTTTCGCTCAGTTTTCGCATAAAACGTGCCTTTCGTGCACAGAATCGCCGCTTTTGCTCAGTTTTGTAACAAAACCCGCCTTTCGTGCACAGAATCCCCGCTTTTGCTCAGTTTTGGCACGAAACGTGCGTTTCGCTAACAGAATCCCCGCTTTTGCTCATTATTGGCACAAAACGTGCGTTTCGTGCACAGAATCGCCGCTTTTGCTCATTATTGGCACAAAACGTGCGTTTCGTGCACAGAATCGCCGCTTTTGCTCCGTTTTGGCACAAAACGTGCGTTTCGTGCACAGAATCTCCGCTTTTGCTCAGTTTTGGCACAAAACCCGCGTTTCGTGCACAGAATCGCCGCTTTTGCCCAGTTTTGGCACAAATCCCGCGTTTCGTGCACAGAATCGCCGCTGTTGCTCAGTTTTGGAACAAAACCCGCCTTTCGTGCAAAGAATCGCCGCTTTTGCTCATTATTGGCACAAAACGTGCGTTTCGTGCACAGAATCTCCGCCTTCGCTCAGTTTCAGCACAAAACGTGCGTTTCGTGCACAGAATCTCCGCTTTTGCTCAGTTTTGGCACAAAACCCGCGTTTCGTGCATAGAATCGCCGCTGTTGCTCAGTTTTGGCACAAATCCCGCGTTTGTGCACATAATCGCCCCTTTTGCTCAGTTTTGCAACAAAACGTGCGTTTCGTGCACAGAATCTCCGCTTACGCTCAGTTTGCACAAAACGTGCGTTTCGTGCACAGAATCTCCGCTTTTGGTCAGTTTTGGCACAAAACGTGCGTTTCGTGCACAGAATCGCCGCTTTTGCTCAGTTTTGGGACAAATCCCGCGTTTCGTGCACAGAATCGCCGCTTTTGCTCAGTTTTGGCACGAAACGTGCGTTTCGCTAACAGAATCCCCGCTTTTGCTCATTATTGGCACAAAACGTGCGTTTCGTGCACATAATCGCCGCTTTTGCTCATTATTGGCACAAAACGTGCGTTTCGTGCACAGAATCGCCGCTTTTGCCCAGTTTTGGCACAAATCCTGCGTTTCGTGTACAGAATCGCCGCTGTTGCTCAGTTTTGGAACAAAACCCGCCTTTCGTGCTAAGAATCCCCGCTTTTGCCCAGTTTTGGCACAAATCCCGCGTTTCGTGCACAGAATCTCCGCTTTTGCTCAGTTTTGCAACAAAAAAAGGCGTTTCGTGCACAGAATCTCCGCTTTTGCTCAGTTTTGGCACGAAACTTGCGTTTCGTGCACAGAATCGCCGCTTTTGCTCAGTTCTGGCACAAAACGTGCCTTTCGTGCGCAGAATCTCCGCTTTTGCTCAGTTTTGGCTCAAAACGTGCGTGTCGTGCAAAGAATCCCCGCTTTTGCTCAGTTTTGGCACAAATCCCGCCTTTCGTGAACAGAATCGCCGCGTTTGCTCAGTTTTGCAACAAAACGGGCGTTTCGTGCACAGAACCGTCGCTTTTGCTCCGTTTTGGCACAAAACTGGCGTTTCGTGCTCAGAATCGCCGCTTTTTCTCATTATTGGCACAAAACGTGCGTTTCGTGCACAGAATCGCCGCTTTTGATCTGTTTTGCAACAAAACGTTCGTTTCGTGCACAGAATCGCCGCTTTTGCTTCGTTTTGGCACAAAACGTGCGTTTCGTGCTCAGAATCGCCGCTTTTGCTCATTATTGGCACGAAACGTGCGTTTCGTTAACATAATCCCCGCTTTTGCTCAGTTTTGGCACAAATCCCGCGTTTCGTGCACATAATCGCCCCTTTTGCTCAGTTTTGCAACAAAACGTGCGTTCGTGCACAGAATCTCCGCTTTCGCTCAGTTTTCGCATAAAACGTGCGTTTCGTGCACAGATTCTCCGCTTTTGCTCAGTTTTGGCACAAATCCCGCGTTTCGTGCACATAATCGCCCCTTTTGCTCAGTTTTGCAACAAAACGTGCGTTTCGTGCACAGAATCTCCGCTTTCGCTCAGTTTTCGCATAAAACGTGCCTTTCGTGCACAGAATCGCCGCTTTTGCTCAGTTTTGCAACAAAACCCGCCTTTCGTGCACAGAATCCCCGCTTTTGCTCAGTTTTGGCACGAAACGTGCGTTTCGCTAACAGAATCCCCGCTTTTGCTCATTATTGGCACAAAACGTGCGTTTCGTGCACAGAATCGCCGCTTTTCCTCATTATTGGCACAAAACGTGCGTTTCGTGCACAGAATCGCCGCTTTTGCTCCGTTTTGGCACAAAACGTGCGTTTCGTGCACAGAATCTCCGCTTTTGCTCAGTTTTGGCACAAAACCCGCGTTTCGTGCACAGAATCGCCGCTTTTGCCCAGTTTTGGCACAAATCCCGCGTTTCGTGCACAGAATCGCCGCTGTTGCTCAGTTTTGTAACAAAACCCGCCTTTCGTGCACAGAATCCCCGCTTTTGCTCAGTTTTGGCACGAAACGTGCGTTTCGCTAACAGAATCCCCGCTTTTGCTCATTATTGGCACAAAACGTGCGTTTCGTGCACAGAATCGCCGCTTTTGCTCATTATTGGCACAAAACGTGCGTTTCGTGCACAGAATCGCCGCTTTTGCTCCGTTTTGGCACAAAACGTGCGTTTCGTGCACAGAATCTCCGCTTTTGCTCAGTTTTGGCACAAAACCCGCGTTTCGTGCACAGAATCGCCGCTTTTGCCCAGTTTTGGCACAAATCCCGCGTTTCGTGCACAGAATCGCCGCTGTTGCTCAGTTTTGGAACAAAACCCGCCTTTCGTGCAAAGAATCGCCGCTTTTGCTCATTATTGGCACAAAACGTGCGTTTCGTGCACAGAATCTCCGCCTTCGCTCAGTTTCAGCACAAAACGTGCGTTTCGTGCACAGAATCTCCGCTCTTGCTCGGTTTTGGCACGGAACGTGTGTTTCGTGCACAGAATCGCCGGTTTTGCTCAGTTTTGGCACGAAACGTGCGTTTCGTTAACATAATCCCCGCTTTTGCTCAGTTTTGGCACAAATCCCGCGTTTCGTGCATAGACTCGCCGCTGTTGCTCAGTTTTGGCACAAATCCCGCGTTTGTGCACATAATCGCCCCTTTTGCTCAGTTTTGCAACAAAACGTGCGTTTCGTGCACAGAATCTCCGCTTACGCTCAGTTTGCACAAAACGTGCGTTTCGTGCACAGAATCTCCGCTTTTGCTCAGTTTTGGCACAAAACCCGCGTTTCGTGCATAGAATCGCCGCTGTTGCTCAGTTTTGGCACAAATCCCGCGTTTGTGCACATAATCGCCCCTTTTGCTCAGTTTTGCAACAAAACGTGCGTTTCGTGCACAGAATCTCCGCTTACGCTCAGTTTGCACAAAACGTGCGTTTCGTGCACAGAATCTCCGCTTTTGCTCAGTTTTGGCACAAAACCCGCGTTTCGTGCACAGAATCGCCGCTTTTGCTCAGTTTTCGCACGAAACGTGCGTTTCGTTTACAGAATCCCCGCTTTTGCTCAGTTTTGGCACAAATCCCGCGTTTCGTGCACATAATCGCCCCTCTTGCTCAGTTTTGCAACAAAACGTGCGTTTCGTGCACAGAATCGCCGCTTTTGCTCCGTTTTGGTACAAAACGTGCGTTTCGTGCTCAGAATCGCCGCTTTTGCTCATTATTGGCACAAAACGTGTGTTTCGTGCACAGAATCGCTGCTTTTGCTCAGTTTTGTAACAAAACGTGCGTTTCAAGCACCGAAGTGCTCCTTTTGACAACAAACCGTGCGTTTCGTGCACAGAATCGCCGCTTTTGCTCATTATTGGCACAAAACGTGCGTTTCGTGCACAGAATCTCCGCTTTCGCTCAGTTTTGGCACAAAACGTGCGTTTCGTGCACAGAATCTCCGCTATTGCTCAGTTTTGGCACGGAACGTGTGTTTGGCGCACAGAATCTCCGCTTTTGATCAGTTTTGGGACGGAACGTGTGTTTCGCGCACAGAATCGCCGGTTTTGCTCAGTTTTGGCACGAAACGTGCGTTTCGTTAACATAATCCCCGCCTTTGCTCAGTTTTGGCACAAATCCCGCGTTTCGTGCACATAATCGCCCCTTTTGCACAGTTTTGCAACAAAACCCGCCTTTCTTGCAAAGAATCGCCGCTTTTGCTCAGTTTTCGCATAAAACGTGCCTTTCGTGCACAGAATCGCCGCTTTTGCTCAGTTTTGTAACAAAACCCGCCTTTCGTGCACAGAATCCCCGCTTTTGCTCAGTTTTGGCACGAAACGTGCGTTTCGCTAACAGAATCCCCGCTTTTGCTCATTATTGGCATAAAACGTGCGTTTCGTGCACAGAATCGCCGCTTTTGCTCATTATTTGCACAAAACGTGCGTTTCGTGCACAGAATCGCCGCTTTTGCTCCGTTTTGGCACAAAACGTGCGTTTCGTGCACAGAATCTCCGCTTTTGCTCAGTTTTGGCACAAAACCCGCGTTTCGTGCACAGAATCGCCGCTTTTGCCCAGTTTTGGCACAAATCCCGCGTTTCGTGCAAAGAATCGCCGCTGTTGCTCAGTTTTGGAACAAAACCCGCCTTTCGTGCAAAGAATCGCCGCTTTTGCTCATTATTGGCACAAAACGTGCGTTTCGTGCACAGAATCTCCGCCTTCGCTCAGTTTTAGCACAAAACGTGCGTTTCGTGCACAGAATCTCCGCTCTTGCTCGGTTTTGGCACGGAACGTGTGTTTCGTGCACAGAATCGCCGGTTTTGCTCAGTTTTGGCACGAAACGTGCGTTTCGTTAACATAATCCCCGCTTTTGCTCAGTTTTGGCACAAATCCCGCGTTTCGTGCACATAATCGCCCCTTTTTCTCAGTTTTGCAACAAAACGTGCGTTTCGTGCACAGAATCTCCGCTTTCGCTCAGTTTTCGCACAAAACGTGCGTTTCGTGCACAGAATCTCCGCTTTTGCTCAGTTTTGGCACAAAACCCGCGTTTCGTGCATAGAATCGCCGCTGTTGCTCAGTTTCGGCACAAATCCCGCGTTTGTGCACATAATCGCCCCTTTTGCTCAGTTTTGCAACAAAACGTGCGTTTCGTGCACAGAATCACCGCTTACGCTCAGTTTGCACAAAACGTGCGTTTCGTGCACAGAATCTCCGCTTTTGCTCAGTTTTGGCACAAAACCCGCGTTTCGTGCACAGAATCGCCGCTTTTGCTCAGTTTTCGCACGAAACGTGCGTTTCGTTTACAGAATCCCCGCTTTTGCTCAGTTTTGGCACAAATCCCGCGTTTCGTGCACATAATCGCCCCTCTTGCTCAGTTTTGCAACAAAACGTGCGTTTCGTGCACAGAATCGCCGCTTTTGCTCCGTTTTGGTACAAAACGTGCGTTTCGTGCTCAGAATCGCTGCTTTTGCTCATTATTGGCACAAATCGTGTGTTTCGTGCACAGAATCGCTGCTTTTGCTCAGTTTTGTAACAAAACGTGCGTTTCAAGCACCGAAGTGCTCCTTTTGACACAAACCGTGCGTTTCGTGCACAGAATCGCCGCTTTTGCTCATTATTGGCACAAAACGTGCGTTTCGTGCACAGAATCTCCGCTTTCGCTCAGTTTTGGCACAAAACGTGCGTTTCGTGCACAGAATCTCCGCTATTGCTCAGTTTTGGCACGGAACGTGTGTTTGGCGCACAGAATCTCCGCTTTTGATCAGTTTTGGGACGGAACGTGTGTTTCGCGCACAGAATCGCCGGTTTTGCTCAGTTTTGGCACGAAACGTGCGTTTCGTTAACAGAATCCCCGCTTTTGCTCAGTTTTGGCACAAATCCCGCGTTTCGTGCACATAATCGCCCCTTTTGCTCAGTTTTGCAACAAAACGTGCGTTTCGTGCACAGAATCGCCGCTTTTGCTCAGTTTTGGCACGAAACGTGCGTTTCGCTAACAGAATCCCCGCTTTTGCTCATTATTGGCACAAAACGTGCGTTTCGCTAACAGAATCCCCGCTTTTGCTCATTATTGGCATAAAACGTGCGTTTCGTGCACAGAATCGCCGCTTTTGCTCATTATTTGCACAAAACGTGCGTTTCGTGCATAGAATCGCCGCTTTTGCTCCGTTTTGGCACAAAACGTGCGTTTCGTGCACAGAATCTCCGCTTTTGCTCAGTTTTGGCACAAAACCCGCGTTTCGTGCACAGAATCGCCGCTTTTGCCCAGTTTTGGCACAAATCCCGCGTTTCGTGCAAAGAATCGCCGCTGTTGCTCAGTTTTGGAACAAAACCCGCCTTTCGTGCAAAGAATCGCCGCTTTTGCTCATTATTGGCACAAAACGTGCGTTTCGTGCACAGAATCTCCGCCTTCGCTCAGTTTTAGCACAAAACGTGCGTTTCGTGCACAGAATCTCCGCTCTTGCTCGGTTTTGGCACGGAACGTGTGTTTCGTGCACAGAATCGCCGGTTTTGCTCAGTTTTGGCACGAAACGTGCGTTTCGTTAACATAATCCCCGCTTTTGCTCAGTTTTGGCACAAATGCCGCGTTTCGTGCACATAATCGCCCCTTTTGCTCAGTTTTGCAACAAAACGTGCGTTTCGTGCACAGAATCTCCGCTTTCGCTCAGTTTTCGCACAAAACGTGCGTTTCGTGCACAGAATCTCCGCTTTTGCTCAGTTTTGGCACAAAACCCGCGTTTCGTGCATAGAATCGCCGCTGTTGCTCAGTTTTGGCACAAATCCCGCGTTTGTGCACATAATCGCCCCTTTTGCTCAGTTTTGCAACAAAACGTGCGTTTCGTGCACAGAATCTCCGCTTACGCTCAGTTTGCACAAAACGTGCGTTTCGTGCACAGAATCTCCCATTTTGCTCAGTTTTGGCACAAAACCCGCGTTTCGTGCACAGAATCGCCGCTTTTGCTCAGTTTTCGCACGAAACGTGCGTTTCGTTTACAGAATCCCCGCTTTTGCTCAGTTTTGGCACAAATCCCGCGTTTCGTGCACATAATCGCCCCTCTTGCTCAGTTTTGCAACAAAACGTGCGTTTCGTGCACAGAATCGCCGCTTTTGCTCCGTTTTGGTACAAAACGTGCGTTTCGTGCTCAGAATCGCCGCTTTTGCTCATTATTGGCACAAAACGTGTGTTTCGTGCACAGAATCGCTGCTTTTGCTCAGTTTTGTAACAAAACGTGCGTTTCAAGCACCGAAGTGCTCCTTTTGACACAAACCGTGCGTTTCGTGCACAGAATCGCCGCTTTTGCTCATTATTGGCACAAAACGTGCGTTTCGTGCACAGAATCTCCGCTTTCGCTCAGTTTTGGCACAAAACGTGCGTTTCGTGCACAGAATCTCCGCTATTGCTCAGTTTTGGCACGGAACGTGTGTTTGGCGCACAGAATCTCCGCTTTTGATCAGTTTTGGGACGGAACGTGTGTTTCGCGCACAGAATCGCCGGTTTTGCTCAGTTTTGGCACGAAACGTGCGTTTCGTTAACATAATCCCCGCCTTTGCTCAGTTTTGGCACAAATCCCGCGTTTCGTGCACATAATCGCCCCTTTTGCACAGTTTTGCAACAAAACCCGCCTTTCTTGCAAAGAATCGCCGCTTTTGCTCAGTTTTCGCACGAAACGTGCGTTTCGTTAACAGAATCCCCGCTTTTGCTCAGTTTTGGCACAAATCCCGCGTTTCGTGCACATAATCGCCCCTTTTGCTCAGTTTTGCAACAAAACGTGCGTTTCGTGCACAGAATCTCCGCTTTCGCTCAGTTTTCGCATAAAACGTGCGTTTCGTGCACAGAATCTCCGCTTTTGCTCAGTTTTGGCACAAATCCCGCGTTTCGTGCACACAATCGCCCCTTTTCCTCAGTTTTGCAACAAAACGTGCGTTTCGTGCACAGAATCTCCGCTTTCGCTCAGTTTTCGCATAAAACGTGCCTTTCGTGCACAGAATCGCCGCTTTTGCTCAGTTTTGGCACAAAACCCGCGTTTCGTGCATAGAATCGCCGCTGTTGCTCAGTTTTGGCACAAATCCCGCGTTTGTGCACATAATCGCCCCTTTTGCTCAGTTTTGCAACAAAACGTGCGTTTCGTGCACAGAATCTCCGCTTACGCTCAGTTTGCACAAAACGTGCGTTTCGTGCACAGAATCTCCCATTTTGCTCAGTTTTGGCACAAAACCCGCGTTTCGTGCACAGAATCGCCGCTTTTGCTCAGTTTTCGCACGAAACGTGCGTTTCGTTTACAGAATCCCCGCTTTTGCTCAGTTTTGGCACAAATCCCGCGTTTCGTGCACATAATCGCCCCTCTTGCTCAGTTTTGCAACAAAACGTGCGTTTCGTGCACAGAATCGCCGCTTTTGCTCCGTTTTGGTACAAAACGTGCGTTTCGTGCTCAGAATCGCCGCTTTTGCTCATTATTGGCACAAAACGTGTGTTTCGTGCACAGAATCGCTGCTTTTGCTCAGTTTTGTAACAAAACGTGCGTTTCAAGCACCGAAGTGCTCCTTTTGACACAAACCGTGCGTTTCGTGCACAGAATCGCCGCTTTTGCTCATTATTGGCACAAAACGTGCGTTTCGTGCACAGAATCTCCGCTTTCGCTCAGTTTTGGCACAAAACGTGCGTTTCGTGCACAGAATCTCCGCTATTGCTCAGTTTTGGCACGGAACGTGTGTTTGGCGCACAGAATCTCCGCTTTTGATCAGTTTTGGGACGGAACGTGTGTTTCGCGCACAGAATCGCCGGTTTTGCTCAGTTTTGGCACGAAACGTGCGTTTCGTTAACATAATCCCCGCCTTTGCTCAGTTTTGGCACAAATCCCGCGTTTCGTGCACATAATCGCCCCTTTTGCACAGTTTTGCAACAAAACCCGCCTTTCTTGCAAAGAATCGCCGCTTTTGCTCAGTTTTCGCACGAAACGTGCGTTTCGTTAACAGAATCCCCGCTTTTGCTCAGTTTTGGCACAAATCCCGCGTTTCGTGCACATAATCGCCCCTTTTGCTCAGTTTTGCAACAAAACGTGCGTTTCGTGCACAGAATCTCCGCTTTCGCTCAGTTTTCGCATAAAACGTGCGTTTCGTGCACAGAATCTCCGCTTTTGCTCAGTTTTGGCACAAATCCCGCGTTTCGTGCACACAATCGCCCCTTTTCCTCAGTTTTGCAACAAAACGTGCGTTTCGTGCACAGAATCTCCGCTTTCGCTCAGTTTTCGCATAAAACGTGCCTTTCGTGCACAGAATCGCCGCTTTTGCTCAGTTTTGTAACAAAACCCGCCTTTCGTGCACAGAATCCCCGCTTTTGCTCAGTTTTGGCACGAAACGTGCGTTTCGCTAACAGAATCCCCGCTTTTGCTCATTATTGGCATAAAACTTGCGTTTCGTGCACAGAATCCCCGCTTTTGCTCATTATTGGCATAAAACTTGCGTTTCGTGCACAGAATCGCCGCTTTTGCTCAGTTTTGGCACGAAACGTGCGTTTCGCTAACAGAATCCCCGCTTTTGCTCATTATTGGCACAAAACGTGCGTTTCGCTAACAGAATCCCCGCTTTTGCTCATTATTGGCATAAAACGTGCGTTTCGTGCACAGAATCGCCGCTTTTGCTCATTATTTGCACAAAACGTGCGTTTCGTGCACAGAATCGCCGCTTTTGCTCCGTTTTGGCACAAAACGTGCGTTTCGTGCACAGAATCTCCGCTTTTGCTCAGTTTTGGCACAAAACCCGCGTTTCGTGCACAGAATCGCCGCTTTTGCCCAGTTTTGGCACAAATCCCGCGTTTCGTGCAAAGAATCGCCGCTGTTGCTCAGTTTTGGAACAAAACCCGCCTTTCGTGCAAAGAATCGCCGCTTTTGCTCATTATTGGCACAAAACGTGCGTTTCGTGCACAGAATCTCCGCCTTCGCTCAGTTTTAGCACAAAACGTGCGTTTCGTGCACAGAATCTCCGCTCTTGCTCGGTTTTGGCACGGAACGTGTGTTTCGTGCACAGAATCGCCGGTTTTGCTCAGTTTTGGCACGAAACGTGCGTTTCGTTAACATAATCCCCGCTTTTGCTCAGTTTTGGCACAAATGCCGCGTTTCGTGCACATAATCGCCCCTTTTGCTCAGTTTTGCAACAAAACGTGCGTTTCGTGCACAGAATCTCCGCTTTCGCTCAGTTTTCGCACAAAACGTGCGTTTCGTGCACAGAATCTCCGCTTTTGCTCAGTTTTGGCACAAAACCCGCGTTTCGTGCATAGAATCGCCGCTGTTGCTCAGTTTTGGCACAAATCCCGCGTTTGTGCACATAATCGCCCCTTTTGCTCAGTTTTGCAACAAAACGTGCGTTTCGTGCACAGAATCTCCGCTTACGCTCAGTTTTCGCATAAAACGTGCGTTTCGTGCACAGAATCTCCGCTTTTGCTCAGTTTTGGCACAAATCCCGCGTTTCGTGCACACAATCGCCCCTTTTCCTCAGTTTTGCAACAAAACGTGCGTTTCGTGCACAGAATCTCCGCTTTCGCTCAGTTTTCGCATAAAACGTGCCTTTCGTGCACAGAATCGCCGCTTTTGCTCAGTTTTGGCACAAAACCCGCGTTTCGTGCATAGAATCGCCGCTGTTGCTCAGTTTTGGCACAAATCCCGCGTTTGTGCACATAATCGCCCCTTTTGCTCAGTTTTGCAACAAAACGTGCGTTTCGTGCACAGAATCTCCGCTTACGCTCAGTTTGCACAAAACGTGCGTTTCGTGCACAGAATCTCCCATTTTGCTCAGTTTTGGCACAAAACCCGCGTTTCGTGCACAGAATCGCCGCTTTTGCTCAGTTTTCGCACGAAACGTGCGTTTCGTTTACAGAATCCCCGCTTTTGCTCAGTTTTGGCACAAATCCCGCGTTTCGTGCACATAATCGCCCCTCTTGCTCAGTTTTGCAACAAAACGTGCGTTTCGTGCACAGAATCGCCGCTTTTGCTCCGTTTTGGTACAAAACGTGCGTTTCGTGCTCAGAATCGCCGCTTTTGCTCATTATTGGCACAAAACGTGTGTTTCGTGCACAGAATCGCTGCTTTTGCTCAGTTTTGTAACAAAACGTGCGTTTCAAGCACCGAAGTGCTCCTTTTGACACAAACCGTGCGTTTCGTGCACAGAATCGCCGCTTTTGCTCATTATTGGCACAAAACGTGCGTTTCGTGCACAGAATCTCCGCTTTCGCTCAGTTTTGGCACAAAACGTGCGTTTCGTGCACAGAATCTCCGCTATTGCTCAGTTTTGGCACGGAACGTGTGTTTGGCGCACAGAATCTCCGCTTTTGATCAGTTTTGGGACGGAACGTGTGTTTCGCGCACAGAATCGCCGGTTTTGCTCAGTTTTGGCACGAAACGTGCGTTTCGTTAACATAATCCCCGCCTTTGCTCAGTTTTGGCACAAATCCCGCGTTTCGTGCACATAATCGCCCCTTTTGCACAGTTTTGCAACAAAACCCGCCTTTCTTGCAAAGAATCGCCGCTTTTGCTCAGTTTTCGCACGAAACGTGCGTTTCGTTAACAGAATCCCCGCTTTTGCTCAGTTTTGGCACAAATCCCGCGTTTCGTGCACATAATCGCCCCTTTTGCTCAGTTTTGCAACAAAACGTGCGTTTCGTGCACAGAATCTCCGCTTTCGCTCAGTTTTCGCATAAAACGTGCGTTTCGTGCACAGAATCTCCGCTTTTGCTCAGTTTTGGCACAAATCCCGCGTTTCGTGCACACAATCGCCCCTTTTCCTCAGTTTTGCAACAAAACGTGCGTTTCGTGCACAGAATCTCCGCTTTCGCTCAGTTTTCGCATAAAACGTGCCTTTCGTGCACAGAATCGCCGCTTTTGCTCAGTTTTGTAACAAAACCCGCCTTTCGTGCACAGAATCCCCGCTTTTGCTCAGTTTTGGCACGAAACGTGCGTTTCGCTAACAGAATCCCCGCTTTTGCTCATTATTGGCATAAAACTTGCGTTTCGTGCACAGAATCCCCGCTTTTGCTCATTATTGGCATAAAACTTGCGTTTCGTGCACAGAATCGCCGCTTTTGCTCAGTTTTGGCACGAAACGTGCGTTTCGCTAACAGAATCCCCGCTTTTGCTCATTATTGGCACAAAACGTGCGTTTCGCTAACAGAATCCCCGCTTTTGCTCATTATTGGCATAAAACGTGCGTTTCGTGCACAGAATCGCCGCTTTTGCTCATTATTTGCACAAAACGTGCGTTTCGTGCACAGAATCGCCGCTTTTGCTCCGTTTTGGCACAAAACGTGCGTTTCGTGCACAGAATCTCCGCTTTTGCTCAGTTTTGGCACAAAACCCGCGTTTCGTGCACAGAATCGCCGCTTTTGCCCAGTTTTGGCACAAATCCCGCGTTTCGTGCAAAGAATCGCCGCTGTTGCTCAGTTTTGGAACAAAACCCGCCTTTCGTGCAAAGAATCGCCGCTTTTGCTCATTATTGGCACAAAACGTGCGTTTCGTGCACAGAATCTCCGCCTTCGCTCAGTTTTAGCACAAAACGTGCGTTTCGTGCACAGAATCTCCGCTCTTGCTCGGTTTTGGCACGGAACGTGTGTTTCGTGCACAGAATCGCCGGTTTTGCTCAGTTTTGGCACGAAACGTGCGTTTCGTTAACATAATCCCCGCTTTTGCTCAGTTTTGGCACAAATGCCGCGTTTCGTGCACATAATCGCCCCTTTTGCTCAGTTTTGCAACAAAACGTGCGTTTCGTGCACAGAATCTCCGCTTTCGCTCAGTTTTCGCACAAAACGTGCGTTTCGTGCACAGAATCTCCGCTTTTGCTCAGTTTTGGCACAAAACCCGCGTTTCGTGCATAGAATCGCCGCTGTTGCTCAGTTTTGGCACAAATCCCGCGTTTGTGCACATAATCGCCCCATTTGCTCAGTTTTGCAACAAAACGTGCGTTTCGTGCACAGAATCTCCGCTTACGCTCAGTTTGCACAAAACGTGCGTTTCGTGCACAGAATCTCCCATTTTGCTCAGTTTTGGCACAAAACCCGCGTTTCGTGCACAGAATCGCCGCTTTTGCTCAGTTTTCGCACGAAACGTGCGTTTCGTTTACAGAATCCCCGCTTTTGCTCAGTTTTGGCACAAATCCCGCGTTTCGTGCACATAATCGCCCCTCTTGCTCAGTTTTGCAACAAAACGTGCGTTTCGTGCACAGAATCGCCGCTTTTGCTCCGTTTTGGTACAAAACGTGCGTTTCGTGCTCAGAATCGCCGCTTTTGCTCATTATTGGCACAAAACGTGTGTTTCGTGCACAGAATCGCTGCTTTTGCTCAGTTTTGTAACAAAACGTGCGTTTCAAGCACCGAAGTGCTCCTTTTGACACAAACCGTGCGTTTCGTGCACAGAATCGCCGCTTTTGCTCATTATTGGCACAAAACGTGCGTTTCGTGCACAGAATCTCCGCTTTCGCTCAGTTTTGGCACAAAACGTGCGTTTCGTGCACAGAATCTCCGCTATTGCTCAGTTTTGGCACGGAACGTGTGTTTGGCGCACAGAATCTCCGCTTTTGATCAGTTTTGGGACGGAACGTGTGTTTCGCGCACAGAATCGCCGGTTTTGCTCAGTTTTGGCACGAAACGTGCGTTTCGTTAACATAATCCCCGCCTTTGCTCAGTTTTGGCACAAATCCCGCGTTTCGTGCACATAATCGCCCCTTTTGCACAGTTTTGCAACAAAACCCGCCTTTCTTGCAAAGAATCGCCGCTTTTGCTCAGTTTTCGCACGAAACGTGCGTTTCGTTAACAGAATCCCCGCTTTTGCTCAGTTTTGGCACAAATCCCGCGTTTCGTGCACATAATCGCCCCTTTTGCTCAGTTTTGCAACAAAACGTGCGTTTCGTGCACAGAATCTCCGCTTTCGCTCAGTTTTCGCATAAAACGTGCGTTTCGTGCACAGAATCTCCGCTTTTGCTCAGTTTTGGCACAAATCCCGCGTTTCGTGCACACAATCGCCCCTTTTCCTCAGTTTTGCAACAAAACGTGCGTTTCGTGCACAGAATCTCCGCTTTCGCTCAGTTTTCGCATAAAACGTGCCTTTCGTGCACAGAATCGCCGCTTTTGCTCAGTTTTGTAACAAAACCCGCCTTTCGTGCACAGAATCCCCGCTTTTGCTCAGTTTTGGCACGAAACGTGCGTTTCGCTAACAGAATCCCCGCTTTTGCTCATTATTGGCATAAAACTTGCGTTTCGTGCACAGAATCGCCGCTTTTGCTCATTAGTGGCACAAAACGTGCGTTTCGTGCACAGAATCGCCGCTTTTGCTCCGTTTTGGCACAAAACGTGCGTTTCGTGCACAGAATCTCCGCTTTTGCTCAGTTTTGGCACAAAACCCGCGTTTCGTGCACAGAATCGCCGCTTTTGCCCAGTTTTGGCACAAATCCCGCGTTTCGTGCAAAGAATCGCCGCTGTTGCTCAGTTTTGGAACAAAACCCGCCTTTCGTGCAAAGAATCGCCGCTTTTGCTCATTATTGGCACAAAACGTGCGTTTCGTGCACAGAATCTCCGCCTTCGCTCAGTTTTAGCACAAAACGTGCGTTTCGTGCACAGAATCTCCGCTCTTGCTCGGTTTTGGCACGGAACGTGTGTTTCGTGCACAGAATCGCCGGTTTTGCTCAGTTTTGGCACGAAACGTGCGTTTCGTTAACATAATCCCCGCTTTTGCTCAGTTTTGGCACAAATCCCGCGTTTCGTGCACATAATCGCCCCTTTTTCTCAGTTTTGCAACAAAACGTGCGTTTCGTGCACAGAATCTCCGCTTTCGCTCAGTTTTCGCACAAAACGTGCGTTTCGTGCACAGAATCTCCGCTTTTGCTCAGTTTTGGCACAAAACCCGCGTTTCGTGCATAGAATCGCCGCTGTTGCTCAGTTTTGGCACAAATCCCGCGTTTGTGCACATAATCGCCCCTTTTGCTCAGTTTTGCAACAAAACGTGCGTTTCGTGCACAGAATCTCCGCTTACGCTCAGTTTGCACAAAACGTGCGTTTCGTGCACAGAATCTCCGCTTTTGCTCAGTTTTGGCACAAAACCCGCGTTTCGTGCACAGAATCGCCGCTTTTGCTCAGTTTTCGCACGAAACGTGCGTTTCGTTTACAGAATCCCCGCTTTTGCTCAGTTTTGGCACAAATCCCGCGTTTCGTGCACATAATCGCCCCTCTTGCTCAGTTTTGCAACAAAACGTGCGTTTCGTGCACAGAATCGCCGCTTTTGCTCCGTTTTGGTACAAAACGTGCGTTTCGTGCTCAGAATCGCCGCTTTTGCTCATTATTGGCACAAATCGTGTGTTTCGTGCACAGAATCGCTGCTTTTGCTCAGTTTTGTAACAAAACGTGCGTTTCAAGCACCGAAGTGCTCCTTTTGACACAAACCGTGCGTTTCGTGCACAGAATCGCCGCTTTTGCTCATTATTGGCACAAAACATGCGTTTCGTGCACAGAATCTCCGCTTTCGCTCAGTTTTGGCACAAAACGTGCGTTTCGTGCACAGAATCTCCGCTGTTGCTCAGTTTTGGCACGGAACGTGTGTTTGGCGCACAGAATCTCCGCTTTTGATCAGTTTTGGGACGGAACGTGTGTTTCGCGCACAGAATCGCCGGTTTTGCTCAGTTTTGGCACGAAACGTGCGTTTCGTTAACATAATCCCCGCCTTTGCTCAGTTTTGGCACAAATCCCACGTTTCGTGCACATAATCGCCCCTTTTGCTCAGTTTTGCAACAAAACCCGCCTTTCTTGCAAAGAATCGCCGCTTTTGCTCAGTTTTCGCACGAAACGTGCGTTTCGTGCTCAGAATCGCCGCTTTTGCTCATTATTGACACAAAACGTGTGTTTCGTGCACAGAATCGCTGCTTTTGCTCAGTTTTGTAACAAAACGTGCGTTTCAAGCACCGAAGTGCTCCTTTTGACACAAACCGTGCGTTTCGTGCACAGAATCGCCGCTCTTGCTCAGTTTTGGCACAAAACCCGCGTTTCGTGCACAGTATCGCCGCTTTTGCTCAGTTTTGGCACAAATCCCGCGTTTCGTGCACATAATCGCCCCTTTTGCTCAGTTTTGCAACAAAACGTGCGTTTCGTGCACAGAATCTCCGCTTTCGCTCAGTTTTCGCATAAAACGTGCGTTTCGTGCACAGAATCTCCGCTTTTGCTCAGTTTTGGAACAAAACCCGCCTTTCGTGCAAAGAATCGCCGCTTTTGCTCAGTTTTCGCACGAAACGTGCGTTTCGTTAACAGAATCCCCGCTTTTGCTCAGTTTTGGCACAAATCCCGCGTTTCGTGCACATAATCGCCCCTTTTGCTCGGTTTTGCAACAAAACGTGCGCTTCGTGCACAGAATCTCCGCTTTCGCTCAGTTTTCGCATAAAACGTGCGTTTCGTGCACAGAATCTCCGCTTTTGCTCAGTTTTGGCACAAAACCCGCGTTTCGTGCACAGAATCGCCGCTTTTGCCCAGTTTTGGCACAAATCCCGCGTTTCGTGCAAAGAATCGCCGCTGTTGCTCAGTTTTGGAACAAAACCCGCCTTTCGTGCAAAGAATCGCCGCTTTTGCTCATTATTGGCACAAAACGTGCGTTTCGTGCACAGAATCTCCGCCTTCGCTCAGTTTTAGCACAAAACGTGCGTTTCGTGCACAGAATCTCCGCTCTTGCTCGGTTTTGGCACGGAACGTGTGTTTCGTGCACAGAATCGCCGGTTTTGCTCAGTTTTGGCACGAAACGTGCGTTTCGTTAACATAATCCCCGCTTTTGCTCAGTTTTGGCACAAATCCCGCGTTTCGTGCACATAATCGCCCCTTTTTCTCAGTTTTGCAACAAAACGTGCGTTTCGTGCACAGAATCTCCGCTTTCGCTCAGTTTTCGCACAAAACGTGCGTTTCGTGCACAGAATCTCCGCTTTTGCTCAGTTTTGGCACAAAACCCGCGTTTCGTGCATAGAATCGCCGCTGTTGCTCAGTTTTGCAACAAAACGTGCGCTTCGTGCACAGAATCTCCGCTTTCGCTCAGTTTTCGCATAAAACGTGCGTTTCGTGCACAGAATCTCCGCTTTTGCTCAGTTTTGGCACAAAACCCGCGTTTCGTGCACAGAATCGCCGCTTTTGCCCAGTTTTGGCACAAATCCCGCGTTTCGTGCAAAGAATCGCCGCTGTTGCTCAGTTTTGGAACAAAACCCGCCTTTCGTGCAAAGAATCGCCGCTTTTGCTCATTATTGGCACAAAACGTGCGTTTCGTGCACAGAATCTCCGCCTTCGCTCAGTTTTAGCACAAAACGTGCGTTTCGTGCACAGAATCTCCGCTCTTGCTCGGTTTTGGCACGGAACGTGTGTTTCGTGCACAGAATCGCCGGTTTTGCTCAGTTTTGGCACGAAACGTGCGTTTCGTTAACATAATCCCCGCTTTTGCTCAGTTTTGGCACAAATCCCGCGTTTCGTGCACATAATCGCCCCTTTTTCTCAGTTTTGCAACAAAACGTGCGTTTCGTGCACAGAATCTCCGCTTTCGCTCAGTTTTCGCACAAAACGTGCGTTTCGTGCACAGAATCTCCGCTTTTGCTCAGTTTTGGCACAAAACCCGCGTTTCGTGCATAGAATCGCCGCTGTTGCTCAGTTTTGGCACAAATCCCGCGTTTGTGCACATAATCGCCCCTTTTGCTCAGTTTTGCAACAAAACGTGCGTTTCGTGCACAGAATCTCCGCTTACGCTCAGTTTGCACAAAACGTGCGTTTCGTGCACAGAATCTCCGCTTTTGCTCAGTTTTGGCACAAAACCCGCGTTTCGTGCACAGAATCGCCGCTTTTGCTCAGTTTTCGCACGAAACGTGCGTTTCGTTTACAGAATCCCCGCTTTTGCTCAGTTTTGGCACAAATCCCGCGTTTCGTGCACATAATCGCCCCTCTTGCTCAGTTTTGCAACAAAACGTGCGTTTCGTGCACAGAATCGCCGCTTTTGCTCCGTTTTGGTACAAAACGTGCGTTTCGTGCTCAGAATCGCCGCTTTTGCTCATTATTGGCACAAATCGTGTGTTTCGTGCACAGAATCGCTGCTTTTGCTCAGTTTTGTAACAAAACGTGCGTTTCAAGCACCGAAGTGCTCCTTTTGACACAAACCGTGCGTTTCGTGCACAGAATCGCCGCTTTTGCTCATTATTGGCACAAAACATGCGTTTCGTGCACAGAATCTCCGCTTTCGCTCAGTTTTGGCACAAAACGTGCGTTTCGTGCACAGAATCTCCGCTGTTGCTCAGTTTTGGCACGGAACGTGTGTTTGGCGCACAGAATCTCCGCTTTTGATCAGTTTTGGGACGGAACGTGTGTTTCGCGCACAGAATCGCCGGTTTTGCTCAGTTTTGGCACGAAACGTGCGTTTCGTTAACATAATCCCCGCCTTTGCTCAGTTTTGGCACAAATCCCACGTTTCGTGCACATAATCGCCCCTTTTGCTCAGTTTTGCAACAAAACCCGCCTTTCTTGCAAAGAATCGCCGCTTTTGCTCAGTTTTCGCACGAAACGTGCGTTTCGTGCTCAGAATCGCCGCTTTTGCTCATTATTGACACAAAACGTGTGTTTCGTGCACAGAATCGCTGCTTTTGCTCAGTTTTGTAACAAAACGTGCGTTTCAAGCACCGAAGTGCTCCTTTTGACACAAACCGTGCGTTTCGTGCACAGAATCGCCGCTCTTGCTCAGTTTTGGCACAAAACCCGCGTTTCGTGCACAGTATCGCCGCTTTTGCTCAGTTTTGGCACAAATCCCGCGTTTCGTGCACATAATCGCCCCTTTTGCTCAGTTTTGCAACAAAACGTGCGTTTCGTGCACAGAATCTCCGCTTTCGCTCAGTTTTCGCATAAAACGTGCGTTTCGTGCACAGAATCTCCGCTTTTGCTCAGTTTTGGAACAAAACCCGCCTTTCGTGCAAAGAATCGCCGCTTTTGCTCAGTTTTCGCACGAAACGTGCGTTTCGTTAACAGAATCCCCGCTTTTGCTCAGTTTTGGCACAAATCCCGCGTTTCGTGCACATAATCGCCCCTTTTGCTCGGTTTTGCAACAAAACGTGCGCTTCGTGCACAGAATCTCCGCTTTCGCTCAGTTTTCGCATAAAACGTGCGTTTCGTGCACAGAATCTCCGCTTTTGCTCAGTTTTGGCACAAAACCCGCGTTTCGTGCACAGAATCGCCGCTTTTGCCCAGTTTTGGCACAAATCCCGCGTTTCGTGCAAAGAATCGCCGCTGTTGCTCAGTTTTGGAACAAAACCCGCCTTTCGTGCAAAGAATCGCCGCTTTTGCTCATTATTGGCACAAAACGTGCGTTTCGTGCACAGAATCTCCGCCTTCGCTCAGTTTTAGCACAAAACGTGCGTTTCGTGCACAGAATCTCCGCTCTTGCTCGGTTTTGGCACGGAACGTGTGTTTCGTGCACAGAATCGCCGGTTTTGCTCAGTTTTGGCACGAAACGTGCGTTTCGTTAACATAATCCCCGCTTTTGCTCAGTTTTGGCACAAATCCCGCGTTTCGTGCACATAATCGCCCCTTTTTCTCAGTTTTGCAACAAAACGTGCGTTTCGTGCACAGAATCTCCGCTTTCGCTCAGTTTTCGCACAAAACGTGCGTTTCGTGCACAGAATCTCCGCTTTTGCTCAGTTTTGGCACAAAACCCGCGTTTCGTGCATAGAATCGCCGCTGTTGCTCAGTTTTGGCACAAATCCCGCGTTTGTGCACATAATCGCCCCTTTTGCTCAGTTTTGCAACAAAACGTGCGTTTCGTGCACAGAATCTCCGCTTACGCTCAGTTTGCACAAAACGTGCGTTTCGTGCACAGAATCTCCGCTTTTGCTCAGTTTTGGCACAAAACCCGCGTTTCGTGCACAGAATCGCCGCTTTTGCTCAGTTTTCGCACGAAACGTGCGTTTCGTTTACAGAATCCCCGCTTTTGCTCAGTTTTGGCACAAATCCCGCGTTTCGTGCACATAATCGCCCCTCTTGCTCAGTTTTGCAACAAAACGTGCGTTTCGTGCACAGAATCGCCGCTTTTGCTCCGTTTTGGTACAAAACGTGCGTTTCGTGCTCAGAATCGCCGCTTTTGCTCATTATTGGCACAAATCGTGTGTTTCGTGCACAGAATCGCTGCTTTTGCTCAGTTTTGTAACAAAACGTGCGTTTCAAGCACCGAAGTGCTCCTTTTGACACAAACCGTGCGTTTCGTGCACAGAATCGCCGCTTTTGCTCATTATTGGCACAAAACGTGCGTTTCGTGCACAGAATCTCCGCTTTCGCTCAGTTTTGGCACAGAACGTGCGTTTCGTGCACAGAATCTCCGCTGTTGCTCAGTTTTGGCACGGAACGTGTGTTTGGCGCACAGAATCTCCGCTTTTGATCAGTTTTGGGACGGAACGTGTGTTTCGCGCACAGAATCGCCGGTTTTGCTCAGTTTTGGCACGAAACGTGCGTTTCGTTAACATAATCCCCGCCTTTGCTCAGTTTTGACACAAATCCCACGTTTCGTGCACATAATCGCCCCTTTTGCTCAGTTTTGCAACAAAACCCGCCTTTCTTGCAAAGAATCGCCGCTTTTGCTCAGTTTTCGCACGAAACGTGCGTTTCGTGCTCAGAATCGCCGCTTTTGCTCATTATTGGCACAAAACGTGTGTTTCGTGCACAGAATCGCTGCTTTTGCTCAGTTTTGTAACAAAACGTGCGTTTCAAGCACCGAAGTGCTCCTTTTGACACAAACCGTGCGTTTCGTGCACAGAATCGCCGCTCTTGCTCAGTTTTGGCACAAAACCCGCGTTTCGTGCACAGTATCGCCGCTTTTGCTCAGTTTTGGCACAAATCCCGCGTTTCGTGCACATAATCGCCCCTTTTGCTCAGTTTTGCAACAAAACGTGCGTTTCGTGCACAGAATCTCCGCTTTCGCTCAGTTTTCGCATAAAACGTGCGTTTCGTGCACAGAATCTCCGCTTTTGCTCAGTTTTGGAACAAAACCCGCCTTTCGTGCAAAGAATCGCCGCTTTTGCTCAGTTTTCGCACGAAACGTGCGTTTCGTTAACAGAATCCCCGCTTTTGCTCAGTTTTGGCACAAATCCCGCGTTTCGTGCACATAATCGCCCCTTTTGCTCAGTTTTGCAACAAAACGTGCGTTTCGTGCACAGAATCTCCGCTTTCGCTCGGTTTTCGCATAAAACGTGCGTTTCGTGCACAGAATCTCCGCTTTTGCTCAGTTTTGGCACAAAACCCGCGTTTCGTGCACAGTATCGCCGCTTTCGCTCAGTTTTGGCACAAAACGTGCGTTTCGTGCACAGAATCTCCGCATATGCTCAGTTTTTGCACGGAACGTGTGTTTCGCGCACAGAATTGCCGGTTTTGCTCAGTTTTGGGACAAATCCCGCGTTTCGTGCACATAATCGCCCCTTTTGCTCAGTTTTGCAACAAAACGTGCGTTTCGTGCACAGAATCGCCGCTTTTGCTCCGTTTTGGTACAAAACGTGCGTTTCGTGCTCAGAATCGCCGCTTTTGCTCATTATTGGCACAAAACGCGTGTTTCGTGCACAGAATCGCTGCTTTTGCTCAGTTTTGTAACAAAACGTGCGTTTCAAGCACCGAAGTGCTCCGTTTGACACAAACCGTGCGTTTCGTGCACAGAATCGCCGCTTTTGCTCAGTTTTGGCACAAAACCCGCCTTTCGTGCACAGAATCCCCGCTTTTGCTCAGTTTTGGCACGAAACGTGCGTTTCGCTAACAGAATCCCCGCTTTTGCTCATTATTGGCACAAAACGTGCGTTTCGTGCACATAATCGCCGCTTTTGCTCATTATTGGCACAAAACGTGCGTTTCGTGCACAGAATCGCCGCTTTTGCCCAGTTTTGGCACAAATCCCGCGTTTCGTGCACAGAATCGCCGCTGTTGCTCAGTTTTGGAACAAAACCCGCCTTTCGTGCAAAGAATCGCCGCTTTTGCCCAGTTTTGGCACAAATCCCGCGTTTCGTGCACATAATCGCCGCTTTTGCTCAGTTTTGCAACAAAAAAAGGCGTTTCGTGCACAGAATCTCCGCTTTTGCTCAGTTTTGGCACGAAACTTGCGTTTCGTGCACAGAATCGCCGCTTTTGCTCAGTTTTGGCACGAAACATGCGTTTCGTGCACAGAATCGCGGCTTTTGCTCAGTTCTGGCACAAAACGTGCCTTTCGTGCGCAGAATCTCCGCTTTTGCTCAGTTTTGGCTCAAAACGTGCGTTTCGTGCAAAGAATCCCCGCTTTTGCTCAGTTTTGGCACAAATCCCGCCTTTCGTGAACAGAATCGCCGCGTTTGCTCAGTTTTGCAACAAAACGGGCGTTTCGTGCACAGAACCGTCGCTTTTGCTCCGTTTTGGCACAAAACTGGCGTTTCGTGCTCAGAATCGCCGCTTTTTCTCATTATTGGCACAAAACGTGCGTTTCGTGCACAGAATCGCCGCTTTTGATCTGTTTTGCAACAAAACGTTCGTTTCGTGCACAGAATCGCCGCTTTTGCTTCGTTTTGGCACAAAACGTGCGTTTCGTGCACAGAATCGCCGCTTTTGCTCATTATTGGCACGAAACGTGCGTTTCGTTAACATAATCCCCGCTTTTGCTCAGTTTTGGCACAAATCCCGCGTTTCGTGCACATAATCGCCCCTTTTGCTCAGTTTTGCAACAAAACGTGCGTTTCGTGCACAGAATCTCCGCTTTCGCTCAGTTTTCGCATAAAACGTGCGTTTCGTGCACAGAATCTCCGCTTTTGCTCAGTTTTGGCACAAATCCCGCGTTTCGTGCACATAATCGCCCCTTTTGCTCAGTTTTGCAACAAAACGTGCGTTTCGTGCACAGAATCTCCGCTTTCGCTCAGTTTTCGCATAAAACGTGCCTTTCGTGCACAGAATCGCCGCTTTTGCTCAGTTTTGTAACAAAACCCGCCTTTCGTGCACAGAATCCCCGCTTTTGCTCAGTTTTGGCACGAAACGTGCGTTTCGCTAACAGAATCCCCGCTTTTGCTCATTATAGGCACAAAACGTGCGTTTCGTGCACAGAATCGCCGCTTTTGCTCATTATTGGCACAAAACGTGCGTTTCGTGCACAGAATCTCCGCTTTTGCTCAGTTTTGGCACAAAACCCGCGTTTCGTGCACAGAATCGCCGCTTTTGCTCAGTTTTCGCACGAAACGTGCGTTTCGTTTACAGAATCCCCGCTTTTGCTCAGTTTTGGCACAAATCCCGCGTTTCGTGCACATGATCGCCCCTCTTGCTCAGTTTTGCAACAAAACGTGCGTTTCGTGCACAGAATCGCCGCTTTTGCTCCGTTTTGGTACAAAACGTGCGTTTCGTGCTCAGAATCGCCGCTTTTGCTCATTATTGGCACAAATCGTGTGTTTCGTGCACAGAATCGCTGCTTTTGCTCAGTTTTGTAACAAAACGTGCGTTTCAAGCACCGAAGTGCTCCTTTTGACACAAACCGTGCGTTTCGTGCACAGAATCGCCGCTTTTGCTCATTATTGGCACAAAACGTGCGTTTCGTGCACAGAATCTCCGCTTTTGCTCAGTTTTGGCACAAAACCCGCGTTTCGTGCACAGTATCGCCGCTTTCGCTCAGTTTTGGCACAAAACGTGCGTTTCGTGCACAGAATCTCCGCATTTGCTCAGTTTTGGCACGGAACGTGTGTTTCGCGCACAGAATTGCCGGTTTTGCTCAGTTTTGGGACAATCCCGCGTTTCGTGCACATAATCGCCCCTTTTGCTCAGTTTTGCAACAAAACGTGCGTTTCGTGCACAGAATCGCCGCTTTTGCTCCGTTTTGGTACAAAACGTGCGTTTCGTGCTCAGAATCGCCGCTTTTGCTCATTATTGGCACAAAACGCGTGTTTCGTGCACAGAATCGCTGCTTTTGCTCAGTTTTGTAACAAAACGTGCGTTTCAAGCACCGAAGTGCTCCGTTTGACACAAACCGTGCGTTTCGTGCACAGAATCGCCGCTTTTGCTCCGTTTTGGTACAAAACGTGCGTTTCGTGCTCAGAATCGCCGCTTTTGCTCATTATTGGCACAAAACGCGTGTTTCGTGCACAGAATCGCTGCTTTTGCTCAGTTTTGTAACAAAACGTGCGTTTCAAGCACCGAAGTGCTCCGTTTGACACAAACCGTGCGTTTCGTGCACAGAATCGCCGCTTTTGCTCAGTTTTGGCACAAAACCCGCCTTTCGTGCACAGAATCCCCGCTTTTGCTCAGTTTTGGCACGTAACGTGCGTTTCGCTAACAGAATCCCCGCTTTTGCTCATTATTGGCACAAAACGTGCGTTTCGTGCACATAATCGCCGCTTTTGCTCATTATTGGCACAAAACGTGCGTTTCGTGCACAGAATCGCCGCTTTTGCCCAGTTTTGGCACAAATCCCGCGTTTCGTGCACAGAATCGCCGCTGTTGCTCAGTTTTGGAACAAAACCCGCCTTTCGTGCAAAGAATCCCCGCTTTTGCCCAGTTTTGGCACAAATCCCGCGTTTCGTGCACATAATCGCCCCTCTTGCTCAGTTTTGCAACAAAACGTGCGTTTCGTGCACAGAATCGCCGCTTTTGCTCCGTTTTGGTACAAAACGTGCGTTTCGTGCTCAGAATCGCCGCTTTTGCTCATTATTGGCACAAAACGTGTGTTTCGTGCACCGAATCGCTGCTTTTGCTCAGTTTTGTAACAAAACGTGCGTTTCAAGCACCGAAGTGCTCCTTTTGACACAAACCGTGCGTTTCGTGCACAGAATCGCCGCTTTTGCTCAGTATTGGCACAAAACGTGCGTTTCGTGCACAGAATCTCCGCTTTCGCTCAGTTTTGGCACAAAACGTGCGTTTCGTGCACAGAATCTCCGCTATTGCTCAGTTTTGGCACGGAACGTGTGTTTGGCGCACAGAATCTCCGCTTTTGATCAGTTTTGGGACGGAACGTGTGTTTCGCGCACAGAATCGCCGGTTTTGCTCAGTTTTGGCACGAAACGTGCGTTTCGTTAACATAATCCCCGCCTTTGCTCAGTTTTGGCACAAATCCCGCGTTTCGTGCACATAATCGCCCCTTTTGCTCAGTTTTGCAACAAAACCCGCCTTTCTTGCAAAGAATCGCCGCTTTTGCTCAGTTTTCGCACGAAACGTGCGTTTCGTTAACAGAATCCCCGCTTTTGCTCAGTTTTGGCACAAATCCCGCGTTTCGTGCACATAATCGCCCCTTTTGCTCAGTTTTGCAACAAAACGTGCCTTTCGTGCACAGAATCGCCGCTTTTGCTCCGTTTTGGTACAAAACGTGCGTTTCGTGCTCAGAATCGCCGCTTTAGCTCATTATTGGCACAAAACGTGTGTTTCGTGCACAGAATCGCTGCTTTTGCTCAGTTTTGTAACAAAACGTGCGTTTCAAGCACCGAAGTGCTCCTTTTGACACAAACCGTGCGTTTCGTGCACAGAATCGCCGCTCTTGCTCAGTTTTGGCACAAAACCCGCGTTTCGTGCACAGTATCGCCGCTTTTGCTCAGTTTTGGCACAAATCCCGCGTTTCGTGCACAGAATCGCCGCTGTTGCTCAGTTTTGGAACAAAACCCGCCTTTCGTGCAAAGAATCGCCGTTTTTGCTCATTATTGGCACAAAACGTGCGTTTCGTGCACAGAATCGCCGCTATTGCTCAGCTTTGGCACAAATCCCGCGTTTCGTGCACAGAATCGCCGCTTTTGCTCCGTTTTGGTACAAAACGTGCGTTTCGTGCTCAGAATCGCCGCTTTTGCTCATTATTGGCACAAAACGTGTGTTTCGTGCACAGAATCGCTGCTTTTGCTCAGTTTTGTAACAAAACGTGCGTTTCAAGCACCGAAGTGCTCCTTTTGACACAAACCGTGCGTTTCGTGCACAGAATCGCCGCTTTTGCCCAGGTTTGGCACAAATCCCGCGTTTCGTGCACAGAATCGCCGCTTTTGCTCAGTTCTGGCACAAAACGTGCCTTTCGTGCGCAGAATCTCCGCTTTTGCTCAGTTTTGGAACAAAACCCGCCTTTCGTGCACAGAATCTCCGCTTTTGCTCAGTTTTGGCACAAATCCCGCCTTTCGTGCACAGATTCGCCGCTTTTGCTCAGTTTTGCAACAAAACGGTCGTTTCGTGCACAGAATCGCCGCTATTGCTCCCTTTTGGCACGAAACGTGCGTTTCATGCACAGAATCGCCGCTTTTGCTCAGTTTTGGCACAAATCCCGCGTTTCGTGCACAGAATCGCCGCCTTTGCTCAGTTTTGCAACAAAACGTACGTTTCGTGCACAGAATCGCCGCTTTTGCTCCGTTTTGGCACAAAACTCGCGCTTCGTGCTCAGAATCGCCGCTCCTGCGCAGTTTTGGCACAAATCCCGCGTTTCGTGCTCAGTATCGCCGCTTTTGCTCAGTTTTGCAACAAAACGTGCGTTTCGTGCACAGAATCGCCGCTTTTGCTCAGCTTTGGCACAAATCCCGCATTTCGTGCACAGAATCGCCGCTTTTGCTCAGTTCTGGCACAAATCGTGCGTTTCGTGCAAAGAATCCCCGCTTTTGCTCAGTTTTGGCACAAATCCCGCCTTTCGTGAACAGAATCGCCGCGTTTGCTCAGTTTTGCAACAAAACGGGCGTTTCGTGTACAGAATCGTCGCTTTTGCTCCGTTTTGGCACAAAACTGGCGTTTCGTGCTCAGAATCGCCGCTTTTTCTCATTATTGGCACAAAACGTGCGTTTCGTGCACAGAATCGCCGCTTTTGATCTGTTTTGCAACAAAACGTTCGTTTCGTGCACAGAATCGCCGCTTTTGCTTCGTTTTGGCACAAAACGTGCGTTTCGTGCTCAGAATCGCCGCTTTTGCTCATTATTGGCACGAAACGTGCGTTTCGTTAACATAATCCCCGCTTTTGCTCAGTTTTGGCACAAATCCCGCGTTCCGTGCACATAATCGCTCCTTTTGCTCAGTTTTGCAACAAAACGTGCGTTTCGTGCACAGAATCTCCGCTTTCGCTCAGTTTTCGCATAAAACGTGCGTTTCGTGCACAGAATCGCCGCTTTTGCTCCGTTTTGGTACAAAACGTGCGTTTCGTGCTCAGAATCGCCGCTTTAGCTCATTATTGGCACAAAACGTGTGTTTCGTGCACAGAATCGCTGCTTTTGCTCAGTTTTGTAACAAAACGTGCGTTTCAAGCACCGAAGTGCTCCTTTTGACACAAACCGTGCGTTTCGTGCACAGAATCGCCGCTTTTGCTCATTATTGGCACAAAACGTGCGTTTCGTGCACAGAATCTCCGCTTTCGCTCCGTTTTGGCACAAAACGTGCGTTTCGTGCACAGAATCGCCGCTATTGCTCAGCTTTGGCACAAATCCCGCGTTTCGTGCACAGAATCGCCGCTTTTGCTCAGTTTTGGCTCAAAACGTGCGTTTCGTGCAAAGAATCCCCGCTTTTGCTCAGTTTTGGCACAAATCGGGCGTTTCGTGCACAGAATCGCCGCTTTTGCTCAGTTTTGACACAAAACGTGCGTGTCGTGCACAGAATCGCCGCTTTTGCTCAGTTTTGGCACAAAACGTGCGTTTCACGCTCCCAATTACTCCCTTTGGCACAAAACGTGCGTTCCACGTGCCGAATTGCTCTTTTTGACACAAAACGTGCGTTTCGTGCACAGAGTCGCCGCTTTTGCTGAGTTTTGGCACAAAACGTGCTATTCGTGCATAGAATCGCCGCTTTTGCTCAGTATTGGCACAAAACCTGCGTTTCGTGCACAAAATCGCCGCTTCTGCTCAGTTTTGGCACAAAACGTGTGTTTCGTGCACAGAATCGCAGCTTTTGCTCAGTTTTGGCACAAATCCGGCGTTTCGTGCACTGAATCGCCGCTTTTGCTCAGTTTTGGCACAAAACGTGCGTTTCGTGCACAGAATCGCTGCTTTTGCTCGCTTTTGGCACAAAACGTGCGTTTCGTCCGCAGAATCGCTGCTCTTGCGCAGTTTTGCTACAAAGCCTGCGCTCCACGCGCCGAGTTGCTCTTTTTTGCACAAATCGGGCGTTTCGTGCGCAGAATCGCCGCTTTTGCTCAGTTTTGTCGCAAGACGTGCGTTTCACGCTCCGAATTACTCCTTTTGGCACAAAACGTGCCGTTCGCGCTCCGAATTTTTGCTTTTGGCACAAAACGTGCGTTTCGTGCACAGAATCGCCGCTTTTGCTCAGTTTTGGCGCAAAACGTGCGGTTTACGCTCCGAATTGTTCCTTTTGGCACAAAACGTGCCGCTCACACTCCGAATTGTTCCTTTTGGCACAAAACGGGCGTTTCGTGCACAGAATCGCAGCTTTTGCGCAGTTTTGGCACAAAGCCAGCGTTCCACGCGCTGAGTTGCTCCTTTTGGTACAATCCGTGCGTTTCGTGCACAGAATCGCCGCTTTTGCTCAGTTTTGGCACAAATCCGGCGTTTCGTGCACTGAATCGCCGCTTTTGCTCAGTTTTGGCACGAAACGTGCGTGTCGTGCACAGAATCGCCGCTTTTTCTCAGTTTTGGCACAGAACGTGCGTTTCGTGCACAGGATCGCCGCTTCTGCTCAGTTTTGGCACAAAACGTGCGTTTTGTATACAGAATCGCCGCTTTTGCTCAGTTTTGGCACAAAACGTGCGTTTCGTGCCCAGAATCGCCGCTTTTGCTCAGTTTTGGCGCAAAACGTGCGGTTTACGCTCCGAATTGTTCCTTTTGGCACAAAACGGGCGTTTCTTGCGCAGAATCGCAGCTTTTGCGCAGTTTTGGCACAAAGCCTGCGTTCCACGCGCCGAGTTGCTCCTTTTGGCACAAACCGTGCGTTTCGTGCACAGAATCGCCGCTTTTGCTCAGTTTTGGCACGAAACGTCCGTTCCACGCGCCGAGTTGCTCCTTTTGGCACTGAACCTGCGTTTCGTGCACAGAATCGCCCCTTTTGCTCAGTTTTGGCACAAATCGGGCGTTTCGTGCACAGAATCGCTGCCTTTGCGCAGTTTTTGCACAAAACGTGCGATCCACGTGCCGAGTTGCTCCTTCTGGCACAAAACGTGCGTTTCGTGCACAGAATCGCCGCTTTTGCTCAGTTTTGGCACAAAACGTGCGATTCGTGCACAGAATCGCCCCTTTTGCTCAGTTTTGGCGCAAAACGTGTGTTTCACGCACCGGATTGCTCCTTTTGGCACAAAACGTGCGTTTCGTGCACAGAATCGCTGCTTTTGCTGGCTTTTGGCACAAAACGTGCGTTTCGTCCGCAGAATCGCTGCTCTTGCGCAGTTTTGCTACAAAGCCTGCGCTCCACGCGCCGAGTTGCTCCTTTTTGCACAAATCGGGCGTTTCGTGCGCAGAATCGCCGCTTTTGCTCAGTTTTGTCGCAAAACGTGCGTTTCACGCTCCGAATTACTCCTTTTGGCACAAAACGTGCCGTTCGCGCTCCGAATTTTTCCTTTTTAACCGACTTCGAAAAAGGAGGTTACTCAATTCGACATGTATATATATATTTTTTTTTTTTTTTTTTTTATGTGTGTGCCCCGATTACGCCGAGATGGATGGACCAATCGGAACGAAACTTGTTGCATCTTGTAGGGTATGACTCCCAGTTGGTCCCGTAAAAAAAAAATTTTGCATTTCACCACGGCTTGCCACCTTTTTTTTGCAAAAAAGCGTACGATTTCGTCCGCGTTGTGTATGGTCATCGATTACTCCAAGATGGATGGACCAATCGGAACGAAACCTTTAGCATCTTATAGAGTATGACCAACAGTTGGTCCCGTAAAAAAACCCGGTTCGGATTTCTACATTTTTTCCGCTTTTATCGCAAAAAACGTGCTATTTCACGTATATTCGGCCTGATATCGGTGAAGCCTAGTATTACATTTTGCGGCCGAAGTTGTTTCCACGATGATCCCATTTGCAACATTCCCTGCCCTTCCCTTCACTACCCTGCCCTTCCCTGCCCTTCTCTTCCTATCCCTTTGTTGAACTTTTCAAGGAATGCCCCAATCGCCACTAAAAAATGTGAAATAAAAAAATTTTTGGAAAAAAAAATACAACCGACTTCGGAATGCACTAAAAAGGACGAAATAATTCAAATCTATAATTCGGAGACGGCGCAAAATTAAAAATTTTCTACATTGGAAATTGTCAAAATTCTTTAATACTTTTACATATTTTCACATTAACAACATCCTTCATTTACACAATTTTTAATTTTGCGCCGTCACCGAAATATAGATTTAAATTATTTCGTCCTTTTTAGTGCATTCCGAAGTCGGTTGTATTTTTTTTTCCAAAAATTTTTTTTGGCACAAAACGTGCGTTTCGTGCACAGAATCGCCGCTTTTGCTCAGTTTTATAACAAAACGTGCGTTTCGTGCTCAGAATCGCCGCTTTTGCTCCTTTTGACACAAAACGTGCATTTCGTGCACAGTATCGCCGCTTTTGCTCAGTTTTGGCACAAAACGTGCGTTTTGTATACAGAATCGCCGCTTTTGCTCAGTTTTTGCACAAATCGGGCGTTTCGTGCACAGAATCGCCGCTTTTGCTGAGTGTTGGCACAAAACCTGCATTTCGTGCACAGGATCGCCGCTTCTGCTCAGTTTTGGCACAAAACGTGCGTTTCGTGCACAGAATCGCCTCTTTTGCTCAGTTTTGGCGCAAAACGTGCGGTTTACCCTCCGAATTGTTCCTTTTGGCACAAAACGTGCCGTTCACACTCCGAATTTTTCCTTTTGGCACAAAACGTGCGTTTCGTGCACAGAATCGCCGCTTTTGCTCAGTTTTATAACAAAACGTGCGTTTCGTGCTCAGAATCGCCGCTTTTGCTCCTTTTGACACAAAACGTGCATTTCGTGCACAGAATCGCCGCTTTTGCTCAGTTTTGGCACAAAACGTGCGTTTTGTATACAGAGTCGCCGCTTTTGCTCAGTTTTGGCACAAATCGGGCGTTTCGTGCACAGAATCGCCGCTTTTGCTCAGTTTTATCACAAAACGTGCGTTTTGTTTACAGAATCGCTGCTTTTGCTCTGTTCTCTCACAAAACGTGCGTTTCGTGCACAGAATCGCCGCTTTTGCTGAGTATTGGCACAAAACCTGCATTTCGTGCACAGGATCGCCGTTTCTGCTCAGTTTTGGCACAAAACGTGCGTTTCGTGCACAGAATCGCCTCTTTTGCTCAGTTTTGGCGCAAAACGTGCGGTTTACCCTCCGAATTGTTCCTTTTGGCACAAAACGTGCCGTTCACACTCCGAATTTTTCCTTTTGGCACAAAACGTGCGTTTCGTGCACAGAATCGCCGCTTTTGCTCAGTTTTATAACAAAACGTGCGTTTCGTGCTCAGAATCGCCGCTTTTGCTCCTTTTGACACAAAACGTGCATTTCGTGCACAGAATCGCCGCTTTTGCTCAGTTTTGGCACAAAACGTGCGTTTTGTATACAGAATCGCCGCTTTTGCTCAGTTTTGGCCCAAATCGGGCGTTTCGTGCACAGAATCGCCGCTTTTGCTCAGTTTTGGCACAGAACGTGCGTTTCGTGCCCAGAATCGCCGGTGTTGCTCAGTTTTGGCACAAAACGTGCGTTTCGTGCCCAGAATCGCCGGTGTTGCTCAGTTTTGGCACAAAACGGGCGTTTCGTGCACAGAATCGCCGCTCTTGCTCAGTTTTGGCACAAAACGTGCGGTTTACGCTCCGAATTGTTCCTTTTGGCACAAAACGTGCCGCTCACACTCCGAATTGTTCCGTTTGGCACAAAACGGGCCTTTCGTGCACAGAATCGCCGCTTTTGCTCAGTTTTGGCACAAAACGTGCGTTTCACGCTCCGAATTACTCCCTTTGGCACAAAACGTGCGTTCCAGGTGGCGAATTGCTCCTTTTGACACAAAACGTGCGTTTCGTGCACAGAGTCGCCGCTTTTGCTGAGTTTTGGCACAAAACGTGCTATTCGTGCATAGAATCGCCGCTTTTGCTCAGTATTGGCACAAAACCTGCGTTTCGTGCACAAAATCGCCGCTTCTGCTCAGTTTTGGCACAAAACGTGTGTTTCGTGCACAGAATCGCCGCTTTTGCTCAGTTTTGGCACAAATCCGGCGTTTCGTGCACTGAGTCGCCGCTTTTGCTCAGTTTTGGCACAAAACGTGCGTGTCGTGCACAGAATCGCCGCTTTTGCTCAGTTTTGGCACAGAACGTGCGTTTCGTTCACAGAATCGCCGCTTCTGCTCAGTTTTGGCACAAAACGTGCGTTTAGTGCACAGAATCGCCGCTTCTGCTCAGTTTTGGCACAAAACGTGCGTTTCGGGCACAGAATCGCCGCTCTTGCTCAGTTTTGGCACAAAACGTGCGGTTTACGCCCCGAATTGTTCCTTTTGGCACAAAACGGGCGTTTCGTGCACAGAATCGCCGCTCTTGCTCAGTTTTGGCACAAAACGTGCCGTTCACACTCCGAAATGTTCCTTTTGGCACAAAACGTGCGGTAGGTGCACAGAATCGCCGCTTTTGCTGAGTATTGGCACAAAACCTGCGTTTCGTGCACAGGATCGCCGCTTTTGCTCAGTTTTGGCACAAAACGTGCGTTTTGTATACAGAATCGCCGCTTTTGCTCAGTTTTTGCACAAATCGGGCGTTTCGTGCACAGAATCGCCGCTTTTGCTGAGTATTGGCACAAAACCTGCATTTCGTGCACAGGATCGCCGCTTCTGCTCAGTTTTGGCACAAAACGTGCGTTTCGTGCACAGAATCGCCTCTTTTGCTCAGTTTTGGCGCAAAACGTGCGGTTTACCCTCCGAATTGTTCCTTTTGGCACAAAACGTGCCGTTCACACTCCGAATTTTTCCTTTTGGCACAAAACGTGCGTTTCGTGCACAGAATCGCCGCTTTTGCTCAGTTTTATAACAAAACGTGCGTTTCGTGCTCAGAATCGCCGCTTTTGCTCCTTTTGACACAAAACGTGCATTTCGTGCACAGAATCGCCGCTTTTGCTCAGTTTTGGCACAAAACGTGCGTTTTGTATACAGAGTCGCCGCTTTTGCTCAGTTTTGGCACAAATCGGGCGTTTCTTGCGCAGAATCGCAGCTTTTGCGCAGTTTTGGCACAAAGCCTGCGTTCCACGCGCCGAGTTGCTCCTTTTGGCACAAACCGTGCGTTTCGTGCACAGAATCGCCGCTTTTGCTCAGTTTTGGCACGAAACGTCCGTTCCACGCGCCGAGTTGCTCCTTTTGGCACTGAACCTGCGTTTCGTGCACAGAATCGCCCCTTTTGCTCAGTTTTGGCACAAATCGGGCGTTTCGTGCACAGAATCGCTGCCTTTGCGCAGTTTTTGCACAAAACGTGCGATCCACGTGCCGAGTTGCTCCTTCTGGCACAAAACGTGCGTTTCGTGCACAGAATCGCCGCTTTTGCTCAGTTTTGGCACAAAACGTGCGATTCGTGCACAGAATCGCCCCTTTTGCTCAGTTTTGGCGCAAAACGTGTGTTTCACGCACCGGATTGCTCCTTTTGGCACAAAACGTGCGTTTCGTGCACAGAATCGCTGCTTTTGCTGGCTTTTGGCACAAAACGTGCGTTTCGTCCGCAGAATCGCTGCTCTTGCGCAGTTTTGCTACAAAGCCTGCGCTCCACGCGCCGAGTTGCTCCTTTTTGCACAAATCGGGCGTTTCGTGCGCAGAATCGCCGCTTTTGCTCAGTTTTGTCGCAAAACGTGCGTTTCACGCTCCGAATTACTCCTTTTGGCACAAAACGTGCCGTTCGCGCTCCGAATTTTTCCTTTTTAACCGACTTCGAAAAAGGAGGTTACTCAATTCGACATGTATATATATATTTTTTTTTTTTTTTTTTTTATGTGTGTGCCCCGATTACGCCGAGATGGATGGACCAATCGGAACGAAACTTGTTGCATCTTGTAGGGTATGACTCCCAGTTGGTCCCGTAAAAAAAAAATTTTGCATTTCACCACGGCTTGCCACCTTTTTTTTGCAAAAAAGCGTACGATTTCGTCCGCGTTGTGTATGGTCATCGATTACTCCAAGATGGATGGACCAATCGGAACGAAACCTTTAGCATCTTATAGAGTATGACCAACAGTTGGTCCCGTAAAAAAACCCGGTTCGGATTTCTACATTTTTTCCGCTTTTATCGCAAAAAACGTGCTATTTCACGTATATTCGGCCTGATATCGGTGAAGCCTAGTATTACATTTTGCGGCCGAAGTTGTTTCCACGATGATCCCATTTGCAACATTCCCTGCCCTTCCCTTCACTACCCTGCCCTTCCCTGCCCTTCTCTTCCTATCCCTTTGTTGAACTTTTCAAGGAATGCCCCAATCGCCACTAAAAAATGTGAAATAAAAAAATTTTTGGAAAAAAAAATACAACCGACTTCGGAATGCACTAAAAAGGACGAAATAATTCAAATCTATAATTCGGAGACGGCGCAAAATTAAAAATTTTCTACATTGGAAATTGTCAAAATTCTTTAATACTTTTACATATTTTCACATTAACAACATCCTTCATTTACACAATTTTTAATTTTGCGCCGTCACCGAAATATAGATTTAAATTATTTCGTCCTTTTTAGTGCATTCCGAAGTCGGTTGTATTTTTTTTTCCAAAAATTTTTTTTGGCACAAAACGTGCGTTTCGTGCACAGAATCGCCGCTTTTGCTCAGTTTTATAACAAAACGTGCGTTTCGTGCTCAGAATCGCCGCTTTTGCTCCTTTTGACACAAAACGTGCATTTCGTGCACAGTATCGCCGCTTTTGCTCAGTTTTATCACAAAACGTGCGTTTTGTTTACAGAATCGCTGCTTTTGCTCTGTTCTCTCACAAAACGTGCGTTTCGTGCACAGAATCGCCGCTTTTGCTGAGTATTGGCACAAAACCTGCATTTCGTGCACAGGATCGCCGTTTCTGCTCAGTTTTGGCACAAAACGTGCGTTTCGTGCACAGAATCGCCTCTTTTGCTCAGTTTTGGCGCAAAACGTGCGGTTTACCCTCCGAATTGTTCCTTTTGGCACAAAACGTGCCGTTCACACTCCGAATTTTTCCTTTTGGCACAAAACGTGCGTTTCGTGCACAGAATCGCCGCTTTTGCTCAGTTTTATAACAAAACGTGCGTTTCGTGCTCAGAATCGCCGCTTTTGCTCCTTTTGACACAAAACGTGCATTTCGTGCACAGAATCGCCGCTTTTGCTCAGTTTTGGCACAAAACGTGCGTTTTGTATACAGAATCGCCGCTTTTGCTCAGTTTTGGCCCAAATCGGGCGTTTCGTGCACAGAATCGCCGCTTTTGCTCAGTTTTGGCACAGAACGTGCGTTTCGTGCCCAGAATCGCCGGTGTTGCTCAGTTTTGGCACAAAACGTGCGTTTCGTGCCCAGAATCGCCGGTGTTGCTCAGTTTTGGCACAAAACGGGCGTTTCGTGCACAGAATCGCCGCTCTTGCTCAGTTTTGGCACAAAACGTGCGGTTTACGCTCCGAATTGTTCCTTTTGGCACAAAACGTGCCGCTCACACTCCGAATTGTTCCGTTTGGCACAAAACGGGCCTTTCGTGCACAGAATCGCCGCTTTTGCTCAGTTTTGGCACAAAACGTGCGTTTCACGCTCCGAATTACTCCCTTTGGCACAAAACGTGCGTTCCAGGTGGCGAATTGCTCCTTTTGACACAAAACGTGCGTTTCGTGCACAGAGTCGCCGCTTTTGCTGAGTTTTGGCACAAAACGTGCTATTCGTGCATAGAATCGCCGCTTTTGCTCAGTATTGGCACAAAACCTGCGTTTCGTGCACAAAATCGCCGCTTCTGCTCAGTTTTGGCACAAAACGTGTGTTTCGTGCACAGAATCGCCGCTTTTGCTCAGTTTTGGCACAAATCCGGCGTTTCGTGCACTGAGTCGCCGCTTTTGCTCAGTTTTGGCACAAAACGTGCGTGTCGTGCACAGAATCGCCGCTTTTGCTCAGTTTTGGCACAGAACGTGCGTTTCGTTCACAGAATCGCCGCTTCTGCTCAGTTTTGGCACAAAACGTGCGTTTAGTGCACAGAATCGCCGCTTCTGCTCAGTTTTGGCACAAAACGTGCGTTTCGGGCACAGAATCGCCGCTCTTGCTCAGTTTTGGCACAAAACGTGCGGTTTACGCCCCGAATTGTTCCTTTTGGCACAAAACGGGCGTTTCGTGCACAGAATCGCCGCTCTTGCTCAGTTTTGGCACAAAACGTGCCGTTCACACTCCGAAATGTTCCTTTTGGCACAAAACGTGCGGTAGGTGCACAGAATCGCCGCTTTTGCTGAGTATTGGCACAAAACCTGCGTTTCGTGCACAGGATCGCCGCTTTTGCTCAGTTTTGGCACAAAACGTGCGTTTTGTATACAGAATCGCCGCTTTTGCTCAGTTTTTGCACAAATCGGGCGTTTCGTGCACAGAATCGCCGCTTTTGCTGAGTATTGGCACAAAACCTGCATTTCGTGCACAGGATCGCCGCTTCTGCTCAGTTTTGGCACAAAACGTGCGTTTCGTGCACAGAATCGCCTCTTTTGCTCAGTTTTGGCGCAAAACGTGCGGTTTACCCTCCGAATTGTTCCTTTTGGCACAAAACGTGCCGTTCACACTCCGAATTTTTCCTTTTGGCACAAAACGTGCGTTTCGTGCACAGAATCGCCGCTTTTGCTCAGTTTTATAACAAAACGTGCGTTTCGTGCTCAGAATCGCCGCTTTTGCTCCTTTTGACACAAAACGTGCATTTCGTGCACAGAATCGCCGCTTTTGCTCAGTTTTGGCACAAAACGTGCGTTTTGTATACAGAGTCGCCGCTTTTGCTCAGTTTTGGCACAAATCGGGCGTTTCGTGCACAGAATCGCCGCTTTTGCTCAGTTTTATCACAAAACGTGCGTTTTGTTTACAGAATCGCTGCTTTTGCTCTGTTCTCTCACAAAACGTGCGTTTCGTGCACAGAATCGCCGCTTTTGCTGAGTATTGGCACAAAACCTGCATTTCGTGCACAGGATCGCCGCTTCTGCTCAGTTTTGGCACAAAACGTGCGTTTCGTGCACAGAATCGCCGCTTTTGCTCAGTTTTATAACAAAACGTGCGTTTCGTGCTCAGAATCGCCGCTTTTGCTCCTTTTGACACAAAACGTGCATTTCGTGCACAGTATCGCCGCTTTTGCTCAGTTTTGGCACAAAACGTGCGTTTTGTATACAGAATCGCCGCTTTTGCTCAGTTTTTGCACAAATCGGGCGTTTCGTGCACAGAATCGCCGCTTTTGCTGAGTGTTGGCACAAAACCTGCATTTCGTGCACAGGATCGCCGCTTCTGCTCAGTTTTGGCACAAAACGTGCGTTTCGTGCACAGAATCGCCTCTTTTGCTCAGTTTTGGCGCAAAACGTGCGGTTTACCCTCCGAATTGTTCCTTTTGGCACAAAACGTGCCGTTCACACTCCGAATTTTTCCTTTTGGCACAAAACGTGCGTTTCGTGCACAGAATCGCCGCTTTTGCTCAGTTTTATAACAAAACGTGCGTTTCGTGCTCAGAATCGCCGCTTTTGCTCCTTTTGACACAAAACGTGCATTTCGTGCACAGAATCGCCGCTTTTGCTGAGTTTTGGCACAAAACGTGCGTTTGGTGCACAGAATCGCTGCCTTTGCGCAGTCTTGGCACAAAACGAGCGTTCCACGCGCCGAATTGCTCCTTTTGGCACAAAACGTGCGTTTCGTGCACAGAATCGCCGCTTTTGCTCAGTTTTGGGGCAAAACGTGCGTTTCGTGCGCAGAATCGCCACTTTTGCTCAGTTTTGTCGCAAAACGTGCGTTTCACGCTCCGAATTACTCCTTTTGGCACGAAACGTGCCGTTTGCGCTCCGAATTTTTCCTGATGGCACAAAACGTGCGTTTCGTGCACAGAATCGCCGCTTTTGCTCAGTTTTATAACAAAACGTGCGTTTCGTGCCCAGAATCGCCGGTGTTGCTCAGTTTTGGCACAAAACGTGCGTTTCGTGCCCAGAATCGCCGGTGTTGCTCAGTTTTGGCACAAAACGGGCGTTTCGTGCACAGAATCGCCGCTCTTGCTCAGTTTTGGCACAAAACGTGCGGTTTACGCTCCGAATTGTTCCTTTTGGCACAAAACGTGCCGCTCACACTCCGAATTGTTCCGTTTGGCACAAAACGGGCCTTTCGTGCACAGAATCGCCGCTTTTGCTCAGTTTTGGCACAAAACGTGCGTTTCACGCTCCGAATTACTCCCTTTGGCACAAAACGTGCGTTCCAGGTGGCGAATTGCTCCTTTTGACACAAAACGTGCGTTTCGTGCACAGAGTCGCCGCTTTTGCTGAGTTTTGGCACAAAACGTGCGTGTCGTGCACAGAATCGCCGCTTTTGCTCAGTTTTGGCACAGAACGTGCGTTTCGTTCACAGAATCGCCGCTTCTGCTCAGTTTTGGCACAAAACGTGCGTTTAGTGCACAGAATCGCCGCTTCTGCTCAGTTTTGGCACAAAACGTGCGTTTCGTGCACAGAATCGCCGCTCTTGCTCAGTTTTGGCACAAAACGTGCGGTTTACGCCCCGAATTGTTCCTTTTGGCACAAAACGGGCGTTTCGTGCACAGAATCGCCGCTCTTGCTCAGTTTTGGCACAAAACGTGCCGTTCACACTCCGAAATGTTCCTTTTGGCACAAAACGTGCGGTAGGTGCACAGAATCGCCGCTTTTGCTGAGTATTGGCACAAACCTGCGTTTCGTGCACAGGATCGCCGCTTTTGCTCAGTTTTGGCACAAAACGTGCGTTTTGTATACAGAATCGCCGCTTTTGCTCAGTTTTTGCACAAATCGGGCGTTTCGTGCACAGAATCGCCGCTTTTGCTGAGTATTGGCACAAAACCTGCATTTCGTGCACAGGATCGCCGCTTCTGCTCAGTTTTGGCACAAAACGTGCGTTTCGTGCACAGAATCGCCTCTTTTGCTCAGTTTTGGCGCAAAACGTGCGGTTTACCCTCCGAATTGTTCCTTTTGGCACAAAACGTGCCGTTCACACTCCGAATTCTTCCTTTTGGCACAAAACGTGCGTTTCGTGCACAGAATCGCCGCTTTTGCTCAGTTTTGGCACAAAACGTGCGTTTCGTGCACAGAATCGCTGCTTTTGCTCGCTTTTGGCACAAAACGTGCGTTTCGTCCGCAGAATCGCTGCTCTTGCGCAGTTTTGCTACAAAGCCTGCGCTCCACGCGCCGAGTTGCTCTTTTTTGCACAAATCGGGCGTTTCGTGCGCAGAATCGCCGCTTTTGCTCAGTTTTGTCGCAAGACGTGCGTTCCACGCGCCGAATTGCTCCTTTTGGCACAAAACGTGCCGTTCGCGCTCCGAATTTTTGCTTTTGGCACAAAACGTGCGTTTCGTGCACAGAATCGCCGCTTTTGCTCAGTTTTGGCGCAAAACGTGCGGTTTACGCTCCGAATTGTTCCTTTTGGCACAAAACGTGCCGCTCACACTCCGAATTGTTCCTTTTGGCACAAAACGGGCGTTTCGTGCACAGAATCGCAGCTTTTGCGCAGTTTTGGCACAAAGCCAGCGTTCCACGCGCTGAGTTGCTCCTTTTGGTACAATCCGTGCGTTTCGTGCACAGAATCGCCGCTTTTGCTCAGTTTTGGCACAAATCCGGCGTTTCGTGCACTGAATCGCCGCTTTTGCTCAGTTTTGGCACGAAACGTGCGTGTCGTGCACAGAATCGCCGCTTTTTCTCAGTTTTGGCACAGAACGTGCGTTTCGTGCACAGGATCGCCGCTTCTGCTCAGTTTTGGCACAAAACGTGCGTTTTGTATACAGAATCGCCGCTTTTGCTCAGTTTTGGCACAAAACGTGCGTTTCGTGCCCAGAATCGCCGCTTTTGCTCAGTTTTGGCGCAAAACGTACGGTTTACGCTCCGAATTGTTCCTTTTGGCACAAAACGGGCGTTTCTTGCGCAGAATCGCAGCTTTTGCGCAGTTTTGGCACAAAGCCTGCGTTCCACGCGCCGAGTTGCTCCTTTTGGCACAAACCGTGCGTTTCGTTTACAGAATCCCCGCTTTTGCTCAGTTTTGGCACAAATCCCGCGTTTCGTGCACATAATCGCCCCTCTTGCTCAGTTTTGCAACAAAACGTGCGTTTCGTGCACAGAATCGCCGCTTTTGCTCCGTTTTGGTACAAAACGTGCGTTTCGTGCTCAGAATCGCCGCTTTTGCTCATTATTGGCACAAAACGTGTGTTTCGTGCACCGAATCGCTGCTTTTGCTCAGTTTTGTAACAAAACGTGCGTTTCAAGCACCGAAGTGCTCCTTTTGACACAAACCGTGCGTTTCGTGCACAGAATCGCCGCTTTTGCTCAGTATTGGCACAAAACGTGCGTTTCGTGCACAGAATCTCCGCTTTCGCTCAGTTTTGGCACAAAACGTGCGTTTCGTGCACAGAATCTCCGCTATTGCTCAGTTTTGGCACGGAACGTGTGTTTGGCGCACAGAATCTCCGCTTTTGATCAGTTTTGGGACGGAACGTGTGTTTCGCGCACAGAATCGCCGGTTTTGCTCAGTTTTGGCACGAAACGTGCGTTTCGTTAACATAATCCCCGCCTTTGCTCAGTTTTGGCACAAATCCCGCGTTTCGTGCACATAATCGCCCCTTTTGCTCAGTTTTGCAACAAAACCCGCCTTTCTTGCAAAGAATCGCCGCTTTTGCTCAGTTTTCGCACGAAACGTGCGTTTCGTTAACAGAATCCCCGCTTTTGCTCAGTTTTGGCACAAATCCCGCGTTTCGTGCACATAATCGCCCCTTTTGCTCAGTTTTGCAACAAAACGTGCCTTTCGTGCACAGAATCGCCGCTTTTGCTCCGTTTTGGTACAAAACGTGCGTTTCGTGCTCAGAATCGCCGCTTTAGCTCATTATTGGCACAAAACGTGTGTTTCGTGCACAGAATCGCTGCTTTTGCTCAGTTTTGTAACAAAACGTGCGTTTCAAGCACCGAAGTGCTCCTTTTGACACAAACCGTGCGTTTCGTGCACAGAATCGCCGCTCTTGCTCAGTTTTGGCACAAAACCCGCGTTTCGTGCACAGTATCGCCGCTTTTGCTCAGTTTTGGCACAAATCCCGCGTTTCGTGCACAGAATCGCCGCTGTTGCTCAGTTTTGGAACAAAACCCGCCTTTCGTGCAAAGAATCGCCGTTTTTGCTCATTATTGGCACAAAACGTGCGTTTCGTGCACAGAATCGCCGCTATTGCTCAGCTTTGGCACAAATCCCGCGTTTCGTGCACAGAATCGCCGCTTTTGCTCCGTTTTGGTACAAAACGTGCGTTTCGTGCTCAGAATCGCCGCTTTTGCTCATTATTGGCACAAAACGTGTGTTTCGTGCACAGAATCGCTGCTTTTGCTCAGTTTTGTAACAAAACGTGCGTTTCAAGCACCGAAGTGCTCCTTTTGACACAAACCGTGCGTTTCGTGCACAGAATCGCCGCTTTTGCCCAGGTTTGGCACAAATCCCGCGTTTCGTGCACAGAATCGCCGCTTTTGCTCAGTTCTGGCACAAAACGTGCCTTTCGTGCGCAGAATCTCCGCTTTTGCTCAGTTTTGGAACAAAACCCGCCTTTCGTGCACAGAATCTCCGCTTTTGCTCAGTTTTGGCACAAATCCCGCCTTTCGTGCACAGATTCGCCGCTTTTGCTCAGTTTTGCAACAAAACGGTCGTTTCGTGCACAGAATCGCCGCTATTGCTCCCTTTTGGCACGAAACGTGCGTTTCATGCACAGAATCGCCGCTTTTGCTCAGTTTTGGCACAAATCCCGCGTTTCGTGCACAGAATCGCCGCCTTTGCTCAGTTTTGCAACAAAACGTACGTTTCGTGCACAGAATCGCCGCTTTTGCTCCGTTTTGGCACAAAACTCGCGCTTCGTGCTCAGAATCGCCGCTCCTGCGCAGTTTTGGCACAAATCCCGCGTTTCGTGCTCAGTATCGCCGCTTTTGCTCAGTTTTGCAACAAAACGTGCGTTTCGTGCACAGAATCGCCGCTTTTGCTCAGCTTTGGCACAAATCCCGCATTTCGTGCACAGAATCGCCGCTTTTGCTCAGTTCTGGCACAAATCGTGCGTTTCGTGCAAAGAATCCCCGCTTTTGCTCAGTTTTGGCACAAATCCCGCCTTTCGTGAACAGAATCGCCGCGTTTGCTCAGTTTTGCAACAAAACGGGCGTTTCGTGTACAGAATCGTCGCTTTTGCTCCGTTTTGGCACAAAACTGGCGTTTCGTGCTCAGAATCGTCGCTTTTTCTCATTATTGGCACAAAACGTGCGTTTCGTGCACAGAATCGCCGCTTTTGATCTGTTTTGCAACAAAACGTTCGTTTCGTGCACAGAATCGCCGCTTTTGCTTCGTTTTGGCACAAAACGTGCGTTTCGTGCTCAGAATCGCCGCTTTTGCTCATTATTGGCACGAAACGTGCGTTTCGTTAACATAATCCCCGCTTTTGCTCAGTTTTGGCACAAATCCCGCGTTCCGTGCACATAATCGCTCCTTTTGCTCAGTTTTGCAACAAAACGTGCGTTTCGTGCACAGAATCTCCGCTTTCGCTCAGTTTTCGCATAAAACGTGCGTTTCGTGCACAGAATCGCCGCTTTTGCTCCGTTTTGGTACAAAACGTGCGTTTCGTGCTCAGAATCGCCGCTTTAGCTCATTATTGGCACAAAACGTGTGTTTCGTGCACAGAATCGCTGCTTTTGCTCAGTTTTGTAACAAAACGTGCGTTTCAAGCACCGAAGTGCTCCTTTTGACACAAACCGTGCGTTTCGTGCACAGAATCGCCGCTTTTGCTCATTATTGGCACAAAACGTGCGTTTCGTGCACAGAATCTCCGCTTTCGCTCCGTTTTGGCACAAAACGTGCGTTTCGTTCCCAGAATCGCCGCTATTGCTCAGCTTTGGCACAAATCCCGCGTTTCGTGCACAGAATCGCCGCTTTTGCTCAGTTTTGGCTCAAAACGTGCGTTTCGTGCAAAGAATCCCCGCTTTTGCTCAGTTTTGGCACAAATCGGGCGTTTCGTGCACAGAATCGCCGCTTTTGCTCAGTTTTGACACAAAACGTGCGTGTCGTGCACAGAATCGCCGCTTTTGCTCAGTTTTGGCACAAAACGTGCGTTTCACGCTCCCAATTACTCCCTTTGGCACAAAACGTGCGTTCCACGTGCCGAATTGCTCTTTTTGACACAAAACGTGCGTTTCGTGCACAGAGTCGCCGCTTTTGCTGAGTTTTGGCACAAAACGTGCTATTCGTGCATAGAATCGCCGCTTTTGCTCAGTATTGGCACAAAACCTGCGTTTCGTGCACAAAATCGCCGCTTCTGCTCAGTTTTGGCACAAAACGTGTGTTTCGTGCACAGAATCGCAGCTTTTGCTCAGTTTTGGCACAAATCCGGCGTTTCGTGCACTGAATCGCCGCTTTTGCTCAGTTTTGGCACAAAACGTGCGTTTCGTGCACAGAATCGCTGCTTTTGCTCGCTTTTGGCACAAAACGTGCGTTTCGTCCGCAGAATCGCTGCTCTTGCGCAGTTTTGCTACAAAGCCTGCGCTCCACGCGCCGAGTTGCTCTTTTTTGCACAAATCGGGCGTTTCGTGCGCAGAATCGCCGCTTTTGCTCAGTTTTGTCGCAAGACGTGCGTTTCACGCTCCGAATTACTCCTTTTGGCACAAAACGTGCCGTTCGCGCTCCGAATTTTTGCTTTTGGCACAAAACGTGCGTTTCGTGCACAGAATCGCCGCTTTTGCTCAGTTTTGGCGCAAAACGTGCGGTTTACGCTCCGAATTGTTCCTTTTGGCACAAAACGTGCCGCTCACACTCCGAATTGTTCCTTTTGGCACAAAACGGGCGTTTCGTGCACAGAATCGCAGCTTTTGCGCAGTTTTGGCACAAAGCCAGCGTTCCACGCGCTGAGTTGCTCCTTTTGGTACAATCCGTGCGTTTCGTGCACAGAATCGCCGCTTTTGCTCAGTTTTGGCACAAATCCGGCGTTTCGTGCACTGAATCGCCGCTTTTGCTCAGTTTTGGCACGAAACGTGCGTGTCGTGCACAGAATCGCCGCTTTTTCTCAGTTTTGGCACAGAACGTGCGTTTCGTGCACAGGATCGCCGCTTCTGCTCAGTTTTGGCACAAAACGTGCGTTTTGTATACAGAATCGCCGCTTTTGCTCAGTTTTGGCACAAAACGTGCGTTTCGTGCCCAGAATCGCCGCTTTTGCTCAGTTTTGGCGCAAAACGTGCGGTTTACGCTCCGAATTGTTCCTTTTGGCACAAAACGGGCGTTTCTTGCGCAGAATCGCAGCTTTTGCGCAGTTTTGGCACAAAGCCTGCGTTCCACGCGCCGAGTTGCTCCTTTTGGCACAAACCGTGCGTTTCGTGCACAGAATCGCCGCTTTTGCTCAGTTTTGGCACGAAACGTCCGTTCCACGCGCCGAGTTGCTCCTTTTGGCACTGAACCTGCGTTTCGTGCACAGAATCGCCCCTTTTGCTCAGTTTTGGCACAAATCGGGCGTTTCGTGCACAGAATCGCTGCCTTTGCGCAGTTTTGGCACAAAACGTGCGATCCACGTGCCGAGTTGCTCCTTCTGGCACAAAACGTGCGTTTCGTGCACAGAATCGCCGCTTTTGCTCAGTTTTGGCACAAAACGTGCGATTCGTGCACAGAATCGCCCCTTTTGCTCAGTTTTGGCGCAAAACGTGTGTTTCACGCACCGGATTGCTCCTTTTGGCACAAAACGTGCGTTTCGTGCACAGAATCGCTGCTTTTGCTGGCTTTTGGCACAAAACGTGCGTTTCGTCCGCAGAATCGCTGCTCTTGCGCAGTTTTGCTACAAAGCCTGCGCTCCACGCGCCGAGTTGCTCCTTTTTGCACAAATCGGGCGTTTCGTGCGCAGAATCGCCGCTTTTGCTCAGTTTTGTCGCAAAACGTGCGTTTCACGCTCCGAATTACTCCTTTTGGCACAAAACGTGCCGTTCGCGCTCCGAATTTTTCCTTTTTAACCGACTTCGAAAAAGGAGGTTACTCAATTCGACATGTATATATATATTTTTTTTTTTTTTTTTTTTTTTTTATGTATGTGCCCCGATTACGCCGAGATGGATGGACCAATCGGAACGAAACTTGTTGCATCTTGTAGGGTATGACTCCCAGTTGGTCCCGTAAAAAAAAAATTTTGCATTTCACCACGGCTTGCCACCTTTTTTTTGCAAAAAAGCGTACGATTTCGTCCGCGTTGTGTATGGTCATCGATTACTCCAAGATGGATGGACCAATCGGAACGAAACCTTTAGCATCTTATAGAGTATGACCAACAGTTGGTCCCGTAAAAAAACCCGGTTCGGATTTCTACATTTTTTCCGCTTTTATCGCAAAAAACGTGCTATTTCACGTATATTCGGCCTGATATCGGTGAAGCCTAGTATTACATTTTGCGGCCGAAGTTGTTTCCACGATGATCCCATTTGCAACATTCCCTGCCCTTCCCTTCACTACCCTGCCCTTCCCTGCCCTTCTCTTCCTATCCCTTTGTTGAACTTTTCAAGGAATGCCCCAATCGCCACTAAAAAATGTGAAATAAAAAAATTTTTGGAAAAAAAAATACAACCGACTTCGGAATGCACTAAAAAGGACGAAATAATTCAAATCTATATTTCGGAGACGGCGCAAAATTAAAAATTTTCTACATTGGAAATTGTCAAAATTCTTTAATACTTTTACATATTTTCACATTAACAACATCCTTCATTTACACAATTTTTAATTTTGCGCCGTCACCGAAATATAGATTTAAATTATTTCGTCCTTTTTAGTGCATTCCGAAGTCGGTTGTATTTTTTTTTCCAAAAATTTTTTTTGGCACAAAACGTGCGTTTCGTGCACAGAATCGCCGCTTTTGCTCAGTTTTATAACAAAACGTGCGTTTCGTGCTCAGAATCGCCGCTTTTGCTCCTTTTGACACAAAACGTGCATTTCGTGCACAGTATCGCCGCTTTTGCTCAGTTTTGGCACAAAACGTGCGTTTTGTATACAGAATCGCCGCTTTTGCTCAGTTTTTGCACAAATCGGGCGTTTCGTGCACAGAATCGCCGCTTTTGCTGAGTGTTGGCACAAAACCTGCATTTCGTGCACAGGATCGCCGCTTCTGCTCAGTTTTGGCACAAAACGTGCGTTTCGTGCACAGAATCGCCTCTTTTGCTCAGTTTTGGCGCAAAACGTGCGGTTTACCCTCCGAATTGTTCCTTTTGGCACAAAACGTGCCGTTCACACTCCGAATTTTTCCTTTTGGCACAAAACGTGCGTTTCGTGCACAGAATCGCCGCTTTTGCTCAGTTTTATAACAAAACGTGCGTTTCGTGCTCAGAATCGCCGCTTTTGCTCCTTTTGACACAAAACGTGCATTTCGTGCACAGAATCGCCGCTTTTGCTCAGTTTTGGCTCAAAACGTGCGTTTCGTGCAAAGAATCCCCGCTTTTGCTCAGTTTTGGCACAAATCGGGCGTTTCGTGCACAGAATCGCCGCTTTTGCTCAGTTTTGACACAAAACGTGCGTGTCGTGCACAGAATCGCCGCTTTTGCTCAGTTTTGGCACAAAACGTGCGTTTCACGCTCCCAATTACTCCCTTTGGCACAAAACGTGCGTTCCACGTGCCGAATTGCTCTTTTTGACACAAAACGTGCGTTTCGTGCACAGAGTCGCCGCTTTTGCTGAGTTTTGGCACAAAACGTGCTATTCGTGCATAGAATCGCCGCTTTTGCTCAGTATTGGCACAAAACCTGCGTTTCGTGCACAAAATCGCCGCTTCTGCTCAGTTTTGGCACAAAACGTGTGTTTCGTGCACAGAATCGCAGCTTTTGCTCAGTTTTGGCACAAATCCGGCGTTTCGTGCACTGAATCGCCGCTTTTGCTCAGTTTTGGCACAAAACGTGCGTTTCGTGCACAGAATCGCTGCTTTTGCTCGCTTTTGGCACAAAACGTGCGTTTCGTCCGCAGAATCGCTGCTCTTGCGCAGTTTTGCTACAAAGCCTGCGCTCCACGCGCCGAGTTGCTCTTTTTTGCACAAATCGGGCGTTTCGTGCGCAGAATCGCCGCTTTTGCTCAGTTTTGTCGCAAGACGTGCGTTTCACGCTCCGAATTACTCCTTTTGGCACAAAACGTGCCGTTCGCGCTCCGAATTTTTGCTTTTGGCACAAAACGTGCGTTTCGTGCACAGAATCGCCGCTTTTGCTCAGTTTTGGCGCAAAACGTGCGGTTTACGCTCCGAATTGTTCCTTTTGGCACAAAACGTGCCGCTCACACTCCGAATTGTTCCTTTTGGCACAAAACGGGCGTTTCGTGCACAGAATCGCAGCTTTTGCGCAGTTTTGGCACAAAGCCAGCGTTCCACGCGCTGAGTTGCTCCTTTTGGTACAATCCGTGCGTTTCGTGCACAGAATCGCCGCTTTTGCTCAGTTTTGGCACAAATCCGGCGTTTCGTGCACTGAATCGCCGCTTTTGCTCAGTTTTGGCACGAAACGTGCGTGTCGTGCACAGAATCGCCGCTTTTTCTCAGTTTTGGCACAGAACGTGCGTTTCGTGCACAGGATCGCCGCTTCTGCTCAGTTTTGGCACAAAACGTGCGTTTTGTATACAGAATCGCCGCTTTTGCTCAGTTTTGGCACAAAACGTGCGTTTCGTGCCCAGAATCGCCGCTTTTGCTCAGTTTTGGCGCAAAACGTGCGGTTTACACTCCGAATTGTTCCTTTTGGCACAAAACGGGCGTTTCTTGCGCAGAATCGCAGCTTTTGCGCAGTTTTGGCACAAAGCCTGCGTTCCACGCGCCGAGTTGCTCCTTTTGGCACAAACCGTGCGTTTCGTGCACAGAATCGCCGCTTTTGCTCAGTTTTGGCACGAAACGTCCGTTCCACGCGCCGAGTTGCTCCTTTTGGCACTGAACCTGCGTTTCGTGCACAGAATCGCCCCTTTTGCTCAGTTTTGGCACAAATCGGGCGTTTCGTGCACAGAATCGCTGCCTTTGCGCAGTTTTTGCACAAAACGTGCGATCCACGTGCCGAGTTGCTCCTTCTGGCACAAAACGTGCGTTTCGTGCACAGAATCGCCGCTTTTGCTCAGTTTTGGCACAAAACGTGCGATTCGTGCACAGAATCGCCCCTTTTGCTCAGTTTTGGCGCAAAACGTGTGTTTCACGCACCGGATTGCTCCTTTTGGCACAAAACGTGCGTTTCGTGCACAGAATCGCTGCTTTTGCTGGCTTTTGGCACAAAACGTGCGTTTCGTCCGCAGAATCGCTGCTCTTGCGCAGTTTTGCTACAAAGCCTGCGCTCCACGCGCCGAGTTGCTCCTTTTTGCACAAATCGGGCGTTTCGTGCGCAGAATCGCCGCTTTTGCTCAGTTTTGTCGCAAAACGTGCGTTTCACGCTCCGAATTACTCCTTTTGGCACAAAACGTGCCGTTCGCGCTCCGAATTTTTCCTTTTTAACCGACTTCGAAAAAGGAGGTTACTCAATTCGACATGTATATATATATTTTTTTTTTTTTTTTTTTTTATGTATGTGCCCCGATTACGCCGAGATGGATGGACCAATCGGAACGAAACTTGTTGCATCTTGTAGGGTATGACTCCCAGTTGGTCCCGTAAAAAAAAAATTTTGCATTTCACCACGGCTTGCCACCTTTTTTTTGCAAAAAAGCGTACGATTTCGTCCGCGTTGTGTATGGTCATCGATTACTCCAAGATGGATGGACCAATCGGAACGAAACCTTTAGCATCTTATAGAGTATGACCAACAGTTGGTCCCGTAAAAAAACCCGGTTCGGATTTCTACATTTTTTCCGCTTTTATCGCAAAAAACGTGCTATTTCACGTATATTCGGCCTGATATCGGTGAAGCCTAGTATTACATTTTGCGGCCGAAGTTGTTTCCACGATGATCCCATTTGCAACATTCCCTGCCCTTCCCTTCACTACCCTGCCCTTCCCTGCCCTTCTCTTCCTATCCCTTTGTTGAACTTTTCAAGGAATGCCCCAATCGCCACTAAAAAATGTGAAATAAAAAAATTTTTGGAAAAAAAAATACAACCGACTTCGGAATGCACTAAAAAGGACGAAATAATTCAAATCTATATTTCGGAGACGGCGCAAAATTAAAAATTTTCTACATTGGAAATTGTCAAAATTCTTTAATACTTTTACATATTTTCACATTAACAACATCCTTCATTTACACAATTTTTAATTTTGCGCCGTCACCGAAATATAGATTAAAATTATTTCGTCCTTTTTAGTGCATTCCGAAGTCGGTTGTATTTTTTTTTCCAAAAATTTTTTTTGGCACAAAACGTGCGTTTCGTGCACAGAATCGCCGCTTTTGCTCAGTTTTATAACAAAACGTGCGTTTCGTGCTCAGAATCGCCGCTTTTGCTCCTTTTGACACAAAACGTGCATTTCGTGCACAGTATCGCCGCTTTTGCTCAGTTTTGGCACAAAACGTGCGTTTTGTATACAGAATCGCCGCTTTTGCTCAGTTTTTGCACAAATCGGGCGTTTCGTGCACAGAATCGCCGCTTTTGCTGAGTGTTGGCACAAAACCTGCATTTCGTGCACAGGATCGCCGCTTCTGCTCAGTTTTGGCACAAAACGTGCGTTTCGTGCACAGAATCGCCTCTTTTGCTCAGTTTTGGCGCAAAACGTGCGGTTTACCCTCCGAATTGTTCCTTTTGGCACAAAACGTGCCGTTCACACTCCGAATTTTTCCTTTTGGCACAAAACGTGCGTTTCGTGCACAGAATCGCCGCTTTTGCTCAGTTTTATAACAAAACGTGCGTTTCGTGCTCAGAATCGCCGCTTTTGCTCCTTTTGACACAAAACGTGCATTTCGTGCACAGAATCGCCGCTTTTGCTCAGTTTTGGCACAAAACGTGCGTTTTGTATACAGAGTCGCCGCTTTTGCTCAGTTTTGGCACAAATCGGGCGTTTCGTGCACAGAATCGCCGCTTTTGCTCAGTTTTATCACAAAACGTGCGTTTTGTTTACAGAATCGCTGCTTTTGCTCTGTTCTCTCACAAAACGTGCGTTTCGTGCACAGAATCGCCGCTTTTGCTGAGTATTGGCACAAAACCTGCATTTCGTGCACAGGATCGCCGTTTCTGCTCAGTTTTGGCACAAAACGTGCGTTTCGTGCACAGAATCGCCTCTTTTGCTCAGTTTTGGCGCAAAACGTGCGGTTTACCCTCCGAATTGTTCCTTTTGGCACAAAACGTGCCGTTCACACTCCCAATTTTTCCTTTTGGCACAAAACGTGCGTTTGGTGCACAGAATCGCCGCTTTTGCTCAGTTTTATAACAAAACGGCGTTTCGTGCTCAGAATCGCCGCTTTTGCTCCTTTTGACACAAAACGTGCATTTCGTGCACAGAATCGCCGCTTTTGCTCAGTTTTGGCACAAAACGTGCGTTTTGTATACAGAATCGCCGCTTTTGCTCAGTTTTGGCACAAATCGGGCGTTTCGTGCAACGAATCGCCGCTTTTGCTCAGTTTTGGCACAAAACGTGCGTTTTGTTTACAGAATCGCTGCTTTTGCTCAGTTTTCTCACAAAACGTGCGTTTCGTGTACAGAATCGCCGCTTTTGCTGAGTATTGGCACAAAACCTGCATTTCGTGCACAGGATCGCCGCTTCTGCTCAGTTTTGGCACAAAACGTGCGTTTCGTGCACAGAATCGCCGCTTTTGCTCAGTTTTGGCGCAAAACGTGCGGTTTACGCTCCGAATTGTTCCTTTTGGCACAAAACGGGCGTTTCGTGCACAGAATCGCCGCTCTTGCTCAGTTTTGGCACAAAACGTGCCGTTCACACTCCGAATTGGTCCTTTTGGCACAAAACGTGCGTTTCGTGCACAGAATCGCCGCTTTTGCTCAGTTTTGGGGCCAAACGTGCGTTTCGTGCGCAGAATCCCCGCTTTTGCTCAGTTTTGTCGCAAAACGTGCGTTTCACGCTCCGAATTACTCCTTTTGGCACAAAACGTGCCGTTCGCGCTCCGAATTTTTCCTTTTGGCACAAAACGTGCGTTTCGTGCACAGAATCGCCGCTTTTGCTCAGTTTTATAACAAAACGTGCGTTTCGTGCTCAGAATCGCCGCTTTTGCTCCTTTTGACACAAAACGTGCATTTCGTGCACAGAATCGCCGCTTTTGCTCAGTTTTGGCACAAAACGTGCGTTTTGTATACAGAATCGCCGCTTTTGCTCAGTTTTGGCACAAATCGGGCGTTTCGTGCTCAGAATCGCCGCTTTTGCTCAGTTTTGGCACAAAACGTGCGTTTTGTTTACAGAATCGCTGCTTTTGCTCTGTTCTCTCACAAAACGTGCGTTTCGTGCACAGAATCGCCGCTTTTGCTGAGTATTGGCACAAAACCTGCATTTCGTGAACAGGATCGCCGCTTCTGCTCAGTTTTGGCACAAAACGTGCGTTTCGTGCACAGAATCGCCTCTTTTGCTCAGTTTTGGCGCAAAACGTGCGGTTTACCCTCCGAATTGTTCCTTTTGGCACAAAACGTGCCGTTCACACTCCGAATTTTTCCTTTTGGCACAAAACGTGCGTTTCGTGCACAGAATCGCCGCTTTTGCTCAGTTTTATAACAAAACGTGCGTTTCGTGCTCAGAATCGCCGCTTTTGCTCCTTTTGACACAAAACGTGCATTTCGTGCACAGAATCGCCGCTTTTGCTCAGTTTTGGCACAAAACGTGCGTTTTGTATACAGAATCGCCGCTTTTGCTCAGTTTTGGCCCAAATCGGGCGTTTCGTGCACAGAATCGCCGCTTTTGCTCAGTTTTGGCACAGAACGTGCGTTTCGTGCCCAGAATCGCCGGTGTTGCTCAGTTTTGGCACAAAACGTGCGTTTCGTGCCCAGAATCGCCGGTGTTGCTCAGTTTTGGCACAAAACGGGCGTTTCGTGCACAGAATCGCCGCTCTTGCTCAGTTTTGGCACAAAACGTGCGGTTTACGCTCCGAATTGTTCCTTTTGGCACAAAACGTGCCGCTCACACTCCGAATTGTTCCGTTTGGCACAAAACGGGCCTTTCGTGCACAGAATCGCCGCTTTTGCTCAGTTTTGGCACAAAACGTGCGTTTCACGCTACGAATTACTCCCTTTGGCACAAAACGTGCGTTCCAGGTGGCGAATTGCTCCTTTTGACACAAAACGTGCGTTTCGTGCACAGAATCGCCGCTTTTGCTGAGTATTGGCACAAAACCTGCATTTCGTGAACAGGATCGCCGCTTCTGCTCAGTTTTGGCACAAAACGTGCGTTTCGTGCACAGAATCGCCTCTTTTGCTCAGTTTTGGCGCAAAACGTGCGGTTTACCCTCCGAATTGTTCCTTTTGGCACAAAACGTGCCGTTCACACTCCGAATTTTTCCTTTTGGCACAAAACGTGCGTTTCGTGCACAGAATCGCCGCTTTTGCTCAGTTTTATAACAAAACGTGCGTTTCGTGCTCAGAATCGCCGCTTTTGCTCCTTTTGACACAAAACGTGCATTTCGTGCAGAGAAGCGCCGCTTTTGCTCAGTTTTGGCACAAAACGTGCGTTTTGTATACAGAATCGCCGCTTTTGCTCAGTTTTGGCCCAAATCGGGCGTTTCGTGCACAGAATCGCCGCTTTTGCTCAGTTTTGGAACAGAACGTGCGTTTCGTGCCCAGAATCGCCGGTGTTGCTCAGTTTTGGCACAAAACGTGCGTTTCGTGCCCAGAATCGCCGGTGTTGCTCAGTTTTGGCACAAAACGGGCGTTTCGTGCACAGAATCGCCGCTCTTGCTCAGTTTTGGCACAAAACGTGCCGTTCACACTCCGAATTGTTCCTTTTGGCACAAAACGTGCGTTTGGTGCACAGAATCGCCGCTTTTGCTGAGTATTGGCACAAAAGCTGCATTTCGTGCACAGGATCGCCGCTTCTGCTCAGTTTTGGCACAAACAGTGCGTTTCGTGCACAGAATCGCTGCCTTTGCGCAGTTTTGGCACAAATCGGGCGTTTCGTGCACAGAATCGCCGCTTTTGCTCAGTTTTGACACAAAACGAGCGTGTCGTGCACAGAATCGCCGCTCTTGCTCAGTTTTGGCACAAAACGTGCGTTTCACGCTCCGAATTACTCCCTTTGGCACAAAACGTGCGTTCCAGGTGCCGAATTGCTTCTTTTGACACAAAACGTGCGTTTCGTGCACAGAGTCGCCGCTTTTGCTGAGTTTTGGCACAAAACGTGCTATTCGTGCATAGAACCGCCGCTTTTGCTCAGTATTGGCACAAAACCTGCGTTTCGTGCACAAAATCGCCGCTTCTGCTCAGTTTTGGCACAAAACGTGTGTTTCGTGCACAGAATCGCCGCTTTTGCTCAGTTTTGGCACAAATCCGGCGTTTCGTGCACTGAATCGCCGCTTTTGCTCAGTTTTGGCACAAAACGTGCGTTTCGTGCACAGAATCGCTGCTTTTGCTCGCTTTTGGCACAAAACGTGCGTTTCGTCCGCAGAATCGCTGCTCTTGCGCAGTTTTGCTACAAAGCCTGCGCTCCACGCGCCGAGTTGCTCTTTTTTGCACAAATCGGGCGTTTCGTGCGCAGAATCGCCGCTTTTGCTCAGTTTTGTCGCAAGACGTGCGTTTCACGCTCCGAATTACTCCTTTTGGCACAAAACGTGCCGTTCGCGCTCCGAATTTTTGCTTTTGGCACAAAACGTGCGTTTCGTCCGCAGAATCGCTGCTCTTGCGCAGTTTTGCTACAAAGCCTGCGCTCCACGCGCCGAGTTGCTCCTTTTTGCACAAATCGGGCGTTTCGTGCACAGAATCGCCGCTTTTGCTCAGTTTTGGCACGAAACGTCCGTTCCACGCGCCGAGTTGCTCCTTTTGGCACTGAACCTGCGTTTCGTGCACAGAATCGCCCCTTTTGCTCAGTTTTGGCACAAATCGGGCGTTTCGTGCACAGAATCGCTGCCTTTGCGCAGTTTTGGCACAAAACGTGCGATCCACGTGCCGAGTTGCTCCTTCTGGCACAAAACGTGCGTTTCGTGGACAGAATCGCCGCTTTTGCTCAGTTTTGGCACAAAACGTGCGATTCGTGCACAGAATCGCCCCTTTTGCTCAGTTTTGGCGCAAAACGTGTGTTTCACGCACCGGATTGCTCCTTTTGGCACAAAACGTGCGTTTCGTGCACAGAATCGCTGCTTTTGCTGGCTTTTGGCACAAAACGTGCGTTTCGTCCGCAGAATCGCTGCTCTTGCGCAGTTTTGCTACAAAGCCTGCGCTCCACGCGCCGAGTTGCTCCTTTTTGCACAAATCGGGCGTTTCGTGCGCAGAATCGCCGCTTTTGCTCAGTTTTGTCGCAAAACGTGCGTTTCACGCTCCGAAAAACTCCTTTTGGCACAAAACGTGCCGTTCGCGCTCCGAATTTTTCCTTTTTAACCGACTTCGAAAAAGGAGGTTACTCAATTCGACATGTATATATATTTTTTTTTTTTTTTATGTATGTGCCCCGATTACGCCGAGATGGATGGACCAATCGGAACGAAACTTGTTGCATCTTGTAGGGTATGACTCCCAGTTGGTCCCGTAAAAAAAAAATTTTGCATTTCACCACGGCTTGCCACCTTTTTTTTGCAAAAAAGCGTACGATTTCGTCCGCGTTGTGTATGGTCATCGATTACTCCAAGATGGATGGACCAATCGGAACGAAACCTTTAGCATCTTATAGAGTATGACCAACAGTTGGTCCCGTAAAAAAACCCGGTTCGGATTTCTACATTTTTTCCGCTTTTATCGCAAAAAACGTGCTATTTCACGTATATTCGGCCTGATATCGGTGAAGCCTAGTATTACATTTTGCGGCCGAAGTTGTTTCCACGATGATCCCATTTGCAACATTCCCTGCCCTTCCCTTCACTACCCTGCCCTTCCCTGCCCTTCTCTTCCTATCCCTTTGTTGAACTTTTCAAGGAATGCCCCAATCGCCACTAAAAAATGTGAAATAAAAAAATTTTTGGAAAAAAAAATACAACCGACTTCGGAATGCACTAAAAAGGACGAAATAATTCAAATCTATATTTCGGAGACGGCGCAAAATTAAAAATTTTCTACATTGGAAATTGTCAAAATTCTTTAATACTTTTACATATTTTCACATTAACAACATCCTTCATTTACACAATTTTTAATTTTGCGCCGTCACCGAAATATAGATTTAAATTATTTCGTCCTTTTTAGTGCATTCCGAAGTCGGTTGTATTTTTTTTTCCAAAAATTTCTTTTGGCACAAAACGTGCGTTTCGTGCACAGAATCGCCGCTTTTGCTCCTTTTGACACAAAACGTGCATTTCGTGCACAGTATCGCCGCTTTTGCTCAGTTTTGGCACAAAACGTGCGTTTTGTATACAGAATCGCCGCTTTTGCTCAGTTTTTGCACAAATCGGGCGTTTCGTGCACAGAATCGCCGCTTTTGCTGAGTGTTGGCACAAAACCTGCATTTCGTGCACAGGATCGCCGCTTCTGCACAGTTTTGGCACAAAACGTGCGTTTCGTGCACAGAATCGCCTCTTTTGCTCAGTTTTGGCGCAAAACGTGCGGTTTACCCTCCGAATTGTTCCTTTTGGCACAAAACGTGCCGTTCACACTCCGAATTTTTCCTTTTGGCACAAAACGTGCGTTTCGTGCACAGAATCGCCGCTTTTGCTCAGTTTTATAACAAAACGTGCGTTTCGTGCTCAGAATCGCCGCTTTTGCTCCTTTTGACACAAAACGTGCATTTCGTGCACAGAATCGCCGCTTTTGCTGAGTTTTGGCACAAAACGTGCGTTTGGTGCACAGAATCGCTGCCTTTGCGCAGTCTTGGCACAAAACGAGCGTTCCACGCGCCGAATTGCTCCTTTTGGCACAAAACGTGCGTTTCGTGCACAGAATCGCCGCTTTTGCTCAGTTTTGGGGCAAAACGTGCGTTTCGTGCGCAGAATCGCCACTTTTGCTCAGTTTTGTCGCAAAACGTGCGTTTCACGCTCCGAATTACTCCTTTTGGCACGAAACGTGCCGTTTGCGCTCCGAATTTTTCCTGATGGCACAAAACGTGCGTTTCGTGCACAGAATCGCCGCTTTTGCTCAGTTTTATAACAAAACGTGCGTTTCGTGCCCAGAATCGCCGGTGTTGCTCAGTTTTGGCACAAAACGTGCGTTTCGTGCCCAGAATCGCCGGTGTTGCTCAGTTTTGGCACAAAACGGGCGTTTCGTGCACAGAATCGCCGCTCTTGCTCAGTTTTGGCACAAAACGTGCGGTTTACGCTCCGAATTGTTCCTTTTGGCACAAAACGTGCCGCTCACACTCCGAATTGTTCCGTTTGGCACAAAACGGGCCTTTCGTGCACAGAATCGCCGCTTTTGCTCAGTTTTGGCACAAAACGTGCGTTTCACGCTCCGAATTACTCCCTTTGGCACAAAACGTGCGTTCCAGGTGGCGAATTGCTCCTTTTGACACAAAACGTGCGTTTCGTGCACAGAGTCGCCGCTTTTGCTGAGTTTTGGCACAAAACGTGCTATTCGTGCATAGAATCGCCGCTTTTGCTCAGTATTGGCACAAAACCTGCGTTTCGTGCACAAAATCGCCGCTTCTGCTCAGTTTTGGCACAAAACGTGTGTTTCGTGCACAGAATCGCCGCTTTTGCTCAGTTTTGGCACAAATCCGGCGTTTCGTGCACTGAGTCGCCGCTTTTGCTCAGTTTTGGCACAAAACGTGCGTGTCGTGCACAGAATCGCCGCTTTTGCTCAGTTTTGGCACAGAACGTGCGTTTCGTTCACAGAATCGCCGCTTCTGCTCAGTTTTGGCACAAAACGTGCGTTTAGTGCACAGAATCGCCGCTTCTGCTCAGTTTTGGCACAAAACGTGCGTTTCGGGCACAGAATCGCCGCTCTTGCTCAGTTCTGGCACAAAACGTGCGGTTTACGCCCCGAATTGTTCCTTTTGGCACAAAACGGGCGTTTCGTGCACAGAATCGCCGCTCTTGCTCAGTTTTGGCACAAAACGTGCCGTTCACACTCCGAAATGTTCCTTTTGGCACAAAACGTGCGGTAGGTGCACAGAATCGCCGCTTTTGCTGAGTATTGGCACAAAACCTGCGTTTCGTGCACAGGATCGCCGCTTTTGCTCAGTTTTGGCACAAAACGTGCGTTTTGTATACAGAATCGCCGCTTTTGCTCAGTTTTTGCACAAATCGGGCGTTTCGTGCACAGAATCGCCGCTTTTGCTGAGTATTGGCACAAAACCTGCATTTCGTGCACAGGATCGCCGCTTCTGCTCAGTTTTGGCACAAAACGTGCGTTTCGTGCACAGAATCGCCTCTTTTGCTCAGTTTTGGCGCAAAACGTGCGGTTTACCCTCCGAATTGTTCCTTTTGGCACAAAACGTGCCGTTCACACTCCGAATTTTTCCTTTTGGCACAAAACGTGCGTTTCGTGCACAGAATCGCCGCTTTTGCTCAGTTTTATAACAAAACGTGCGTTTCGTGCTCAGAATCGCCGCTTTTGCTCCTTTTGACACAAAACGTGCATTTCGTGCACAGAATCGCCGCTTTTGCTCAGTTTTGGCACAAAACGTGCGTTTTGTATACAGAGTCGCCGCTTTTGCTCAGTTTTGGCACAAATCGGGCGTTTCGTGCACAGAATCGCCGCTTTTGCTCAGTTTTATCACAAAACGTGCGTTTTGTTTACAGAATCGCTGCTTTTGCTCTGTTCTCTCACAAAACGTGCGTTTCGTGCACAGAATCGCCGCTTTTGCTGAGTATTGGCACAAAACCTGCATTTCGTGCACAGGATCGCCGCTTCTGCTCAGTTTTGGCACAAAACGTGCGTTTCGTGCACAGAATCGCCGCTTTTGCTCAGTTTTATAACAAAACGTGCGTTTCGTGCTCAGAATCGCCGCTTTTGCTCCTTTTGACACAAAACGTGCATTTCGTGCACAGTATCGCCGCTTTTGCTCAGTTTTGGCACAAAACGTGCGTTTTGTATACAGAATCGCCGCTTTTGCTCAGTTTTTGCACAAATCGGGGGTTTCGTGCACAGAATCGCCGCTTTTGCTGAGTGTTGGCACAAAACCTGCATTTCGTGCACAGGATCGCCGCTTCTGCTCAGTTTTGGCACAAAACGTGCGTTTCGTGCACAGAATCGCCTCTTTTGCTCAGTTTTGGCGCAAAACGTGCGGTTTACCCTCCGAATTGTTCCTTTTGGCACAAAACGTGCCGTTCACACTCCGAATTTTTCCTTTTGGCACAAAACGTGCGTTTCGTGCACAGAATCGCCGCTTTTGCTCAGTTTTATAACAAAACGTGCGTTTCGTGCTCAGAATCGCCGCTTTTGCTCCTTTTGACACAAAACGTGCATTTCGTGCACAGAATCGCCGCTTTTGCTGAGTTTTGGCACAAAACGTGCGTTTGGTGCACAGAATCGCTGCCTTTGCGCAGTCTTGGCACAAAACGAGCGTTCCACGCGCCGAATTGCTCCTTTTGGCACAAAACGTGCGTTTCGTGCACAGAATCGCCGCTTTTGCTCAGTTTTGGGGCAAAACGTGCGTTTCGTGCGCAGAATCGCCACTTTTGCTCAGTTTTGTCGCAAAACGTGCGTTTCACGCTCCGAATTACTCCTTTTGGCACGAAACGTGCCGTTTGCGCTCCGAATTTTTCCTGATGGCACAAAACGTGCGTTTCGTGCACAGAATCGCCGCTTTTGCTCAGTTTTATAACAAAACGTGCGTTTCGTGCCCAGAATCGCCGGTGTTGCTCAGTTTTGGCACAAAACGTGCGTTTCGTGCCCAGAATCGCCGGTGTTGCTCAGTTTTGGCACAAAACGGGCGTTTCGTGCACAGAATCGCCGCTCTTGCTCAGTTTTGGCACAAAACGTGCGGTTTACGCTCCGAATTGTTCCTTTTGGCACAAAACGTGCCGCTCACACTCCGAATTGTTCCGTTTGGCACAAAACGGGCCTTTCGTGCACAGAATCGCCGCTTTTGCTCAGTTTTGGCACAAAACGTGCGTTTCACGCTCCGAATTACTCCCTTTGGCACAAAACGTGCGTTCCAGGTGGCGAATTGCTCCTTTTGACACAAAACGTGCGTTTCGTGCACAGAGTCGCCGCTTTTGCTGAGTTTTGGCACAAAACGTGCTATTCGTGCATAGAATCGCCGCTTTTGCTCAGTATTGGCACAAAACCTGCGTTTCGTGCACAAAATCGCCGCTTCTGCTCAGTTTTGGCACAAAACGTGTGTTTCGTGCACAGAATCGCCGCTTTTGCTCAGTTTTGGCACAAATCCGGCGTTTCGTGCACTGAATCGCCGCTTTTGCTCAGTTTTGGCACAAAACGTGCGTGTCGTGCACAGAATCGCCGCTTTTGCTCAGTTTTGGCACAGAACGTGCGTTTCGTTCACAGAATCGCCGCTTCTGCTCAGTTTTGGCACAAAACGTGCGTTTAGTGCACAGAATCGCCGCTTCTGCTCAGTTTTGGCACAAAACGTGCGTTTCGGGCACAGAATCGCCGCTCTTGCTCAGTTTTGGCACAAAACGTGCGGTTTACGCCCCGAATTGTTCCTTTTGGCACAAAACGGGCGTTTCGTGCACAGAATCGCCGCTCTTGCTCAGTTTTGGCACAAAACGTGCCGTTCACACTCCGAAATGTTCCTTTTGGCACAAAACGTGCGGTAGGTGCACAGAATCGCCGCTTTTGCTGAGTATTGGCACAAAACCTGCGTTTCGTGCACAGGATCGCCGCTTTTGCTCAGTTTTGGCACAAAACGTGCGTTTTGTATACAGAAGCGCCGCTTTTGCTCAGTTTTTGCACAAATCGGGCGTTTCGTGCACAGAATCGCCGCTTTTGCTGAGTATTGGCACAAAACCTGCATTTCGTGCACAGGATCGCCGCTTCTGCTCAGTTTTGGCACAAAACGTGCGTTTCGTGCACAGAATCGCCTCTTTTGCTCAGTTTTGGCGCAAAACGTGCGGTTTACCCTCCGAATTGTTCCTTTTGGCACAAAACGTGCCGTTCACACTCCGAATTTTTCCTTTTGGCACAAAACGTGCGTTTCGTGCACAGAATCGCCGCTTTTGCTCAGTTTTATAACAAAACGTGCGTTTCGTGCTCAGAATCGCCGCTTTTGCTCCTTTTGACACAAAACGTGCATTTCGTGCACAGAATCGCCGCTTTTGCTCAGTTTTGGCACAAAACGTGCGATTCGTGCACAGAATCGCCGCTTTTGCTCAGTTTTGGCACAAAACGTGCGATTGGTGCACAGAATCGCCCCTTTTGCTCTGTATTGGCACAAAACCTGCATTTCGTGCACAGAATCGCCGCTTTTGCTCAGTTTTGGCTCAAAACGTGCGTGTCGTGCACAGAATCGCCGGTTTTGCTCAGTATTGGCACAAAACGTGCGTTTCACGCTCCGAACTACTCCTTTTGGAACAAAACCTGCCGTTCACGCTCCGAATTGTTCCTTTTGGCACAAAACGTGCGATTCGTGCACAGAATCGCCGCTTTTGCTCAGCTTTGGCACAAAACGTGCGTTTCGTGCACAGAATCGCAGCTTTTGCGCAGTTTTGGCACAAAGCCTGCGTTCCACGCGCCGGGTTGCTCCTTTTGGCACGAAACTTGCGTTTCGTGCACAGAATCTCCGCTTTTGCTCAGTTTTGGCACGAAACGTGCGTTTCGTGCGCAGAATCGCCGCTTTTGCTCCGTTTTGGCACAAAACGTGCGTTTCGTGCTCAGAATCGCCACTTTTGCTCATTATTGGCACAAAACGTGCGTTTCGTGCACAGAATCGCCGCTTTTGTTCATTATTGGCACAAAACGTGCGTTTCGTGCACAGAATCTCCGCTTTTGCTCAGTTTTGTCACAAATCCCACGTTTCGTGTACAGAATCGCCGCTTTTGCTCAGTTTTGCAACAAAACAGGCGTTTCGTGCACAGAATCTCCACTTTTACTCAGTGTTGGCACGAAACGTGCGTTTCGTGCGCAGAATCGCCGCTTTTGCTCAGTTTTGGCACAAATCCCGCGTTTCGTGCACAGAATCTCCGCTTTTGCTCAGTTTTGGCACAAATCCCGCGTTTCGTGTACAGAATCGCCGCTTTTGCTCAGTTTTGCAACAAAACAGGCGTTTCGTGCACAGAATCTCCGCTTTTGCTCAGTTTTGGCACGAAACGTGCGTTTCGTGCACAGAATCGCCGCTTTTGCTCCGTTTTGGCACAAAACGTGCGTTTCGTGCTCAGAATCGCCACTTTTGCTCATTATTGGCACAAAACATGCGTTTCGTGCACAGAATCTCCGCTTTAGCTCACTTTTGTCACAAATCCCACGTTTCGTGTACAGAATCGCCGCTTTTGCTCAGTTTTGCAACAAAACAGGCGTTTCGTGCACAGAATCGCCGCTTTTGCTCAGCTTTGGCACAAATCCCGCGTTTCGTGCACAGAGTCGCCGCTTTTGCTCAGTTCTGGCACAAAACGTGCGTTTCGTGCGCAGAATCGCCGCTTTTGCTCAGTTTTGGAACAAAACCCGCCTTTCGTGCGGAAAATCTCCGGTTTTGCTCAGTTTTGGCTCAAAACGTGCGTTTCGTGCAAGGAATCCCCGCTTTTGCTCAGTTTTGGCACAAATCCCGCCTTTCGTGAACAGAATCGCCGCGTTTGCTCAGTTTTGCAACAAAACGGGAGTTTCGTGCACAGAATCGTCGCTTTTGCTCCGTTTTGGCACAAAACTGGCGTTTCGTGCTCAGAATCGCCGCTTTCTCTCATTATTGGCACAAAACGTGCGTTGCGTGCACAGAATCGCCGCTTTAGATCTGTTTTGCAACAAAACGTTCGTTTCGAGCACAGAATCGCCGCTTTTGCTCCGTTTTGGCACAAAACGTGCGTATCGTGCTCAGAATCGCCGCTTTTGCTCATTATTGGCACAAAACGTGCGTTTCGTGCACAGAATCTCCGCTTTTGCTCAGTTTTGTCACAAATCCCACGTTTCGTGTACAGAATCGCCGCTTTTGCTCAGTTTTGCAACAAAACAGGCGTTTCGTGCACAGAATCGCCGCTTTTGCTCAGCTTTGGCACAAATCCCGCGTTTCGTGCACAGAGTCGCCGCTTTTGCTCAGTTCTGGCACAAAACGTGCGTTTCGTGCGCAGAATCGCCGCTTTTGCTCAGTTTTGGAACAAAACCCGCCTTTCGTGCGGAAAATCTCCGCTTTTGCTCAGTTTTGGCTCAAAACGTGCGTTTCGTGCAAGGAATCCCCGCTTTTGCTCAGTTTTGGCACAAATCCCGCCTTTCGTGAACAGAATCGCCGCGTTTGCTCAGTTTTGCAACAAAACGGGAGTTTCGTGCACAGAATCGTCGCTTTTGCTCCGTTTTGGCACAAAACTGGCGTTTCGTGCTCAGAATCGCCGCTTTCTCTCATTATTGGCACAAAACGTGCGTTGCGTGCACAGAATCGCCGCTTTAGATCTGTTTTGCAACAAAACGTTCGTTTCGAGCACAGAATCGCCGCTTTTGCTCCGTTTTGGCACAAAACGTGCGTATCGTGCTCAGAATCGCCGCTTTTGCTCATTATTGGCACAAAACGTGCGTTTCGTGCACAGAATCTCCGCTTTTGCTCAGTTTTGTCACAAATCCCACGTTTCGTGTACAGAATCGCCGCTTTTGCTCAGTTTTGCAACAAAACAGGCGTTTCGTGCACAGAATCTGCACTTTTACTCAGTGTTGGCACGAAACGTGCGTTTCGTGCGCAGAATCGCCGCTTTTGCTCAGTTTTGGCACAAATCCCGCGTTTCGTGCACAGAATCTCCGCTTTTGCTCAGTTTTGGCACAAATCCCGCGTTTCGTGTACAGAATCGCCGCTTTTGCTCAGTTTGGCAACAAAACAGGCGTTTCGTGCACAGAATCTCCGCTTTTGCTCAGTTTTGGCACGAAACGTGCGTTTTGTGCACAGAATCGCCGCTTTTGCTCCGTTTTGGCACAAAACGTGCGTTTCGTGCTCAGAATCGCCACTTTTGCTCATTATTGGCACAAAACATGCGTTTCGTGCACAGAATCTCCGCTTTTGCTCACTTTTGTCACAAATCCCACGTTTCGTGTACAGAATCGCCGCTTTTGCTCAGTTTTGCAACAAAACAGGCGTTTCGTGCACAGAATCGCCGCTTTTGCTCAGCTTTGGCACAAATCCCGCGTTTCGTGCACAGAGTCGCCGCTTTTGCTCAGTTCTGGCACAAAACGTGCGTTTCGTGCGCAGAATCGCCGCTTTTGCTCAGTTTTGGAACAAAACCCGCCTTTCGTGCGGAAAATCTCCGCTTTTGCTCAGTTTTGGCTCAAAACGTGCGTTTCGTGCAAGGAATCCCCGCTTTTGCTCAGTTTTGTCACAAATCCCGCCTTTCGTGAACAGAATCGCCGCGTTTGCTCAGTTTTGCAACAAAACGGGAGTTTCGTGCACAGAATCGTCGCTTTTACTCCGTTTTGGCACAAAACTGGCGTTTCGTGCTCAGAATCGCCGCTTTCTCTCATTATTGGCACAAAACGTGCGTTGCGTGCACAGAATCGCCGCTTTAGATCTGTTTTGCAACAAAACGTTCGTTTCGAGCACAGAATCGCCGCTTTTGCTCCGTTTTGGCACAAAACGTGCGTATCGTGCTCAGAATCGCCGCTTTTGCTCATTATTGGCACAAAACGTGCGTTTCGTGCACAGAATCTCCGCTTTCGCTCAGTTTGGCACAAAACGTGCGTCTCGTGCACAGAAATGCCGCTTTAGTTCAGTTTTGGCACAAATCCCGCGTTTCGAGCACAGAATCGCCGCATTTGCTCAGTTCTGGCACAAAACGTGCCTTTCGTGCGCAGAATCTCCGCTTTTGCTCAGTTTTGGAACAAAACCCGCCTTTCGTGCACAGAATCGCTGCTTTTGCTCAGTTTTGGCACAAATCCCGCGTTTCGTGCACAGAATCGCCGCCTTTGCTCAGTCTTGGCACGAAACGTGCGTTTCGTGTACAGAATCGCCGCTTTTGCTCAGTTTTGCAACAAAACAGGCGTTTCGTGCACAGAATCTCCACTTTTGCTCAGTGTTGGCGCGAAACGTGCGTTTCGTGCACAGAATCGCCGCTTTTGCTCAGTTTTGGCACAAATCCCTCGTTTCGTGCACAGAATCGCCGCCTTTGCTCAGTTTTGCAACAAAACGTACGTTTCGTGCACAGAATCGCCGCTTTTGCTCCGTTTTGGCACAAAACGTGCGTTTCGTGCTCAGAATCGCCGCTTTTGCTCATTATTGGCACAAAACGTGCGTTTCGTGCACAGAATCTCCGCTTTCGCTCAGTTTTGGCACAAAACGTGCGTCTCGTGCACAGAAATGCCGCTTTAGTTCAGTTTTGGCACAAATCCCGCGTTTCGTGCACAGAATCGCCGCATTTGCTCAGTTCTGGCACAAAACGTGCCTTTCGTGCGCAGAATCTCCGCTTTTGCTCAGTTTTGGAACAAAACCTGCCTTTCGTGCAGAGAATCTCCGCTTTTGCTCAGTTTTGGCACAAATCCCGCCTTTCGTGCACAGAATCGCCGCCTTTGCTCAGTCTTGGCACGAAACGTGCGTTTCGTGCACAGAATCTCCGCTTTTGCTCAGTTTTGGCACAAATCCCACGTTTCGTATACAGAATCGCCGCTTTTGCTCAGTTTTGCAACAAAACAGGCGTTTCGTGCACAGAATCTCCACTTTTGCTCAGTTTTGGCACGAAACGTGCGTTTCGTGCACAGAATCGCCGCTTTTGCTCAGTTTTGGCACAAATCCCGCGTTTCGTGCACAGAATCGCCGCCTTTGCTCAGTTTTGCAACAAAACGTACGTTTCGTGCACAGAATCGCCGCTTTTGCTCCGTTTTGGCACAAAACTCGCGCTTCGTGCTCAGAATCGCCGCTCCTGCGCAGTTTTGGCACAAATCCCGCGTTTCGTGCACAGTATCGCCGCTTTTGCTCAGTTTTGCAACAAAACGTGCGTTTCGTGCACAGAATCGCCGCTTTTGCTCAGCTTTGGCACAAATCCCGCGTTTCGTGCACAGAATCGCCGCTTTTGCTCAGTTCTGGCACAAAACGTGCGTTTCGTGCGCAGAATCGCCGCTTTTGCTCAGTTTTGGAACAAAACCCGCCTTTCGTGCACAGAATCTCCGCTTTTGCTCAGTTTTGCAACAAAACTTGCGTTTCGTGCTCAGAATCGCCGCTTTTGCTCAGCTTTGGCACAAATCCCGCGTTTCGTGCACAGAATCGCCGCTTTTGCTCAGTTCTGGCACAAAACGTGCGTTTCGTGCGCAGAATCGCCGCTTTTGCTCAGTTTTGGAACAAAACCCGCCTTTCGTGCACAGCATCTCCGCTTTTGCTCAGTTTTGGCTCAAAACGTGCGTTTCGTGCAAAGAATCCCCGCTTTTGCTCAGTTTTGGCACAAAACGTGCGTTTCGTACACAGAATCGCCGCTTTTGATCTGTTTTGCAACAAAACGTTCGTTTCGTGCACAGAATCGCCGCTTTTGCTCCGTTATGGCACAAAACGTGCGTTTCGTGCTCAGAATCGCCGCTTTTGCTCATTATTGGCACAAAACGTGCGTTTCGTGCACAGAATCTCCGCTTTCGCTCAGTTTGGCACAAAACGTGCGTCTCGTGCACAGAAATGCCGCTTTAGTTCAGTTTTGGCACAAATCCCGCGTTTCGTGCACAGAATCGCCGCTTTTGCTCAGTCTTGGCACGAAACGTGCGTTTCGTGCACAGAATCTCCGCTTTTGCTCAGTTCTGGCACAAATCCCACGTTTCGTGTACAGAATCGCTGCTTTTGCTCAGTTTTGGCACAAATCCCGCGTTTCGTGCACAGAATCGCCGCTTTTGCTCCGTTTTGGCACAAAACTCGCGCTTCGTGCTCAGAATCGCCGCTCCTGCGCAGTTTTGGCACAAATCCCGCGTTTCGTGCACAGTATCACCGCCTTCGCTCAGTTTTGCATCAAAACGTACGTTTCGTGCACAGAATCGCCGCTTTTGCTCCGTTTTGGCACAAAACTCGCGCTTCGTGCTCAGAATCGCCGCTTTTTCTCATTATTGGCACAAAACGTGCGTTTCGTGCACAGAATCGCCGCTTTTGCTCAGTTTTGCAACAAAACAGGCGTTTCGTGCACAGAATCTCCGCTTTTGCTCAGTTTTGGCACGAAACGTGCGTTTCGGGCACAGAATCGCCGCTTTTGCTCAGTTTTGGCACAAAACCCGCCTTTCGTGCACAGAATCGCCGCTGTTGCTCAGTTTTGGAACAAAACCCGCCTTTCGTGCACAGAATCTCCGCTTTTGCTCAGTTCTGGCACAAAACGTGCCTTTCGTGCGTAGAATCTCCGCTTTTGCTCAGTTTTGGAACAAAACCCGCCTTTCGTGCACAGAATCTCCGCTTTTGCTCAGTTTTGGCACAAATCCCGCGTTTCGTGCATAGAATCGCCGCCTTTGCTCAGTCTTGGCACGAAACGTGCGTTTCGTGCACAGAATCTCCGCTTTTGCTCAGTTTTGGCACAAATCCCACGTTTCGTGTACAGAATCGCCGCATTTGCTCAGTTTTGCAACAAAACAGGCGTTTCGTGCACAGAATCTCCACTTTTGCTCAGTTTTGGCACGAAACGTGTGTTTCGTGCACAGAATTACCGCTTTTGCTCAGTTTTGGCACGAAACGTGCGTTTCGTGCACAGAATCGCCGCTTTTGCTCAGTTTTGGCACAAAACCCGCCTTTCGTGCACAGAATCGCTGCTTTTGCTCAGTTTTGGCACAAATCCCGCGTTTCGTGCACAGAATCGCCGCCTTTGCTCAGTCTTGGCACGAAACGTGCGTTTCGTGCACAGAATCGCCGCTTTTGCTAAGTTTTGGCACGAAACGTGCGTTTCGTGAACATAATCCCCGCTTTTGCTCAGTTTTGGCACAAATCCCGCGTTTGTGCACATAATCGCCCCTTTTGCTCAGTTTTGCAACAAAACGTGCGTTTCGTGCACAGAATCTCCGCTTACGCTCAGTTTTGCACAAAACGTGCGTTTCGTGCACAGAATCTCCGCTTTTGCTCAGTTTTGGCACAAATCCCGCGTTTCATGCACAGAATCGCCGCTTTTGCTCAGTTTTGCAACAAAAAAAGGCGTTTCGTGCACAGTATCTCCGCTTTTGCTCAGTTTTGGCACGAAACGTGCGTTTCGTGCACAGAATCGCCCCTTTTGCTCAGTTTTGGCACAAAACTTGCGTTTCGTGCTCAGAATCGCCGCTTTTTCTCATTATTGGCACAAAACGTGCGTTTCGTGCACAGAGTCGCCGCTTTTGATCTGTTTTGCAACAAAACGTTCGTTTCGTGCACAGAGTCGCCGCTTTTGATCTGTTTTGCAACAAAACGTTCGTTTCGTGCACAGAATCTCCGCTTTTGCTCCCTTTTGGCACAAAACTTGCGTTTCGTGCTCAGAATCGTCGCTTTTTCTCATTATTGGCACAAAACGTGCGTTTCGTGCACAGAATCTCCGCTTTTGCTCAGTTTTGGCACAAATCCCACGTTTCGTGTACAGAATCGCCGCTTTTGCTCAGTTTTGCAACAAAAAAGGCGTTTCGTGCACAGAATCTCCACTTTTGCTCAGTGTTGGCACGAAACGTGCGTTTCGTGCACAGAATCGCCGCTTTTGCTCAGTTTTGGCACAAATCCCGCGTTTCGTGCACAGAATCGCCGCCTTTGCTCAGTTTTGCAACAAAACGTACGTTTCGTGCACAGAATCGCCGCTTTTGCTCCGTTTTGGCACGAAACTCGCGCTTCGTGCACAGAATCGCCGCTTTTGCTCAGTTTTGGCACGAAACGTGCGTTACGCTAACAGAATCCCCGCTTTTGCTCAGTTTTGGCACAAATCCCTCGTTTCGTGCACAGAATCGCCGCATTTGCTCAGTTGTGGAACAAAACCCGCCTTTCATGCACAGAATCGCTGCGTCTGCTCAGTTTTGGAACAAAACCCTCCTTTCGTGCACAGAATCGCCGCTTTTGCTCAGTTTTGAAACAAAACCCGCCTTTCGTGCACAGTATCGCCGCTTTTGCTCAGTTTTGGCACAAATCCCGCGTTTCGTGCACAGAATCGCCGCTTTTGCTCAGTTCTGGCACAAAACGTGCGTTTCGTGCGCAGAATCGCCGCTTTTGCTCAGTTTTGGAACAAAACCCGCCTTTCGTGCACAGCATCTCCGCTTTTGCTCAGTTTTGGCTCAAAACGTGCGTTTCGTGCAAAGAATCCCCGCTTTTGCTCAGTTTTGGCACAAAACGTGCGTTTCGTGCACAGAATCGCCGCTTTTGATCTGTTTTGCAACAAAACGTTCGTTTCGTGCACAGAATCGCCGCTTTTGCTCCGTTATGGCACAAAACGTGCGTTTCGTGCTCAGAATCGCCGCTTTTGCTCATTATTGGCACAAAACGTGCGTTTCGTGCACAGAATCTCCGCTTTCGCTCAGTTTGGCACAAAACGTGCGTCTCGTGCACAGAAATGCCGCTTTAGTACAGTTTTGGCACAAATCCCGCGTTTCGTGCTCAGAATCGCCGCTTTTGCTCAGTTTTGGCACAAATCCCGCCTTTCGTGCACAGATTCGCCGCTTTTGCTCAGTTTTGGATCAAAAGGTGCGTTTCGTGCACAGAATCCCCGCTTTTGCTCAGTTTTGGCACAAATCCCGCCTTTCGTGCACAGATTCGCCGCTTTTGCTCAGTTTTGCAACAAAACGGGCGTTTCGTGCACAGAATCGCCGCTTTTGCTCAGTTTTGCAACAAAAAAAGGCGTTTCGTGCACAGAATCTCCGCTTTTGCTCAGTTTTGGCACAAATCCCGCGTTTCGTGTACAGAATCGCCGCTTTTGCTCAGTTATGCAACAAAACGTGCGTTTCGTGCGCAGAATCGCCGGTTTTGCTCAGTTTTGGAACAAAACCCGCCTTTCGTGCACAGAATCTCCGCTTTTGCTCAGTTTTGGCTCAAAACGTGCGTTTCGTGCACAGAATCGTCGCTTTTGCTCCGTTTTGGCACAAAACTTGCGTTTCGTGCACAGAATCGCCGCTTTTGCTCCGTTTTGGCACAAAACGTGCGTTTCGTGCTCAGAATCGCCGCTTTTGCTCATTATTGGCACAAAACGTGTGTTTCGTGCTCAGAATCTCCGCTTTCGCTCAGTTTGGCACAAAACGTGCGTCTCGTGCACAGAAATGCCGCTTTAGTTCAGTTTTGGCACAAATCCCGCGTTTCGTGCACAGAATCGCCGCCTTTGCTCAGTCTTGGCACGAAAGGAGCGTTTCGTGCGCACAACCTCCGCTTTTGCTCAGTTTTGGAACAAAACCCGCCTTTCGTGCACAGAATCGCCGCTTTTGCTCAGTTTTGACACAAATCCCGCGTTTCGTGCACAGAATCGCCGCTTTTGGTCCGTTTTGGCACAAAACTCGCGCTTCGTGCTCAGAATCGCCGCTCCTGCGCAGTTTTGGCACAAATCCCGCGTTTCGTGCACAGTATCACCGCCTTCGCTCAGTTTTGCATCAAAACGTACGTTTCGTGCACAGAATCGCCGCTTTTGCTCCGTTTTGGCACAAAACTCGCGCTTCGTGCTCAGAATCGCCGCTTTTTCTCATTATTGGCACAAAACGTGCGTTTCGTGCACAGAATCGTCGCTTTTGCTCAGTTTTGCAACAAAACAGGCGTTTCGTGCACAGAATCTCCGCTTTTGCTCAGTTTTGGCACGAAACGTGCGTTTCGTGCACAGAATCGCCGCTCTTGCTCCGTTTTGGCACAAAACGTGCGTTTCGTGCTCAGAATCGCCACTTTTGCTAATTATTGGCACAAAACATGCGTTTCGTGCACAGAATCTCCGCTTTCGCTCAGTTTTGGCACAAAACGTGCGTCTCGTGCACAGAAATGCCGCTTTAGTTCAGTTTTGGCACAAATCCCGCGTTTCGTGCACAGAATCGCCGCTTTTGCTCAGTTTTGCAACAAAACGGGCGTTTCGTGCACAGAATCGCCGCTTTTGCTCCCTTTTGGCACAAAACTTGCGTTTCGTGTTCAGAATCGCCGCTTTTGCTCATTATAGGCACAAAACGTGCGTTTCGTGCACAGAATCTCCGCTTTCGCTCAGTTTTGGCACAAAACGTGCGTCTCGTGCACAGAAATGCCGCTTTAGTACAGTTTTGGCACAAATCCCGCGTTTCGTGCTCAGAATCGCCGCTTTTGCTCAGTTTTGGCACAAATCCCGCCTTTCGTGCACAGATTCGCCGCTTTTGCTCAGTTTTGGATCAAAAGGTGCGTTTCGTGCACAGAATCCCCGCTTTTGCTCAGTTTTGGCACAAATCCCGCCTTTCGTGCACAGATTCGCCGCTTTTGCTCAGTTTTGGCACAAATCCCGCGTTTCGTGCATAGAATCGCCGCCTTTGCTCAGTCTTGGCACGAAACGTGCGTTTCGTGCACAGAATCTCCGCTTTTGCTCAGTTTTGGCACAAATCCCACGTTTCGTGTACAGAATCGCCGCATTTGCTCAGTTTTGCAACAAAACAGGCGTTTCGTGCACAGAATCTCCACTTTTGCTCAGTTTTGGCACGAAACGTGTGTTTCGTGCACAGAATTACCGCTTTTGCTCAGTTTTGGCACGAAACGTGCGTTTCGTGCACAGAATCGCCGCTTTTGCTCAGTTTTGGCACAAAACCCGCCTTTCGTGCACAGAATCGCTGCTTTTGCTCAGTTTTGGCACAAATCCCGCGTTTCGTGCACAGAATCGCCGCCTTTGCTCAGTCTTGGCACGAAACGTGCGTTTCGTGCACAGAATCGCCGCTTTTGCTAAGTTTTGGCACGAAACGTGCGTTTCGTGAACATAATCCCCGCTTTTGCTCAGTTTTGGCACAAATCCCGCGTTTGTGCACATAATCGCCCCTTTTGCTCAGTTTTGCAACAAAACGTGCGTTTCGTGCACAGAATCTCCGCCTACGCTCAGTTTTGCACAAAACGTGCGTTTCGTGCACAGAATCTCCGCTTTTGCTCAGTTTTGGCACAAATCCCGCGTTTCATGCACAGAATCGCCGCTTTTGCTCAGTTTTGCAACAAAAAAAGGCGTTTCGTGCACAGTATCTCCGCTTTTGCTCAGTTTTTGCACGAAACGTGCGTTTCGTGCACAGAATCGCCCCTTTTGTTCAGTTTTGGCACAAAACTTGCGTTTCGTGCTCAGAATCGCCGCTTTTTCTCGCTATTGGCACAAAACGTGCGTTTCGTGCACAGAGTCGCCGCTTTTGATCTGTTTTGCAACAAAACGTTCGTTTCGTGCACAGAATCTCCGCTTTTGCTCAGTTTTGGCACAAAACCCGCGTTTCGTGCACAGTATCGCCGCTTTTGCTCAGTTTTGGCACAAATCCCGCGTTTCGTGCACAGAATCGCCGCCGTTGCTCAGTTCTGGAACAAAACCCGCCTTTCGTGCAAAGAATCGCCGCTTTTGCTCATTATTGGCACAAAACGTGCGTTTCGTGCACAGAATCTCCGCTTTCGCTCAGTTTTGGCACAAAACGTGCGTTTCGTGCACAGAATCGCCGCTTTTGCTCAGTTTTGCAACAAAACGTGATTTTCGTGCTCAGAATCGCCGCTTTTGCTCATTATTGGCACAAAACGTGTGTTTCGTGCACAGAATCGCTGCTTTTGCTCAGTTTTGTAACAAAACGTGCGTTTCAAGCACCGAAGTGCTCCTTTTGACACAAACCGTGCGTTTCCTGCACAGAATCGCCGCTTTTGCTCAGTTTTGGCACAAAACCCGCCTTTCGTGCACAGAATCCCCGCTTTTGCTCAGTTTTGGCACAAATCCCGCGTTTCGTGCACAGAATCGCCGCCTTTGCTCAGTTTTGCAACAAAACGTACGTTTCGTGCACAGAATCGCCGCTTTTGCTCCGTTTTGGCACAAAACTCGCGCTTCGTGCTCAGAATCGCCGCTCCTGCGCAGTTTTGGCACAAATCCCGCGTTTCGTGCACAGTATCGCCGCTTTTGCTCAGTTTTGCAACAAAACGTGCGTTTCGTGCACAGAATCGCCGCTTTTGCTCAGCTTTGGCACAAATCCCGCGTTTCGTGCACAGAATCTCCGCTTTTGCTCAGTTTTGGCTCAAAACGTGCGTTTCGTGCAAAGAATCCCCGCTTTTGCTCAGTTTTGGCACAAATCCCGCCTTTCGTGAACAGAATCGCCGCTTTTGCTCAGTTTTGGCACAAATCCCGCGTTTCGTGCACATAATCGCCTCTTTTGCTAAGTTTTGCAACAAAACGGGCGTTTCGTGCACCGAAGTGCTCCTTTTGACACAAACCGTGCGTTTCGTGCACAGAATCGCCGCTTTCGCTCAGTTTTGGCACAAAACGTGCGTCTCGTGCACAGAAATGCCGCTTTAGTACAGTTTTGGCACAAATCCCGCGTTTCGTGCTCAGAATCGCCGCTTTTGCTCAGTTTTGGCACAAATCCCGCCTTTCGTGCACAGATTCGCCGCTTTTGCTCAGTTTTGGATCAAAAGGTGCGTTTCGTGCACAGAATCCCCGCTTTTGCTCAGTTTTGGCACAAATCCCGCCTTTCGTGCACAGATTCGCCGCTTTTGCTCAGTTTTGGCACAAATCCCGCGTTTCGTGCATAGAATCGCCGCCTTTGCTCAGTCTTGGCACGAAACGTGCGTTTCGTGCACAGAATCTCCGCTTTTGCTCAGTTTTGGCACAAATCCCACGTTTCGTGTACAGAATCGCCGCATTTGCTCAGTTTTGCAACAAAACAGGCGTTTCGTGCACAGAATCTCCACTTTTGCTCAGTTTTGGCACGAAACGTGTGTTTCGTGCACAGAATTACCGCTTTTGCTCAGTTTTGGCACGAAACGTGCGTTTCGTGCACAGAATCGCCGCTTTTGCTCAGTTTTGGCACAAAACCCGCCTTTCGTGCACAGAATCGCTGCTTTTGCTCAGTTTTGGCACAAATCCCGCGTTTCGTGCACAGAATCGCCGCCTTTGCTCAGTCTTGGCACGAAACGTGCGTTTCGTGCACAGAATCGCCGCTTTTGCTAAGTTTTGGCACGAAACGTGCGTTTCGTGAACATAATCCCCGCTTTTGCTCAGTTTTGGCACAAATCCCGCGTTTGTGCACATAATCGCCCCTTTTGCTTAGTTTTGCAACAAAACGTGCGTTTCGTGCACAGAATCTCCGCCTACGCTCAGTTTTGCACAAAACGTGCGTTTCGTGCACAGAATCTCCGCTTTTGCTCAGTTTTGGCACAAATCCCGCGTTTCATGCACAGAATCGCCGCTTTTGCTCAGTTTTGCAACAAAAAAAGGCGTTTCGTGCACAGTATCTCCGCTTTTGCTCAGTTTTGGCACGAAACGTGCGTTTCGTGCACAGAATCGCCCCTTTTGTTCAGTTTTGGCACAAAACTTGCGTTTCGTGCTCAGAATCGCCGCTTTTTCTCGCTATTGGCACAAAACGTGCGTTTCGTGCACAGAGTCGCCGCTTTTGATCTGTTTTGCAACAAAACGTTCGTTTCGTGCACAGAATCTCCGCTTTTGCTCAGTTTTGGCACAAAACCCGCGTTTCGTGCACAGTATCGCCGCTTTTGCTCAGTTTTGGCACAAATCCCGCGTTTCGTGCACAGAATCGCCGCCGTTGCTCAGTTCTGGAACAAAACCCGCCTTTCGTGCAAAGAATCGCCGCTTTTGCTCATTATTGGCACAAAACGTGCGTTTCGTGCACAGAATCTCCGCTTTCGCTCAGTTTTGGCACAAAACGTGCGTTTCGTGCACAGAATCGCCGCTTTTGCTCAGTTTTGCAACAAAACGTGATTTTCGTGCTCAGAATCGCCGCTTTTGCTCATTATTGGCACAAAACGTGTGTTTCGTGCACAGAATCGCTGCTTTTGCTCAGTTTTGTAACAAAACGTGCGTTTCAAGCACCGAAGTGCTCCTTTTGACACAAACCGTGCGTTTCCTGCACAGAATCGCCGCTTTTGCTCAGTTTTGGCACAAAACCCGCCTTTCGTGCACAGAATCCCCGCTTTTGCTCAGTTTTGGCACAAATCCCGCGTTTCGTGCACAGAATCGCCGCCTTTGCTCAGTTTTGCAACAAAACGTACGTTTCGTGCACAGAATCGCCGCTTTTGCTCCGTTTTGGCACAAAACTCGCGCTTCGTGCTCAGAATCGCCGCTCCTGCGCAGTTTTGGCACAAATCCCGCGTTTCGTGCACAGTATCGCCGCTTTTGCTCAGTTTTGCAACAAAACGTGCGTTTCGTGCACAGAATCGCCGCTTTTGCTCAGCTTTGGCACAAATCCCGCGTTTCGTGCACAGAATCTCCGCTTTTGCTCAGTTTTGGCTCAAAACGTGCGTTTCGTGCAAAGAATCCCCGCTTTTGCTCAGTTTTGGCACAAATCCCGCCTTTCGTGAACAGAATCGCCGCTTTTGCTCAGTTTTGGCACAAATCCCGCGTTTCGTGCACATAATCGCCTCTTTTGCTAAGTTTTGCAACAAAACGGGCGTTTCGTGCACCGAAGTGCTCCTTTTGACACAAACCGTGCGTTTCGTGCACAGAATCGCCGCTTTTGCTCAGTTTTGGCACGAAACGTGCGTTTCGTGCACAGAATCGCCGCTTTTGCTCATTTTTGGCACAGATCCCGCGTTTCGTGTACAGAATCGCCGCTTTTGCTCAGTTTTGCAACAAAACGGGCGTTTCGTGCACAGAATCTCCGCTTTTGCTCAGTTTTGGCACGAAACGTGCGTTTCGTGCACAGAATCGCCGCTTTTGCTCCGTTTTGGCACAAAACGTGCGTTTCGTGCTCAGAATCGCCGCTTTTGCTCATTATTGGCACAAAACGTGCGTTTCGTGCACAGAATCTCCGCTTTCGCTCAGTTTTGGCACAAAACGTGCGTCTCGTGCACAGAAATGCCGCTTTAGTTCAGTTTTGGCACAAATCCCGCGTTTCGTGTACAGAATCGCCGCTTTTGCTCAGTTCTGGCACAAAACGTGCCTTTCGTGCGCATAATCTCCGCTTTTGCTCAGTTTTGGAACAAAACCCGCCTTTCGTGCACAGAATCTCCGCTTTTGCTCAGTTTTGGCACAAATCCCGCCTTTCGTGCACAGATTCGCCGCTTTTGCTCAGTTTTGCAACAAAACGGGCGTTTCGTGCACAGAATCGCCGCTTTTGCTCCCTTTTGGCACAAAACTTGCGTTTCGTGTTCAGAATCGCCGCTTTTGCTCATTATTAGCACAAAACGTGCGTTTCGTGCACAGAATCTCCGCTTTCGCTCAGTTTTGGCACAAAACGTGCGTCTCGTGCACAGAAATGCCGCTTTAGTACAGTTTTGGCACAAATCCCGCGTTTCGTGCACAGAATCGCCGCTTTTGCTCAGTTCTGGCATAAAACGTGAATTTCGTGCGCAGAATCTCCGCTTTTGCTCAGTTTTGGAACAAAACCAGCCTTTCGTGCACAGAATCTCCGCTTTTGCTCGGTTTTGGCACAAATCCCGCCTTTCGTGCACAGATTCGCCGCTTTTGCTCAGTTTTGCAACAAAACGGGCGTTTCGTGCATAGAATCGCCGCTTTTGCTCCCTTTTGGCACAAAACTTGCGTTTCGTGCTCAGAATCGCCGCTTTTGCTCAGTTTTGGCACAAATCCCGCCTTTCGTGCACAGATTCGCCGCTTTTGCTCAGTTTTGGATCAAAAGGTGCGTTTCGTGCACAGAATCCCCGCTTTTGCTCAGTTTTGGCACAAATCCCGCCTTTCGTGCACAGATTCGCCGCTTTTGCTCAGTTTTGCAACAAAACGGGCGTTTCGTGCACAGAATCGCCGCTTTTGCTCAGTTTTGCAACAAAAAAAGGCGTTTCGTGCACAGAATCTCCGCTTTTGCTCAGTTTTGGCACAAATCCCGCGTTTCGTGTACAGAATCGCCGCTTTTGCTCAGTTATGCAACAAAACGGGCGTTTCGTGCACAGAATCGCCGCTTTTGCTCCCTTTTGGCACAAAACGTGCGTTTCGTGCGCAGAATCGCCGGTTTTGCTCAGTTTTGGAACAAAACCCGCTTTTCGTGCACAGAATCTCCGCTTTTGCTCAGTTTTGGCTCAAAACGTGCGTTTCGTGCACAGAATCGTCGCTTTTGCTCCGTTTTGGCACAAAACTTGCGTTTCGTGCACAGAATCGCCGCTTTTGCTCCGTTTTGGCACAAAACTCGCGCTTCGTGCTCAGAATCGGCGCTCCTGCGCAGTTTTGGCACAAATCCCGCGTTTCGTGCACAGTATCGCCGCTTTTGCTCAGTTTTGCAACAAAACGTGCGTTTCGTGCACGGAATCGCCGCTTTTGCTCAGCTTTGGCACAAATCCCGCGTTTCGTGCACAGAATCGCCGCTTTTGCTCAGTTCTGGCACAAAACGTGCGTTTCGTGCGCAGAATCGTCGCTTTTGCTCCGTTTTGGCTCAAAACTGGCGTTTCGTGCTCAGAATCGCCGCTTTTTCTCATTATTGGCACAAAACGTGCGTTTCGTGCACAGAATCGCCGCTTTTGCTCAGTTTTGCAACAAAACAGGCGTTTCGTGCACAGAATCTCCGCTTTTGCTCAGTTTTGGCACGAAACGTGCGTTTCGTGCACAGAATCGCCGCTTTTGCTCCGTTTTGGCACAAAACGTGCGTTTCGTGCTCAGAATCGCCACTTTTGCTCATTATTGGCACAAAACATGCGTTTCGTGCACAGAATCTCCGCTTTCGCTCAGTTTTGGCACAAAACGTGCGTCTCGTGCACAGAATCTCCGCTTTCGCTCAGTTTTGGCACAAAACGTGCGTCTCGTGCACAGAAATGCCGCTTTAGTTCAGTTTTGGCACAAATCCCGCGTTTCGTGCACAGAACCGCCGCTTTTGCTCAGTTCTGGCACAAAACGTGCCTTTCGTGCGTAGAATCTCCGCTTTTGCTCAGTTTTGGAACAAAACCCGCCTTTCGTGCACGGATTCGCAGCTTTTGCTCAGTTTTGCAACAAAACGGGCGTTTCGTGCACAGAATCGCCGCTTTTGCTCCCTTTTGGCACAAAGATTGCGTTTCGTGTTCAGAATCGCCGCTTTTGCTCATTATTGGCACAAAACGTGCGTTTCGTGCACAGAATCTCCGCTTTCGCTCAGTTTTGGCACAAAACGTGCGTCTCGTGCACAGAAATGCCGCTTTAGTACAGTTTTGGCACAAATCCCGCGTTTCGTGCACAGAATCGCCGCTTTTGCTCAGTTCTGGCACAAAACGTGAATTTCGTGCGCAGAATCTCCGCTTTTGCTCAGTTTTGGAACAAAACCAGCCTTTCGTGCACAGAATCTCCGCTTTTGCTCGGTTTTGGCACAAATCCCGCCTTTCGTGCACAGATTCGCCACTTTTGCTCAGTTTTGCAACAAAACGGGCGTTTCGTGCATAGAATCGCCGCTTTTGCTCCCTTTTGGCACAAAACTTGCGTTTCGTGCTCAGAATCGCTGCTTTTGCTCAGTTTTGGCACAAATCCCGCCTTTCGTGCACAGATTCGCCGCTTTCGCTCAGTTTTGGCACAAAACGTGCGTCTCGTGCACAGAAATGCCGCTTTAGTACAGTTTTGGCACAAATCCCGCGTTTCGTGCTCAGAATCGCCGCTTTTGCTCAGTTTTGGCACAAATCCCGCCTTTCGTGCACAGATTCGCCGCTTTTGCTCAGTTTTGGATCAAAAGGTGCGTTTCGTGCACAGAATCCCCGCTTTTGCTCAGTTTTGGCACAAATCCCGCCTTTCGTGCACAGATTCGCCGCTTTTGCTCAGTTTTGGCACAAATCCCGCGTTTCGTGCATAGAATCGCCGCCTTTGCTCAGTCTTGGCACGAAACGTGCGTTTCGTGCACAGAATCTCCGCTTTTGCTCAGTTTTGGCACAAATCCCACGTTTCGTGTACAGAATCGCCGCATTTGCTCAGTTTTGCAACAAAACAGGCGTTTCGTGCACAGAATCTCCACTTTTGCTCAGTTTTGGCACGAAACGTGTGTTTCGTGCACAGAATTACCGCTTTTGCTCAGTTTTGGCACGAAACGTGCGTTTCGTGCACAGAATCGCCGCTTTTGCTCAGTTTTGGCACAAAACCCGCCTTTCGTGCACAGAATCGCTGCTTTTGCTCAGTTTTGGCACAAATCCCGCGTTTCGTGCACAGAATCGCCGCCTTTGCTCAGTCTTGGCACGAAACGTGCGTTTCGTGCACAGAATCGCCGCTTTTGCTAAGTTTTGGCACGAAACGTGCGTTTCGTGAACATAATCCCCGCTTTTGCTCAGTTTTGGCACAAATCCCGCGTTTGTGCACATAATCGCCCCTTTTGCTCAGTTTTGCAACAAAACGTGCGTTTCGTGCACAGAATCTCCGCCTACGCTCAGTTTTGCACAAAACGTGCGTTTCGTGCACAGAATCTCCGCTTTTGCTCAGTTTTGGCACAAATCCCGCGTTTCATGCACAGAATCGCCGCTTTTGCTCAGTTTTGCAACAAAAAAAGGCGTTTCGTGCACAGTATCTCCGCTTTTGCTCAGTTTTGGCACGAAACGTGCGTTTCGTGCACAGAATCGCCCCTTTTGTTCAGTTTTGGCACAAAACTTGCGTTTCGTGCTCAGAATCGCCGCTTTTTCTCGTTATTGGCACAAAACGTGCGTTTCGTGCACAGAGTCGCCGCTTTTGATCTGTTTTGCAACAAAACGTTCGTTTCGTGCACAGAATCTCCGCTTTTGCTCAGTTTTGGCACAAAACCCGCGTTTCGTGCACAGTATCGCCGCTTTTGCTCAGTTTTGGCACAAATCCCGCGTTTCGTGCACAGAATCGCCGCCGTTGCTCAGTTCTGGAACAAAACCCGCCTTTCGTGCAAAGAATCGCCGCTTTTGCTCATTATTGGCACAAAACGTGCGTTTCGTGCACAGAATCTCCGCTTTCGCTCAGTTTTGGCACAAAACGTGCGTTTCGTGCACAGAATCGCCGCTTTTGCTCAGTTTTGCAACAAAACGTGATTTTCGTGCTCAGAATCGCCGCTTTTGCTCATTATTGGCACAAAACGTGTGTTTCGTGCACAGAATCGCTGCTTTTGCTCAGTTTTGTAACAAAACGTGCGTTTCAAGCACCGAAGTGCTCCTTTTGACACAAACCGTGCGTTTCCTGCACAGAATCGCCGCTTTTGCTCAGTTTTGGCACAAAACCCGCCTTTCGTGCACAGAATCCCCGCTTTTGCTCAGTTTTGGCACAAATCCCGCGTTTCGTGCACAGAATCGCCGCCTTTGCTCAGTTTTGCAACAAAACGTACGTTTCGTGCACAGAATCGCCGCTTTTGCTCCGTTTTGGCACAAAACTCGCGCTTCGTGCTCAGAATCGCCGCTCCTGCGCAGTTTTGGCACAAATCCCGCGTTTCGTGCACAGTATCGCCGCTTTTGCTCAGTTTTGCAACAAAACGTGCGTTTCGTGCACAGAATCGCCGCTTTTGCTCAGCTTTGGCACAAATCCCGCGTTTCGTGCACAGAATCTCCGCTTTTGCTCAGTTCTGGCACAAAACGTGCCTTTCGTGCGCATAATCTCCGCTTTTGCTCAGTTTTGGAACAAAACCCGCCTTTCGTGCACAGAATCTCCGCTTTTGCTCAGTTTTGGCACAAATCCCGCCTTTCGTGCACAGATTCGCCGCTTTTGCTCAGTTTTGCAACAAAACGGGCGTTTCGTGCACAGAATCGCCGCTTTTGCTCCCTTTTGGCACAAAACTTGCGTTTCGTGTTCAGAATCGCCGCTTTTGCTCATTATTAGCACAAAACGTGCGTTTCGTGCACAGAATCTCCGCTTTCGCTCAGTTTTGGCACAAAACGTGCGTCTCGTGCACAGAAATGCCGCTTTAGTACAGTTTTGGCACAAATCCCGCGTTTCGTGCACAGAATCGCCGCTTTTGCTCAGTTCTGGCATAAAACGTGAATTTCGTGCGCAGAATCTCCGCTTTTGCTCAGTTTTGGAACAAAACCAGCCTTTCGTGCACAGAATCTCCGCTTTTGCTCGGTTTTGGCACAAATCCCGCCTTTCGTGCACAGATTCGCCGCTTTTGCTCAGTTTTGCAACAAAACGGGCGTTTCGTGCATAGAATCGCCGCTTTTGCTCCCTTTTGGCACAAAACTTGCGTTTCGTGCTCAGAATCGCCGCTTTTGCTCAGTTTTGGCACAAATCCCGCCTTTCGTGCACAGATTCGCCGCTTTTGCTCAGTTTTGCAACAAAACGGGCGTTTCGTGCACAGAATCGCCGCTTTTGCTCCCTTTTGGCACAAAGATTGCGTTTCGTGTTCAGAATCGCCGCTTTTGCTCATTATTGGCACAAAACGTGCGTTTCGTGCACAGAATCTCCGCTTTCGCTCAGTTTTGGCACAAAACGTGCGTCTCGTGCACAGAAATGCCGCTTTAGTACAGTTTTGGCACAAATCCCGCGTTTCGTGCACAGAATCGCCGCTTTTGCTCAGTTCTGGCACAAAACGTGAATTTCGTGCGCAGAATCTCCGCTTTTGCTCAGTTTTGGAACAAAACCAGCCTTTCGTGCACAGAATCTCCGCTTTTGCTCAGTTTTGGCACAAATCCCGCGTTTCATGCACAGAATCGCCGCTTTTGCTCAGTTTTGCAACAAAAAAAGGCGTTTCGTGCACAGTATCTCCGCTTTTGCTCAGTTTTGGCACGAAACGTGCGTTTCGTGCACAGAATCGCCCCTTTTGTTCAGTTTTGGCACAAAACTTGCGTTTCGTGCTCAGAATCGCCGCTTTTTCTCGTTATTGGCACAAAACGTGCGTTTCGTGCACAGAGTCGCCGCTTTTGATCTGTTTTGCAACAAAACGTTCGTTTCGTGCACAGAATCTCCGCTTTTGCTCAGTTTTGGCACAAAACCCGCGTTTCGTGCACAGTATCGCCGCTTTTGCTCAGTTTTGGCACAAATCCCGCGTTTCGTGCACAGAATCGCCGCCGTTGCTCAGTTCTGGAACAAAACCCGCCTTTCGTGCAAAGAATCGCCGCTTTTGCTCATTATTGGCACAAAACGTGCGTTTCGTGCACAGAATCTCCGCTTTCGCTCAGTTTTGGCACAAAACGTGCGTTTCGTGCACAGAATCGCCGCTTTTGCTCAGTTTTGCAACAAAACGTGATTTTCGTGCTCAGAATCGCCGCTTTTGCTCATTATTGGCACAAAACGTGTGTTTCGTGCACAGAATCGCTGCTTTTGCTCAGTTTTGTAACAAAACGTGCGTTTCAAGCACCGAAGTGCTCCTTTTGACACAAACCGTGCGTTTCCTGCACAGAATCGCCGCTTTTGCTCAGTTTTGGCACAAAACCCGCCTTTCGTGCACAGAATCCCCGCTTTTGCTCAGTTTTGGCACAAATCCCGCGTTTCGTGCACAGAATCGCCGCCTTTGCTCAGTTTTGCAACAAAACGTACGTTTCGTGCACAGAATCGCCGCTTTTGCTCCGTTTTGGCACAAAACTCGCGCTTCGTGCTCAGAATCGCCGCTCCTGCGCAGTTTTGGCACAAATCCCGCGTTTCGTGCACAGTATCGCCGCTTTTGCTCAGTTTTGCAACAAAACGTGCGTTTCGTGCACAGAATCGCCGCTTTTGCTCAGCTTTGGCACAAATCCCGCGTTTCGTGCACAGAATCTCCGCTTTTGCTCAGTTTTGGCTCAAAACGTGCGTTTCGTGCAAAGAATCCCCGCTTTTGCTCAGTTTTGGCACAAATCCCGCCTTTCGTGAACAGAATCGCCGCTTTTGCTCAGTTTTGGCACAAATCCCGCGTTTCGTGCACATAATCGCCTCTTTTGCTAAGTTTTGCAACAAAACGGGCGTTTCGTGCACCGAAGTGCTCCTTTTGACACAAACCGTGCGTTTCGTGCACAGAATCGCCGCTTTTGCTCAGTTTTGGCACGAAACGTGCGTTTCGTGCACAGAATCGCCGCTTTTGCTCATTTTTGGCACAGATCCCGCGTTTCGTGTACAGAATCGCCGCTTTTGCTCAGTTTTGCAACAAAACGGGCGTTTCGTGCACAGAATCTCCGCTTTTGCTCAGTTTTGGCACGAAACGTGCGTTTCGTGCACAGAATCGCCGCTTTTGCTCCGTTTTGGCACAAAACGTGCGTTTCGTGCTCAGAATCGCCGCTTTTGCTCATTATTGGCACAAAACGTGCGTTTCGTGCACAGAATCTCCGCTTTCGCTCAGTTTTGGCACAAAACGTGCGTCTCGTGCACAGAAATGCCGCTTTAGTTCAGTTTTGGCACAAATCCCGCGTTTCGTGTACAGAATCGCCGCTTTTGCTCAGTTCTGGCACAAAACGTGCCTTTCGTGCGCATAATCTCCGCTTTTGCTCAGTTTTGGAACAAAACCCGCCTTTCGTGCACAGAATCTCCGCTTTTGCTCAGTTTTGGCACAAATCCCGCCTTTCGTGCACAGATTCGCCGCTTTTGCTCAGTTTTGCAACAAAACGGGCGTTTCGTGCACAGAATCGCCGCTTTTGCTCCCTTTTGGCACAAAACTTGCGTTTCGTGTTCAGAATCGCCGCTTTTGCTCATTATTAGCACAAAACGTGCGTTTCGTGCACAGAATCTCCGCTTTCGCTCAGTTTTGGCACAAAACGTGCGTCTCGTGCACAGAAATGCCGCTTTAGTACAGTTTTGGCACAAATCCCGCGTTTCGTGCACAGAATCGCCGCTTTTGCTCAGTTCTGGCATAAAACGTGAATTTCGTGCGCAGAATCTCCTCTTTTGCTCAGTTTTGGAACAAAACCAGCCTTTCGTGCACAGAATCTCCGCTTTTGCTCGGTTTTGGCACAAATCCCGCCTTTCGTGCACAGATTCGCCGCTTTTGCTCAGTTTTGCAACAAAACGGGCGTTTCGTGCATAGAATCGCCGCTTTTGCTCCCTTTTGGCACAAAACTTGCGTTTCGTGCTCAGAATCGCCGCTTTTGCTCAGTTTTGGCACAAATCCCGCCTTTCGTGCACAGATTCGCCGCTTTTGCTCAGTTTTGGATCAAAAGGTGCGTTTCGTGCACAGAATCCCCGCTTTTGCTCAGTTTTGGCACAAATCCCGCCTTTCGTGCACAGATTCGCCGCTTTTGCTCAGTTTTGCAACAAAACGGGCGTTTCGTGCACAGAATCGCCGCTTTTGCTCAGTTTTGCAACAAAAAAAGGCGTTTCGTGCACAGAATCTCCGCTTTTGCTCAGTTTTGGCACAAATCCCGCGTTTCGTGTACAGAATCGCCGCTTTTGCTCAGTTATGCAACAAAACGGGCGTTTCGTGCACAGAATCGCCGCTTTTGCTCCCTTTTGGCACAAAACGTGCGTTTCGTGCGCAGAATCGCCGGTTTTGCTCAGTTTTGGCACAAAACTCGCGCTTCGTGCTCAGAATCGGCGCTCCTGCGCAGTTTTGGCACAAATCCCGCGTTTCGTGCACAGTATCGCCGCTTTTGCTCAGTTTTGCAACAAAACGTGCGTTTCGTGCACGGAATCGCCGCTTTTGCTCAGCTTTGGCACAAATCCCGCGTTTCGTGCACAGAATCGCCGCTTTTGCTCAGTTCTGGCACAAAACGTGCGTTTCGTGCGCAGAATCGTCGCTTTTGCTCCGTTTTGGCTCAAAACTGGCGTTTCGTGCTCAGAATCGCCGCTTTTTCTCATTATTGGCACAAAACGTGCGTCTCGTGCACAGAAATGCCGCTTTAGTTCAGTTTTGGCACAAATCCCGCGTTTCGTGCACAGAATCGCCGCTTTTGCTCCGTTTTGGTACAAAACGTGCATTTCGTGCTCAGAATCGCCGCTTTTGCTAAGTTTTGGCACGAAACGTGCGTTTCGTGAACATAATCCCCGCTTTTGCTCAGTTTTGGCACAAATCCCGCGTTTGTGCACATAATCGCCCCTTTTGCTCAGTTTTGCAACAAAACGTGCGTTTCGTGCACAGAATCTCCGCTTACGCTCAGTTTTGCACAAAACGTGCGTTTCGTGCACAGAATCTCCGCTTTTGCTCAGTTTTGGCATAAAACCCACGTTTCGTGCACAGAATCGCCGCTTTTGCTCAGTTTTGGCACAAATCCCGCGTTTCGTGCACAGAATCGCCGCTGTTGCTCAGTTTTAGAACAAAACCCGCCTTTCGTGCAAAGAATCGCCGCTTTTGCTTAGTTTTGGCACGAAACGTGCGTTTCGTGCACAGAATCGCCGCTTTTGCTCAGTTTTGGCACAAAACCCGCGTTTCGTGCACAGAATCGCCGCTGTTGCTCAGTTTTGGAACAAAACCCGCCTTTCGTGCAAAGAATCGCCGCTTTTGCTCAGTTTTCGCACGAAACGTGCGTTTCGTTTACAGAATCCCCGCTTTTGCTCAGTTTTGGCACAAATCCCGCGTTTCGTGCACATAATCGCCCCTTTTGCTCAGTTTTGCAACAAAACGTGCGTTTCGTGCACAGAATCGCCGCTTTTGCTCCGTTTTGTTACAAAACGTGCGCTTCGTGCTCAGAATCGCCGCTTTTTCTCATTATTGGCACAAAACGTGTGTTTCGTGCACAGAATCGCTGCTTTTGCTCAGTTTTGTAACAAAACATGCGTTTCAAGCACCGAAGTGCTCCTTTTGACACAAACCGTGCGTTTCGTGCACAGAATCGCCGCTTTTGCTCATTATTGGCACAAAACGTGCGTTTCGTGCACAGAATCTCCGCTTTCGCTCAGTTTTGGCACAAAACGTGCGTTTCGTGCACAGAATCTCCGCTTTCGCTCAGTTTTCGCACAAAACGTGCGTTTCGTGCACAGAATCTCCGCTTTTGCTCAGTTTTGGCACAAAACCCGCGTTTCGTGCACAGAATCGCCGCTGTTGCTCAGTTTTGGAACAAAACCCGCCTTTCTTGCAAAGAATCGCCGCTTTTGCTCAGTTTTTGCACGAAACGTGCGTTTCGTTAACAGAATCCCCGCTTTTGCTCAGTTTTGGCACAAATCCCGCGTTTCGTGCACATAATCGCCCCTTTTGCTCAGTTTTGCAACAAAACGTGCGTTTCGTGCACAGAATCGCCACTTTTGCTCCGTTTTGGTACAAAACATGCGTTTCGTGCTCAGAATCGCCGCTTTTGCTCATTATTGGCACAAAACGTGTGTTTCGTGCACAGAATCGCTGCTTTTGCTCAGTTTTGTAACAAAACGTGCGTTTCAAGAACCGAAGTGCTCCTTTTGACACAAACCGTGGGTTTCGTGCACAGAATCGCCGCTCTTGCTCTGTTTTGGAACAAAACCCGCCTTTCGTGCACAGAATCCCCGCTTTTGCTCAGTTTTGGCACGAAACGTGTGTTTCGCTAACAGAATCCCCGCTTTTGGTCATTATTGGCACATAACGTGCGTTTCGTGCACAGAATCGCCGCTTTTGCTCATTATTGGCACAAAACGTGCGTTTCGTGCACAGAATCTCCGCTTTTGCTCAGTTTTGGCACAAAACCCGCGTTTCGTGCACAGAATCGCCGCTTTTGCCGAGTTTTGGCACAAATCCCGCGTTTCGTGCAAAGAATCGCCGCTTTTGCTCATTATTGGCACAAAACGTGCGTTTCGTGCACAGAATCTCCGCCTTCGCTCAGTTTTAGCACAAAACGTGCGTTTCGTGCACAGAATCTCCATTCTTGCTCGGTTTTGGCACGGAACGTGTGTTTCGTGCACAGAATCGCCGGTTTTGCTCAGTTTTGGCACGAAACGTGCGTTTCGTTAACATAATCCCCGCTTTTGCTCAGTTTTGGCACAAATCCCGCGTTTGTGCACATAATCGCCCCTTTTGCTCAGTTTTGCAACAAAACGTGCGTTTCGTGCACAGAATCTCCGCTTACGCTCAGTTTGCACAAAACGTGCGTTTCGTGCACAGAATCTCCGCTTTTGCTCAGTTTTGGCACAAAACCCGCCTTTCGTGCAAAGAATCGCCGCTTTTGCTCAGTTTTGGCACGAAACGTGCGTTTCGTGCACAGAATCGCCGCTTTTGCTCAGTTTTGGCACGAAACGAGCGTTTCGTGCACAGAATCTCCGCTTTTGCTCAGTTTTGGCACAAATCCCGCGTTTCGTGCACAGAATCGCCATCTTTGCTCAGTTTTGCAACAAAACGTACGTTTCGTGCACAGAATGGCTGCTTCTGCTCAGTTTTGGAACAAAACGCTCCTTTCGTGCACAGAATCGCCGCTGTTGCTCAGTTTTGGAACAAAACCCGCCTTTCGTGCAAAGAATCGCCGCTTTTGCTCATTATTGGCACAAATCGTGCGTTTCGTGCACAGAATCTCCGCCTTCGCTCAGTTTTAGCACAAAACGTGCGTTTCGTGCACAGAATCTCCGTTCTTGCTCGGTTTTGGCACGGAACGTGTGTTTCGTGCACAGAATCGCCGGTTTTGCTCAGTTTTGGCACAAAACCCGCCTTTCGTGCACAGAATCGCCGCTTTTGCTCAGCTTTGGCACAAATCCCGCGTTTCGTGCACAGAATCGCCGCTTTTGCTAAGTTCTGGCACAAAACGTGCGTTTCGTGCGCAGAATCGCCGTTTTTGCTCAGTTTTGGAGCAAAACCCGCCTTTCGTGCACAGAATCTCCGCTTTTGCTCAGTTTTGGCTCAAAACGTGCGTTTCGTGCACAGAATCTCCGCTTTTGCTCAGTTTTGGCTCAAAACGTGCGTTTCGTGCAAAGAATCCCCGCTTTTGCTCAGTTTTGGCACAAATCCCGCCTTTCGTGAACAGAATCGCCGCGTTTTCTCAGTTTTGCAACAAAACGAGCGTTTCGTGCACAGAATCGCCGCTTTTGCTCATTTTTGGCACAGATCCCGCGTTTCGTGTACAGAATCGCCGCTTTTGCTCAGTTTTGCAACAAAACGTGATTTTCGTGCTCAGAATCGCCGCTTTTGCTCATTATTGGCACAAAACGTGCGTTTCGTGCACAGAATCGCCGCTTTTGCTCAGTTTTGGCACGAAACGTGCGTTACGCTAACAGAATCCCCGCTTTTGCTCAGTTTTGGCACAAATCCCTCGTTTCGTGCACAGAATCGCCGCATTTGCTCAGTTGTGGAACAAAACCCGCCTTTCGTGCAAAGAATCGCCGCTTTTGCTCATTATTGGCACAAAACGTGCGTTTCGTGCACAGAATCGCCGCTTTTGCTCAGCTTTGGCACAAATCCCGCGTTTCGTGCACAGAATCGCCGCTTTTGCTCAGTTCTGGCACAAAACGTGCGTTTCGTGCACAGTATCTCCGCTTTTGCTCAGTTTTGGCACAAAACCCGCGTTTCGTGCACAGAATCGCCGCTTTTGCCCAGTTTTAGCACAAAACGTGCGTTTCGTGCACAGAATCTCCGCTCTTGCTCGGTTTTGGCACGGAACGTGTGTTTCGTGCACAGAATCGCCAGTTTTGCTCAGTTTTGGCACGAAACGTGCGTTTCGTTAACATAATCCCCGCTTTTGCTCAGTTTTGGCACAAATCCCGCGTTTCGTGCACATAATCGCCCCTTTTTCTCAGTTTTGCAACAAAACGTGCGTTTCGTGCACAGAATCTCCGCTTTCGCTCAGTTTTCGCTCAAAACGTGCGTTTCGTGCACAGAATCTCCGCTTTTGCTCAGTTTTGGCACAAATCCCGCGTTTCGTGCACAGAATCGCCGCTGTTGCTCAGTTTTGGCACAAATCCCGCGTTTGTGCACATAATCGCCCCTTTTGCTCAGTTTTGCAACAAAACGTGCGTTTCGTGCACAGAATCTCCGCTTACGCTCAGTTTGCACAAAACGTGCGTTTCGTGCACAGAATCTCCGCTTTTGCTCAGTTTTGGCACAAAACCCGCGTTTCGTGCACAGAATCTCCGCTATTGCTCAGTTTTGGCACGGAACGTGTGTTTGGCGCACAGAATCTCCGCTTTTGATCAGTTTTGGGACGGAACGTGTGTTTCGCGCACAGAATCGCCGGTTTTGCTCAGTTTTGGCACGAAACGTGCGTTTCGTTAACATAATCCCCGCTTTTGCTCAGTTTTGGCACAAATCCCGCGTTTCGTGCACATAATCGCCCCTTTTGCTCAGTTTTGCAACAAAACCCGCCTTTCTTGCAAAGAATCGCCGCTTTTGCTCAGTTTTCGCACGAAACGTGCGTTTCGTTAACAGAATCCCCGCTTTTGCTCAGTTTTGGCACAAATCCCGCGTTTCGTGCACATAATCGCCCCTTTTGCTCAGTTTTGCAACAAAACCCGCCTTTCGTGCAAAGAATCGCCGCTTTTGCTCAGTTTTCGCACGAAACGTGCGTTTCGTTAACAGAATCCCCGCTTTTGCTCAGTTTTGGCACAAATCCCGCGTTTCGTGCACAGAATCGCCGCTGTTGCTCAGTTTTGGAACAAAACCCGCCTTTCGTGCAAAGAATCGCCGCTTTTGCTCATTATTGGCACAAAACGTGCGTTTCGTGCACAGAATCGCCGCTATTGCTCAGCTTTGGCACAAATCCCGCGTTTCGTGCACAGAATCGCCGCTTTTGCTCAGTTTTGGCTCAAAACGTGCGTTTCGTGCAAAGAATCCCCGCTTTTGCTCAGTTTTGGCACAAATCCCGCCTTTCGTGAACAGAATCGCCGCGTTTGCTCAGTTTTGCAACAAAACGGGCGTTTCGTGCACAGAATCGTCGCTTTTGCTCCGTTTTGGCACAAAACGTGCGTTTCGTGCACAGAATCGCCGCTTTTGATCTGTTTTGCAACAAAACGTTCGTTTCGTGCACAGAATCGCCGCTTTTGCTTCGTTTTGGCACAAAACGTGCGTTTCGTGCTCAGAATCGCCGCTTTTGCTCATCATTGGCACGAAACGTGCGTTTCGTTAACATAATCCCCGCTTTTGCTCAGTTTTGGCACAAATCCCGCGTTTCGTGCACATAATCGCCCCTTTTGCTCAGTTTTGCAACAAAACGTGCGTTTCGTGCACAGAATCTCCGCTTTCGCTCAGTTTTCGCATAAAACGTGCATTTCGTGCACAGAATCTCCGCTTTTGCTCAGTTTTGGCACAAAACCTGCGTTTCGTGCACAGAATCGCCGCTGTTGCTCAGTTTTGGAACAAAACCCGCCTTTCGTGCAAAGAATCGCCGCTTTTGCTCAGTTTTCGCACGAAACGTGCGTTTCGTTAACAGAATCCCCGCTTTTGCTCAGTTTTGGCACAAATCCCGCGTTTCGTGCACATAATCGCCCCTTTTGCTCAGTTTTGCAACAAAACGTGCGTTTCGTGCACAGAATCGCCGCTTTTGCTCCGTTTTGGTACAAAACGTGCGTTTCGTGCTCAGAATCGCCGCTTTTGCTCATTATTGGCACAAAACGTGTGTTTCGTGCACAGAATCGCTGCTTTTGCTCAGTTTTGTAACAAAACGTACGTTTCAAGCACCGAAGTGCTCCTTTTGACACAAACCGTGCGTTTCGTGCACAGAATCGCCGCTTTTGCTCATTATTGGCACAAAACGTGCGTTTCGTGCACAGAATCTCCGCTTTCGCTCAGTTTTGGCACAAAACGTGCGTTTAGTGCACAGAATCGCCGCTTTTGCTCCGTTTTGGTACAAAACGTGCGTTTCGTGCTCAGAATCGCCGCTTTTGCTCATTATTGGCACAAAACGTGTGTTTCGTGCACAGAATCGCTGCTTTTGCTCAGTTTTGTAACAAAACGTACGTTTCAAGCACCGAAGTGCTCCTTTTGACACAAACCGTGCGTTTCGTGCACAGAATCGCCGCTTTTGCTCATTATTGGCACAAAACGTGCGTTTCGTGCACAGAATCTCCGCTCTCGCTCAGTTTTGGCACAAAACGTGCGTTTAGTGCACAGAATCTCCGCTATTGTTCAGTTTTGGCACGGAACGTGTGTTTCGCGCACAGAATCTCCGCTTTTGATCAGTTTTGGCACGGAACGTGCGTTTCGTGCTCAGAATCGCCGCTTTTGCTCATTATTGGCACAAAACGTGCGTTTCGTGCACAGAATCTCCGCTTTCGCTCAGTTTGGCACAAAACGTGTGTCTCGTGCACAGAAATGCCGCTTTAGTTCAGTTTTGGCACAAATCCCGCGTTTCGTGCACATAATCGCCGCTTTTGCTCAGTTCTGGCACAAAACGTGCCTTTCGTGCGCAGGATCTCCGCTTTTGCTCAGTTTTGGAACAAAACCCGCCTTTCGTGCACAGAATCGCTGCTTTTGCTCAGTTTTGGCACAAATCCCGCGTTTCGTGCACAGAATCGCCGCCTTTGCTCAGTCTTGGCAAGAAACGTGCGTTTCGTGCACAGAATCGCCGCTTTTGCTCAGTTTTGGCACGAATCCCGCGTTTCCTGCACAGAATCGCCGCCTTCGCTCAGTTTTGCAACAAAACGTACGTTTCGTGCACAGAATCGCCGCTTTTGCTCCGTTTTGGCACAAAACTCGCGCTTCGTGCTCAGAATCGCCGCTCCTGCGCAGTTTTGGCACAAATCCCGCGTTTCGTGCACAGTATCGCCGCTTTTGCTCAGTTTTGCAACAAAACGTGCGTTTCGTGCTCAGAATCGCCGCTTTTGCTCAGCTTTGGCACAAATCACGCGTTTCGTGCACAGAATCGCCGCTTTTGCTCAGTTCTGGCACAAAACGTGCGTTTCGTGCGCAGAATCGCTGCTTTTGCTCAGTTTTGTAACAAAACGTACGTTTCAAGCACCGAAGTGCTCCTTTTGACACAAACCGTGCGTTTCGTGCACAGAATCGCCGCTTTTGCTCATTATTGGCACAAAACGTGCGTTTCGTGCACAGAATCTCCGCTTTCGCTCAGTTTTGGCACAAAACGTGCGTTTAGTGCACAGAATCTCCGCTATTGTTCAGTTTTGGCACGGAACGTGTGTTTCGCGCACAGAATCTCCGCTTTTGATCAGTTTTGGCACGGAACGTGCGTTTCGTACACAGAATCGCCGCTTTGCTCAGTTTTTTCACAAAACCTGCGTTTCGTGCACAGAATCGCCGCATTTGCTCCGTATTGGCACAAAACGTGCGTTTCGTGCACAGAATCGCCGCGTTTGCTCAGTTTTGGCACAAAACGTGCGTTTCACGTGCCGAACTGCTCCTCCTTGCACAAAACGTGCGTTTCATGCACAGAATTGCCGCTTTTGCTCAGTTTTGGAACAAAACCCGAGTTTCGCGCACAGAATCGCCGCTTTTGCTCAGTTTTCGTACAAAACGTGCGTTTCGTGCCCAGAATCGCCGCTTTTGTTCAGTATTGGCACAAAACCCGCGTTTCGAGCACAGAATTGCCGCTTTTGCTCAGTTTTGGCACAAAACGTCCGTTTCATGCACAGCCTCGCCGATTTTGCTCAGTTTTGGCACTAACCGTGCGTTTTGTGCACAGAATCGCTGCTTTTGCTCAGTTTTGGCACAAAACGTGCGTTTCATGCACCGAATTGCTCCTTTGGCACAAAACGTGTGTTTCGCGCACAGAATCGCAGCTTTTGCTCAGTATTGATTCTAAACCCGCGTTTCGCACACAGAATCCCCGCTTTTGCTCAGTTTTGGCACAAAATGTGCATTTCGTGCACAGAATCGCCGCTTTTGAACAGTTTTATCACAAAACGTGCGTTTCGTGCACAGAATCGCCGCTTCTGCTCAGTTTTGGCACAAAACGTGCGTTTCGTGTACAGAATCGCTGCTTTTGCTCAGTTTTGGCACAAAACGTGTGTTTCGTGCTCAGAATCGCCGCTTTTACTCAGTTTTGGCACTAAACGTGCGTTTCGTGCACAGAATTACCGCTTTTGATCAGTTTTCGGCACAAAACGTGCGTTACGTGCCCAGAATCTGCGCGTTTGCTCAGTTTTGTCTCTAAACGTGCGTTTCGTGCACAGAATCCCCGCTTTTGCTCAGTTTTGGAACAAAACCCGCCTTTCGTGCAAAGAATCGCCGCTTTTGCTCATTGTTGGCACAAAACGTGCGTTTCGTTAACATAATCCCCGCTTTTGCTCAGTTTTGGCACAAATCCCGCGTTTGTGCACATAATCGCCCCTTTTGCTCAGTTTTGCAACAAAACGTGCGTTTCGTGCACAGAATCTCCGCTTACGCTCAGTTTGCACAAAACCCGCGTTTCGTGCACAGTATCGCCGCTTTTGCTCAGTTCTGGCACAAAACGTGCGTTTCGTGCGCAGAATCGCTGCTTTTGCTCAGTTTTGTAACAAAACGTACGTTTCAAGCACCGAAGTGCTCCTTTTGACACAAACCGTGCGTTTCGTGCACAGAATCGCCGCTTTTGCTCATTATTGGCACAAAACGTGCGTTTCGTGCACAGAATCTCCGCTTTCGCTCAGTTTTGGCACAAAACGTGCGTTTAGTGCACAGAATCTCCGCTATTGTTCAGTTTTGGCACGGAACGTGTGTTTCGCGCACAGAATCTCCGCTTTTGATCAGTTTTGGCACGGAACGTGCGTTTCGTACACAGAATCGCCGCTTTGCTCAGTTTTTTCACAAAACCTGCGTTTCGTGCACAGAATCGCCGCATTTGCTCCGTATTGGCACAAAACGTGCGTTTCGTGCACAGAATCGCCGCGTTTGCTCAGTTTTGGCACAAAACGTGCGTTTCACGTGCCGAACTGCTCCTCCTTGCACAAAACGTGCGTTTCATGCACAGAATTGCCGCTTTTGCTCAGTTTTGGAACAAAACCCGAGTTTCGCGCACAGAATCGCCGCTTTTGCTCAGTTTTCGTACAAAACGTGCGTTTCGTGCCCAGAATCGCCGCTTTTGTTCAGTATTGGCACAAAACCCGCGTTTCGAGCACAGAATTGCCGCTTTTGCTCAGTTTTGGCACAAAACGTCCGTTTCATGCACAGCCTCGCCGATTTTGCTCAGTTTTGGCACTAACCGTGCGTTTTGTGCACAGAATCGCTGCTTTTGCTCAGTTTTGGCACAAAACGTGCGTTTCATGCACCGAATTGCTCCTTTGGCACAAAACGTGTGTTTCGCGCACAGAATCGCAGCTTTTGCTCAGTATTGGTTCTAAACCCGCGTTTCGCACACAGAATCCCCGCTTTTGCTCAGTTTTGGCACAAAATGTGCATTTCGTGCACAGAATCGCCGCTTTTGAACAGTTTTATCACAAAACGTGCGTTTCGTGCACAGAATCGCCGCTTCTGCTCAGTTTTGGCACAAAACGTGCGTTTCGTGTACAGAATCGCTGCTTTTGCTCAGTTTTGGCACAAAACGTGTGTTTCGTGCTCAGAATCGCCGCTTTTACTCAGTTTTGGCACTAAACGTGCGTTTCGTGCACAGAATTACCGCTTTTGATCAGTTTTCGGCACAAAACGTGCGTTACGTGCCCAGAATCTGCGCGTTTGCTCAGTTTTGTCTCTAAACGTGCGTTTCGTGCACAGAATCGCCGCTTTTGCTCAGTTTTGGCACAAAATATGCATTTCGTGCACAGAATCGCCGCTTTTGCACAGTTTTGGCACAAAACGTGCGTTTCGTTAACAGAATCACCGCTTTTGCTCAGTTTTGGCACAAAACGTGCGCTTCACGCACCGAATTGCTCCATTTGGCACAAAACGTGCGTTTCGTGCACCGAATTGCTCCACTCGGCACAAAACGTGCGTTTCGTGCACAGAATCGCCGGTTTTGCTCAGTTGTGGCACAAAACGTGCGCTTCGAGCACAGAATCGCCGGTTTTGCTCAGTTTTGGTACACAACGCGCGTTTCGTGCAAAGAATCGCCGGTTTTGCTCAGTTGTGGCACAAAGCGTGAGTTTCACGCACCGAATTGCTACTTTTGGCACAAAACGTGCGTTTCGTGCACAGAATAGCTCCTTTTGGCACAAAACTGGCGTTTGGTGCTCAGAATCGCCGCTTTTGCTCAGTTTTTGGGCAAAACGTGCGTTTCACGAACCGAATTGCTCCTTTTGCCACTAGACGGGCGTTTCGTGTACAGAATCGGCGCTTTTGCACAGTTTTGCAACAAAACGTGTGTTTCGTGCACAGAATCGCCGGTTTTGCTCAGTTTTGGTACAAAACGCGTTTCGTGCACAAAATGGCCGCTTTTGCTTAGTTTTGACACAAAACGTGCACTTCACGCACCGAATTGCTCCTTCTGGCACAAAACGTGCGTTTCGTGCACAGAATTGCCCGCTTTGGCACAAAACGTGCGTTTCGTGCACAGAATTGCCCGCTTTGGCACAAAACGTGCGTTTCGTGCACAGAATCGCCGCTTTTGCTCAGTTTTGGCACAAAACGCGGGTTTCACGCACCGACTTGCTCCTTTTGGCACAAAACGGGCGTTTCGTGCACAGAATCGCTGCTTTTGCTCAGTTTTGGCACAAAACAGGCGTTTCGTACACAGAATCGCCGCTTTTGCTCAGTTTTGGCATAAAACGGGTGTTTCGTGCACAGAATCGCCGCTTTTGTTCATTATTTGCACAAAACGTGCGGGTCGTGCACAGAATCGCCGCTTTTGCTCCTTATTGTCACAAAACGTGCGTTTCGTGCACAGAATCGCCGCTTTTGTTCATTATTTGCACAAAACTAGCGTTTCGTGCACAGAATCGCCGCTTTCGCTCAGTTTTGGGACAAAACGTGCGTTTCACGCACCGAATTGCTCCCTTTGGCACAAAACATGCGTTTCGTGCACAGAATCGCCGCTTTTGCACAGTTTTGGCTCAAAACGTGCGTTACGTGCACAGAATCGCCGCTTTTACTCAGTTGTAGCACAAAACGTGAGTTTCACGCACCGAATTGCTCCTTTTGGCACAAAACGTGCGTTTCGTGCACAGAATTGCTCCTTTTGGCACAAAACTGGCGTTTGGTGCTCAGAATCGCCGCTTTTGCTCATTATTGGCACAAAACGTGCGTTTCGTGCACAGAATCGCCGCTTTTGCTTAGTTTTGGCACAAGACGTGCGTTTCGTGCTCAGAATCACCGCTTTTGCTCAGTTTTGGCACAAAACGTGCGTTTCACGCACCTACCTGCTCCTTCTGACACAAAACGTGCGTTTCGTGCACAGGATCGCGGCTTTTGCTTAGTTTTGGCACAAAACCCGCGATTCGTGCACAGAATCGCCGCTTTTGCTCAGTTGAGGCACAAAAGGTGAGTTTCACGCACCGAATTGCTCCTTTTGGCACAAAACGTGCGTTGCACGCACCGGATTACTCCTTTTGGCACAAAACGTGCGGTTCGTGCACAGAATCGCCGCTTTTGCTCAGGGTTGGCACGAATCCCGCGTTTCGTGCTCAGAATCGCCGTTTTTGCTCAGTTTTGGAAGAAAACATGCGTTTCGTGCAGAAAATCGCCGCTTTTGCTCAGTTTTGGCTCAAAACGTGCGTTTCGAACACAGAACCGCCGCTTTTGCACTGTTTTGCAGCAAAACGTGCGTTTCGTGCACAGAATCGCTGCTTTTGCCCAGTTTTGGCACAAATCGTGCGTTTCACGCACCGAATTGCTCCTGCTGGCACAAAACGTGCGTTTCGTACACAGAATCGCCGCTTTTGCTCCTTATTGGCACAAAACGGGCGTTTCGTGCACAGAATCGCCGCTTTCGCTCAGTTTTGGGACAAAACGGACATTTCACGCACCGAATAGCTCCTTCTGGCACAAAACGTGCGTTTCATTAACAGAATCCCCGCTTTTGCTCTGTTTTTGCACAAAACGTGCGCATTGCGTTGAATCGCCGCTTTTGCTCTGTCTTAGCAGAAAACGTGCGCTTCGTGCACAGAATCGACGCTTCTGCTCTGTTTTGCAACAAAACGTGCGTTTCGTGCACAGAATCGCCGTTTTTGCTCTGTTTTGCAACAAAACGTGCGTTTCGTGCACAGAATCGCTGCTTTTGCAGAGTTTTGGCACAAGACGTGCGTTTCGTGCACAGAATCGCCGCTTTTGCTCAGTTTTGGCTCAAAACGTGCGTTTCGTGCACAAGATCGCCGCTTTTGCACAGTTTTGGCACAAAACGGGCGTTTCGAGCACAGAATCGCCGCTTTTGCTCAGTTTTGGCGCAGAACATGCGTTTCGTGCTCAGAATCGCCGCTTTTGCTCAGTTTTGGCCCAAAACGTGCGTTTCACGCACCGAATTGCTCCTTTAGGCACAAAACGTGCGTTTCGTGCACAGAATCACCGCTTTTGCTCAGTTTTGGCACAAAACGTGCGTTTCGTGCACAGAATCGCTGCTTTTGCTCAGTTTTGGCACAAAACAGGCGTTTCGTGCTCAGAATCGCCGCTTTTGCTCAGTTTTGGCCCAAAACGTGCGTATCACGCACCGAATTGCTCCTTTTCGAACAAAACGTGCGTTTCGTGCACAGAATCGCCGCTTTTTCTCAGTTTTGACACAAAACGTTCGCTTCGTGCACAGAATCGCCGCTCTTGCTCAGTTTTGGCACAAAACGCGGGTGTCACGCACCGACTTGCTCCTTTTGGCACAAAACGTGCGTTTGGTGCACAGAATTGCTCGCTTTGGCACAAAACGTGCGTTTCGTGCACAGAATCGCCGCTTTTACTCAGTTCTGGCACAAAACGAGCGTTTCGTGCACAGAATCGCCGCATTTGCTCAATTTTGGCACAAAACGTGCGTTTCGTGCACAGAATCGCCGCGTTTGCTCAGTTTTGGCACAAGACGGGCGTTTTGTGCATAGAATCGCTGCTTTTGCTCAGTTTTGGCACAAAACAGGCGTTTCGTGCTCAGAATCGCCGCTTTTGCTCAGTTTTGGCCCAAAACGTGCGTACCACGCACGGAATTGCTCCTCCTGGCACAAAACGTGCGTTTCGTGTACAGAATCGCCGCTTTTTCTCAGTTTTGGCACAAAACGCGGGTGTCACGCACCGAATTGCTCCTTTTGGCACAAAACGTGGGTTTTGTGCACAGAATTGCTCGCTCGAGCACAAAACGTGCGTTTGATGCACAGAATCGCCGCTTTCGCCCCGTTTTGGCACCGACTTGCTCCTTCTGGCACGAAACGTGCGTTTTGTGCACAGAATCTCCGCTTTTGCATAGTTTTGGCACAAGACGTGCGTTTCGTGCACAGAATCGCCGCTTTTGCTCAGTTTTGGCACAAAATGTGCATTTCGTGCACAGAATCGCCGCTTTTGAACAGTTTTATCACAAAACGTGCGTTTCGTGCACAGAATCGCCGCTTCTGCTCAGTTTTGGCACAAAACGTGCGTTTCGTGTACAGAATCGCTGCTTTTGCTCAGTTTTGGCACAAAACGTGTGTTTCGTGCTCAGAATCGCCGCTTTTACTCAGTTTTGGCACTAAACGTGCGTTTCGTGCACAGAATTACCGCTTTTGATCAGTTTTCGGCACAAAACGTGCGTTACGTGCCCAGAATCTGCGCGTTTGCTCAGTTTTGTCTCTAAACGTGCGTTTCGTGCACAGAATCGCCGCTTTTGCTCAGTTTTGGCACAAAATATGCATTTCGTGCACAGAATCGCCGCTTTTGCACAGTTTTGGCACAAAACGTGCGTTTCGTTAACAGAATCACCGCTTTTGCTCAGTTTTGGCACAAAACGTGCGCTTCACGCACCGAATTGCTCCATTTGGCACAAAACGTGCGTTTCGTGCACCGAATTGCTCCACTCGGCACAAAACGTGCGTTTCGTGCACAGAATCGCCGGTTTTGCTCAGTTGTGGCACAAAACGTGCGCTTCGAGCACAGAATCGCCGGTTTTGCTCAGTTTTGGTACACAACGCGCGTTTCGTGCAAAGAATCGCCGGTTTTGCTCAGTTGTGGCACAAAGCGTGAGTTTCACGCACCGAATTGCTACTTTTGGCACAAAACGTGCGTTTCGTGCACAGAATAGCTCCTTTTGGCACAAAACTGGCGTTTGGTGCTCAGAATCGCCGCTTTTGCTCAGTTTTTGGGCAAAACGTGCGTTTCACGAACCGAATTGCTCCTTTTGCCACTAGACGGGCGTTTCGTGTACAGAATCGGCGCTTTTGCTCAGTTTTGCAACAAAACGTGTGTTTCGTGCACAGAATCGCCGGTTTTGCTCAGTTTTGGTACAAAACGCGTTTCGTGCACAAAATGGCCGCTTTTGCTTAGTTTTGACACAAAACGTGCACTTCACGCACCGAATTGCTCCTTCTGGCACAAAACGTGCGTTTCGTGCACAGAATTGCCCGCTTTGGCACAAAACGTGCGTTTCGTGCACAGAATTGCCCGCTTTGGCACAAAACGTGCGTTTCGTGCACAGAATCGCCGCTTTTGCTCAGTTTTGGCACAAAACGCGGGTTTCACGCACCGACTTGCTCCTTTTGGCACAAAACGGGCGTTTCGTGCACAGAATCGCTGCTTTTGCTCAGTTTTGGCACAAAACAGGCGTTTCGTACACAGAATCGCCGCTTTTGCTCAGTTTTGGCATAAAACGGGTGTTTCGTGCACAGAATCGCCGCTTTTGTTCATTATTTGCACAAAACGTGCGGGTCGTGCACAGAATCGCCGCTTTTGCTCCTTATTGTCACAAAACGTGCGTTTCGTGCACAGAATCGCCGCTTTTGTTCATTATTTGCACAAAACTAGCGTTTCGTGCACAGAATCGCCGCTTTCGCTCAGTTTTGGGACAAAACGTGCGTTTCACGCACCGAATTGCTCCCTTTGGCACAAAACATGCGTTTCGTGCACAGAATCGCCGCTTTTGCACAGTTTTGGCTCAAAACGTGCGTTACGCGCACAGAATCGCCGCTTTTACTCAGTTGTAGCACAAAACGTGAGTTTCACGCACCGAATTGCTCCTTTTGGCACAAAACGTGCGTTTCGTGCACAGAATTGCTCCTTTTGGCACAAAACTGGCGTTTGGTGCTCAGAATCGCCGCTTTTGCTCATTATTGGCACAAAACGTGCGTTTCGTGCACAGAATCGCCGCTTTTGCTTAGTTTTGGCACAAGACGTGCGTTTCGTGCTCAGAATCACCGCTTTTGCTCAGTTTTGGCACAAAACGTGCGTTTCACGCACCTACCTGCTCCTTCTGACACAAAACGTGCGTTTCGTGCACAGGATCGCGGCTTTTGCTTAGTTTTGGCACAAAACCCGCGATTCGTGCACAGAATCGCCGCTTTTGCTCAGTTGAGGCACAAAAGGTGAGTTTCACGCACCGAATTGCTCCTTTTGGCACAAAACGTGCGTTGCACTCACCGAATTACTCCTTTTGGCACAAAACGTGCGGTTCGTGCACAGAATCGCCGCTTTTGCTCAGGGTTGGCACGAATCCCGCGTTTCGTGCTCAGAATCGCCGTTTTTGCTCAGTTTTGGAAGAAAACATGCGTTTCGTGCAGAAAATCGCCGCTTTTGCTCAGTTTTGGCTCAAAACGTGCGTTTCGAACACAGAACCGCCGCTTTTGCACTGTTTTGCAGCAAAACGTGCGTTTCGTGCACAGAATCGCTGCTTTTGCCCAGTTTTGGCACAAATCGTGCGTTTCACGCACCGAATTGCTCCTGCTGGCACAAAACGTGCGTTTCGTACACAGAATCGCCGCTTTTGCTCCTTATTGGCACAAAACGGGCGTTTCATGCACCGAATTGCTCCTTTGGCACAAAACGTGTGTTTCGCGCACAGAATCGCAGCTTTTGCTCAGTATTGGTTCTAAACCCGCGTTTCGCACACAGAATCCCCGCTTTTGCTCAGTTTTGGCACAAAATGTGCATTTCGTGCACAGAATCGCCGCTTTTGAACAGTTTTATCACAAAACGTGCGTTTCGTGCACAGAATCGCCGCTTCTGCTCAGTTTTGGCACAAAACGTGCGTTTCGTGTACAGAATCGCTGCTTTTGCTCAGTTTTGGCACAAAACGTGTGTTTCGTGCTCAGAATCGCCGCTTTTACTCAGTTTTGGCACTAAACGTGCGTTTCGTGCACAGAATTACCGCTTTTGATCAGTTTTCGGCACAAAACGTGCGTTACGTGCCCAGAATTTGCGCGTTTGCTCAGTTTTGTCTCTAAACGTGCGTTTCGTGCACAGAATCGCCGCTTTTGCTCAGTTTTGGCACAAAATATGCATTTCGTGCACAGAATCGCCGCTTTTGCACAGTTTTGGCACAAAACGTGCGTTTCGTTAACAGAATCACCGCTTTTGCTCAGTTTTGGCACAAAACGTGCGCTTCACGCACCGAATTGCTCCATTTGGCACAAAACGTGCGTTTCGTGCACCGAATTGCTCCACTCGGCACAAAACGTGCGTTTCGTGCACAGAATCGCCGGTTTTGCTCAGTTGTGGCACAAAACGTGCGCTTCGAGCACAGAATCGCCGGTTTTGCTCAGTTTTGGTACACAACGCGCGTTTCGTGCAAAGAATCGCCGGTTTTGCTCAGTTGTGGCACAAAGCGTGAGTTTCACGCACCGAATTGCTACTTTTGGCACAAAACGTGCGTTTCGTGCACAGAATAGCTCCTTTTGGCACAAAACTGGCGTTTGGTGCTCAGAATCGCCGCTTTTGCTCAGTTTTTGGGCAAAACGTGCGTTTCACGAACCGAATTGCTCCTTTTGCCACTAGACGGGCGTTTCGTGTACAGAATCGGCGCTTTTGCTCAGTTTTGCAACAAAACGTGTGTTTCGTGCACAGAATCGCCGGTTTTGCTCAGTTTTGGTACAAAACGCGTTTCGTGCACAAAATGGCCGCTTTTGCTTAGTTTTGACACAAAACGTGCACTTCACGCACCGAATTGCTCCTTCTGGCACAAAACGTGCGTTTCGTGCACAGAATTGCCCGCTTTGGCACAAAACGTGCGTTTCGTGCACAGAATTGCCCGCTTTGGCACAAAACGTGCGTTTCGTGCACAGAATCGCCGCTTTTGCTCAGTTTTGGCACAAAACGCGGGTTTCACGCACCGACTTGCTCCTTTTGGCACAAAACGGGCGTTTCGTGCACAGAATCGCTGCTTTTGCTCAGTTTTGGCACAAAACAGGCGTTTCGTACACAGAATCGCCGCTTTTGCTCAGTTTTGGCATAAAACGGGTGTTTCGTGCACAGAATCGCCGCTTTTGTTCATTATTTGCACAAAACGTGCGGGTCGTGCACAGAATCGCCGCTTTTGCTCCTTATTGTCACAAAACGTGCGTTTCGTGCACAGAATCGCCGCTTTTGTTCATTATTTGCACAAAACTAGCGTTTCGTGCACAGAATCGCCGCTTTCGCTCAGTTTTGGGACAAAACGTGCGTTTCACGCACCGAATTGCTCCCTTTGGCACAAAACATGCGTTTCGTGCACAGAATCGCCGCTTTTGCACAGTTTTGGCTCAAAACGTGCGTTACGTGCACAGAATCGCCGCTTTTACTCAGTTGTAGCACAAAACGTGAGTTTCACGCACCGAATTGCTCCTTTTGGCACAAAACGTGCGTTTCGTGCACAGAATTGCTCCTTTTGGCACAAAACTGGCGTTTGGTGCTCAGAATCGCCGCTTTTGCTCATTATTGGCACAAAACGTGCGTTTCGTGCACAGAATCGCCGCTTTTGCTTAGTTTTGGCACAAGACGTGCGTTTCGTGCTCAGAATCACCGCTTTTGCTCAGTTTTGGCACAAAACGTGCGTTTCACGCACCTACCTGCTCCTTCTGACACAAAACGTGCGTTTCGTGCACAGGATCGCGGCTTTTGCTTAGTTTTGGCACAAAACCCGCGATTCGTGCACAGAATCGCCGCTTTTGCTCAGTTGAGGCACAAAAGGTGAGTTTCACGCACCGAATTGCTCCTTTTGGCACAAAACGTGCGTTGCACGCACCGAATTACTCCTTTTGGCACAAAACGTGCGGTTCGTGCACAGAATCGCCGCTTTTGCTCAGGGTTGGCACGAATCCCGCGTTTCGTGCTCAGAATCGCCGTTTTTGCTCAGTTTTGGAAGAAAACATGCGTTTCGTGCAGAAAATCGCCGCTTTTGCTCAGTTTTGGCTCAAAACGTGCGTTTCGAACACAGAACCGCCGCTTTTGCACTGTTTTGCAGCAAAACGTGCGTTTCGTGCACAGAATCGCTGCTTTTGCCCAGTTTTGGCACAAATCGTGCGTTTCACGCACCGAATTGCTCCTGCTGGCACAAAACGTGCGTTTCGTACACAGAATCGCCGCTTTTGCTCCTTATTGGCACAAAACGGGCGTTTCGTGCACAGAATCGCCGCTTTCGCTCAGTTTTGGGACAAAACGGACATTTCACTCACCGAATAGCTCCTTCTGGCACAAAACGTGCGTTTCATTAACAGAATCCCCGCTTTTGCTCTGTTTTTGCACAAAACGTGCGCATTGCGTTGAATCGCCGCTTTTGCTCTGTCTTAGCAGAAAACGTGCGCTTCGTGCACAGAATCGACGCTTCTGCTCTGTTTTGCAACAAAACGTGCGTTTCGTGCACAGAATCGCCGTTTTTGCTCTGTTTTGCAACAAAACGTGCGTTTCGTGCACAGAATCGCTGCTTTTGCAGAGTTTTGGCACAAGACGTGCGTTTCGTGCACAGAATCGCCGCTTTTGCTCAGTTTTGGCTCAAAACGTGCGTTTCGTGCACAAGATCGCCGCTTTTGCACAGTTTTGGCACAAAACGGGCGTTTCGAGCACAGAATCGCCGCTTTTGCTCAGTTTTGGCGCAGAACATGCGTTTCGTGCTCAGAATCGCCGCTTTTGCTCAGTTTTGGCCCAAAACGTGCGTTTCACGCACCGAATTGCTCCTTTAGGCACAAAACGTGCGTTTCGTGCACAGAATCACCGCTTTTGCTCAGTTTTGGCACAAAACGTGCGTTTCGTGCACAGAATCGCTGCTTTTGCTCAGTTTTGGCACAAAACAGGCGTTTCGTGCTCAGAATCGCCGCTTTTGCTCAGTTTTGGCCCAAAACGTGCGTATCACGCACCGAATTGCTCCTTTTCGAACAAAACGTGCGTTTCGTGCACAGAATCGCCGCTTTTTCTCAGTTTTGACACAAAACGTTCGCTTCGTGCACAGAATCGCCGCTCTTGCTCAGTTTTGGCACAAAACGCGGGTGTCACGCACCGACTTGCTCCTTTTGGCACAAAACGTGCGTTTGGTGCACAGAATTGCTCGCTTTGGCACAAAACGTGCGTTTCGTGCACAGAATCGCCGCTTTTACTCAGTTCTGGCACAAAACGAGCGTTTCGTGCACAGAATCGCCGCATTTGCTCAATTTTGGCACAAAACGTGCGTTTCGTGCACAGAATCGCCGCGTTTGCTCAGTTTTGGCACAAGACGGGCGTTTTGTGCATAGAATCGCTGCTTTTGCTCAGTTTTGGCACAAAACAGGCGTTTCGTGCTCAGAATCGCCGCTTTTGCTCAGTTTTGGGACAAAACGTGCGTTTCACGCACCGAATTGCTCCCTTTGGCACAAAACATGCGTTTCGTGCACAGAATCGCCGCTTTTGCACAGTTTTGGCTCAAAACGTGCGTTACGTGCACAGAATCGCCGCTTTTACTCAGTTGTAGCACAAAACGTGAGTTTCACGCACCGAATTGCTCCTTTTGGCACAAAACGTGCGTTTCGTGCACAGAATTGCTCCTTTTGGCACAAAACTGGCGTTTGGTGCTCAGAATCGCCGCTTTTGCTCATTATTGGCACAAAACGTGCGTTTCGTGCACAGAATCGCCGCTTTTGCTTAGTTTTGGCACAAGACGTGCGTTTCGTGCTCAGAATCACCGCTTTTGCTCAGTTTTGGCACAAAACGTGCGTTTCACGCACCTACCTGCTCCTTCTGACACAAAACGTGCGTTTCGTGCACAGGATCGCGGCTTTTGCTTAGTTTTGGCACAAAACCCGCGATTCGTGCACAGAATCGCCGCTTTTGCTCAGTTGAGGCACAAAAGGTGAGTTTCACGCACCGAATTGCTCCTTTTGGCACAAAACGTGCGTTGCACGCACCGAATTACTCCTTTTGGCACAAAACGTGCGGTTCGTGCACAGAATCGCCGCTTTTGCTCAGGGTTGGCACGAATCCCGCGTTTCGTGCTCAGAATCGCCGTTTTTGCTCAGTTTTGGAAGAAAACATGCGTTTCGTGCAGAAAATCGCCGCTTTTGCTCAGTTTTGGCTCAAAACGTGCGTTTCGAACACAGAACCGCCGCTTTTGCACTGTTTTGCAGCAAAACGTGCGTTTCGTGCACAGAATCGCTGCTTTTGCCCAGTTTTGGCACAAATCGTGCGTTTCACGCACCGAATTGCTCCTGCTGGCACAAAACGTGCGTTTCGTACACAGAATCGCCGCTTTTGCTCCTTATTGGCACAAAACGGGCGTTTCGTGCACAGAATCGCCGCTTTCGCTCAGTTTTGGGACAAAACGGACATTTCACGCACCGAATAGCTCCTTCTGGCACAAAACGTGCGTTTCATTAACAGAATCCCCGCTTTTGCTCTGTTTTTGCACAAAACGTGCGCATTGCGTTGAATCGCCGCTTTTGCTCTGTCTTAGCAGAAAACGTGCGCTTCGTGCACAGAATCGACGCTTCTGCTCTGTTTTGCAACAAAACGTGCGTTTCGTGCACAGAATCGCCGTTTTTGCTCTGTTTTGCAACAAAACGTGCGTTTCGTGCACAGAATCGCTGCTTTTGCAGAGTTTTGGCACAAGACGTGCGTTTCGTGCACAGAATCGCCGCTTTTGCTCAGTTTTGGCTCAAAACGTGCGTTTCGTGCACAAGATCGCCGCTTTTGCACAGTTTTGGCACAAAACGGGCGTTTCGAGCACAGAATCGCCGCTTTTGCTCAGTTTTGGCGCAGAACATGCGTTTCGTGCTCAGAATCGCCGCTTTTGCTCAGTTTTGGCCCAAAACGTGCGTTTCACGCACCGAATTGCTCCTTTAGGCACAAAACGTGCGTTTCGTGCACAGAATCACCGCTTTTGCTCAGTTTTGGCACAAAACGTGCGTTTCGTGCACAGAATCGCTGCTTTTGCTCAGTTTTGGCACAAAACAGGCGTTTCGTGCTCAGAATCGCCGCTTTTGCTCAGTTTTGGCCCAAAACGTGCGTATCACGCACCGAATTGCTCCTTTTCGAACAAAACGTGCGTTTCGTGCACAGAATCGCCGCTTTTTCTCAGTTTTGACACAAAACGTTCGCTTCGTGCACAGAATCGCCGCTCTTGCTCAGTTTTGGCACAAAACGCGGGTGTCACGCACCGACTTGCTCCTTTTGGCACAAAACGTGCGTTTGGTGCACAGAATTGCTCGCTTTGGCACAAAACGTGCGTTTCGTGCACAGAATCGCCGCTTTTACTCAGTTCTGGCACAAAACGAGCGTTTCGTGCACAGAATCGCCGCATTTGCTCAATTTTGGCACAAAACGTGCGTTTCGTGCACAGAATCGCCGCGTTTGCTCAGTTTTGGCACAAGACGGGCGTTTTGTGCATAGAATCGCTGCTTTTGCTCAGTTTTGGCACAAAACAGGCGTTTCGTGCTCAGAATCGCCGCTTTTGCTCAGTTTTGGCCCAAAACGTGCGTACCACGCACGGAATTGCTCCTCCTGGCACAAAACGTGCGTTTCGTGTACAGAATCGCCGCTTTTTCTCAGTTTTGGCACAAAACGCGGGTGTCACGCACCGAATTGCTCCTTTTGGCACAAAACGTGGGTTTTGTGCACAGAATTGCTCGCTCGAGCACAAAACGTGCGTTTGATGCACAGAATCGCCGCTTTCGCCCCGTTTTGGCACCGACTTGCTCCTTCTGGCACGAAACGTGCGTTTTGTGCACAGAATCTCCGCTTTTGCATAGTTTTGGCACAAGACGTGCGTTTCGTGCACAGAATCGCCGCTTTTGCTCAGTTTTGGCACAAAATGTGCATTTCGTGCACAGAATCGCCGCTTTTGAACAGTTTTATCACAAAACGTGCGTTTCGTGCACAGAATCGCCGCTTCTGCTCAGTTTTGGCACAAAACGTGCGTTTCGTGTACAGAATCGCTGCTTTTGCTCAGTTTTGGCACAAAACGTGTGTTTCGTGCTCAGAATCGCCGCTTTTACTCAGTTTTGGCACTAAACGTGCGTTTCGTGCACAGAATTACCGCTTTTGATCAGTTTTCGGCACAAAACGTGCGTTACGTGCCCAGAATCTGCGCGTTTGCTCAGTTTTGTCTCTAAACGTGCGTTTCGTGCACAGAATCGCTGCTTTTGCTCAGTTTTGGCACAAAATATGCATTTCGTGCACAGAATCGCCGCTTTTGCACAGTTTTGGCACAAAACGTGCGTTTCGTTAACAGAATCACCGCTTTTGCTCAGTTTTGGCACAAAACGTGCGCTTCACGCACCGAATTGCTCCATTTGGCACAAAACGTGCGTTTCGTGCACCGAATTGCTCCACTCGGCACAAAACGTGCGTTTCGTGCACAGAATCGCCGGTTTTGCTCAGTTGTGGCACAAAACGTGCGCTTCGAGCACAGAATCGCCGGTTTTGCTCAGTTTTGGTACACAACGCGCGTTTCGTGCAAAGAATCGCCGGTTTTGCTCAGTTGTGGCACAAAGCGTGAGTTTCACGCACCGAATTGCTACTTTTGGCACAAAACGTGCGTTTCGTGCACAGAATAGCTCCTTTTGGCACAAAACTGGCGTTTGGTGCTCAGAATCGCCGCTTTTGCTCAGTTTTTGGGCAAAACGTGCGTTTCACGAACCGAATTGCTCCTTTTGCCACTAGACGGGCGTTTCGTGTACAGAATCGGCGCTTTTGCTCAGTTTTGCAACAAAACGTGTGTTTCGTGCACAGAATCGCCGGTTTTGCTCAGTTTTGGTACAAAACGCGTTTCGTGCACAAAATGGCCGCTTTTGCTTAGTTTTGACACAAAACGTGCACTTCACGCACCGAATTGCTCCTTCTGGCACAAAACGTGCGTTTCGTGCACAGAATTGCCCGCTTTGGCACAAAACGTGCGTTTCGTGCACAGAATTGCCCGCTTTGGCACAAAACGTGCGTTTCGTGCACAGAATCGCCGCTTTTGCTCAGTTTTGGCACAAAACGCGGGTTTCACGCACCGACTTGCTCCTTTTGGCACAAAACGGGCGTTTCGTGCACAGAATCGCTGCTTTTGCTCAGTTTTGGCACAAAACAGGCGTTTCGTACACAGAATCGCCGCTTTTGCTCAGTTTTGGCATAAAACGGGTGTTTCGTGCACAGAATCGCCGCTTTTGTTCATTATTTGCACAAAACGTGCGGGTCGTGCACAGAATCGCCGCTTTTGCTCCTTATTGTCACAAAACGTGCGTTTCGTGCACAGAATCGCCGCTTTTGTTCATTATTTGCACAAAACTAGCGTTTCGTGCACAGAATCGCCGCTTTCGCTCAGTTTTGGGACAAAACGTGCGTTTCACGCACCGAATTGCTCCCTTTGGCACAAAACATGCGTTTCGTGCACAGAATCGCCGCTTTTGCACAGTTTTGGCTCAAAACGTGCGTTACGTGCACAGAATCGCCGCTTTTACTCAGTTGTAGCACAAAACGTGAGTTTCACGCACCGAATTGCTCCTTTTGGCACAAAACGTGCGTTTCGTGCACAGAATTGCTCCTTTTGGCACAAAACTGGCGTTTGGTGCTCAGAATCGCCGCTTTTGCTCATTATTGGCACAAAACGTGCGTTTCGTGCACAGAATCGCCGCTTTTGCTTAGTTTTGGCACAAGACGTGCGTTTCGTGCTCAGAATCACCGCTTTTGCTCAGTTTTGGCACAAAACGTGCGTTTCACGCACCTACCTGCTCCTTCTGACACAAAACGTGCGTTTCGTGCACAGGATCGCGGCTTTTGCTTAGTTTTGGCACAAAACCCGCGATTCGTGCACAGAATCGCCGCTTTTGCTCAGTTGAGGCACAAAAGGTGAGTTTCACGCACCGAATTGCTCCTTTTGGCACAAAACGTGCGTTGCACGCACCGAATTACTCCTTTTGGCACAAAACGTGCGGTTCGTGCACAGAATCGCCGCTTTTGCTCAGGGTTGGCACGAATCCCGCGTTTCGTGCTCAGAATCGCCGTTTTTGCTCAGTTTTGGAAGAAAACATGCGTTTCGTGCAGAAAATCGCCGCTTTTGCTCAGTTTTGGCTCAAAACGTGCGTTTCGAACACAGAACCGCCGCTTTTGCACTGTTTTGCAGCAAAACGTGCGTTTCGTGCACAGAATCGCTGCTTTTGCCCAGTTTTGGCACAAATCGTGCGTTTCACGCACCGAATTGCTCCTGCTGGCACAAAACGTGCGTTTCGTACACAGAATCGCCGCTTTTGCTCCTTATTGGCACAAAACGGGCGTTTCGTGCACAGAATCGCCGCTTTCGCTCAGTTTTGGGACAAAACGGACATTTCACGCACCGAATAGCTCCTTCTGGCACAAAACGTGCGTTTCATTAACAGAATCCCCGCTTTTGCTCTGTTTTTGCACAAAACGTGCGCATTGCGTTGAATCGCCGCTTTTGCTCTGTCTTAGCAGAAAACGTGCGCTTCGTGCACAGAATCGACGCTTCTGCTCTGTTTTGCAACAAAACGTGCGTTTCGTGCACAGAATCGCCGTTTTTGCTCTGTTTTGCAACAAAACGTGCGTTTCGTGCACAGAATCGCTGCTTTTGCAGAGTTTTGGCACAAGACGTGCGTTTCGTGCACAGAATCGCCGCTTTTGCTCAGTTTTGGCTCAAAACGTGCGTTTCGTGCACAGAATCACCGCTTTTGCCCGGTTTTGACACAAAACGTGAGTTTCACGCACGGAATTGCTCCTCCTGGCACAAAACGTGCGTTTCGTGCACAGAATCGCCGCTTTTGCAGAGTTTTGGCACAAAACGTGCGTTTCATGCACAGAATCGCCGCTTTCGCTCAGCTTTGGCACAAAACTGGCGTTTCGTGCACAGAATCGCTGCTTTTGCTCAGTTTTGGCACAAAACGTGCGCTTCGTGCACAGAATCGCCGGTTTTGCTCAGTTTCGGCACAAAACGTTCGTTTCGTGCACAGAATCGCCGTATTTGCTCAGTTTTGGCACAAAACGTGCGTTTCACGCACAGAATTGCAACTTTTGAAACAAAACGGGCGTTTTGTGCACAGAATCGCCGCTTTTGCTTAGTTTTGGCGCAAAACGGACGTTTCGTGCACAGAATCGCTGCTTTTGCTCAGTTTTGGCACAAAACCCGCGTTTCGTGCACAGAATCGCCGTTTTTGCTCAGTTTTGGCTCGAAACCCGCGTTTCGTGCACAGAATCGCCGTTTTTGCTCAGTTTTGGCTCGAAACCCGCGTTTCGCGCACCGAATCGCCGCTTTTGCTCAGTTTTGGCACAAAACCCGCGTTTCGTGCACCGAATCGCTGCTTTTGCTCAGTTTTGGCTCAAAACGTGCGTTTCGTGCCAAAACTGAGAAGAAGCGGCAATTCTGTGGGCGAAACGCACGTTCAGCGTCAAAACTGTGCAAAAGCAGCGATTTGGTGCACGAAACGCACGTTTCGTTGCAAAAGCGGCGTTTTGGTGCACGAAACGCACGTTTTGCGTCAAAACTGTGCAAAAGCAGCGATTTGGTGCACGAAACGCACGTTTCTCGCCAAATCGGAGCAAAAGCGGCGATTTGGTGCACAAAACACACGTTTCGTTGCAAAAGCGACGTTTTGGTGCACGAAGCGCACGTTTTGCGTCAAAACTGTGCAAAAGCAGCGATTTGGTGCACGAAACGCACGTTTCTCGCCAAAACGGAGCAAAAGCGGCGATTCGGTGCACGAAACGCACGTTTCGTTCTAAAAGCGGCGTTTTGGTGCACGAAACGCACGTTTTGCGTCAAAACTGAGCAAAAGCAGCGATTTTGTGCACGAGACGCACGTTTTTTGCCAAAACGGAGCAAAAGCGGAGATTCGGTGCACGAAACGCACGTTTCTTGCCAAAACGGACAAAAAGCGGCGATTTGGTGCGCGAAACGCAGGTTTCGCTGTAAAAGCGGCGCTTTAGTGCACCAAACGCACGTTTAGCGTCAAAACTGTGCAAAAGCAGCGATTTGGTGCACGAAACGCACGTTTCTCGCCAAAACCGAGCAAAAGCGGCGATTCGGTGCACGAAACGCACGGTTCGTTGCAAAAGCGGCGTTTTGGTGCACGAAACGCACGTTTTGCGTCAAAACTGTGCAAAAGCAGCGATTTGGTGTACGAGACGCACGTTTCGCTGCAAAAGCAGCGATTTGGTGCACGAAACACACGTTTCGCTGCAAAAGTGGCGTCTTGGCGCACGGAACGCACGTTTAGCGTCAAAACTGTGCAAAAGCAGCGATTCGGGGCACGAAACGCACGTTTCTTGCCAAAACGGAGCAAAAGCGGCGATTCGGTGCGCGAAAAGCACGTTTCGCTGCAAAAGCTGCGATTTGGTTGACGAAACGCACGTTTCGTTGCAAAAGCGGCGTTTTGGTGCACGAAACGCACGTTTAGCGTCAAAACTGCGCAAATGCAGCGACTTGGTGCACAAAACACACGTTTCGTTGCAAAAGTGGCGTTTTGGTGCACGAAACGCACGTTTCGTTGCAATAGCGGCGTTTTGGTGCACGAAACGCACGTTTAGCGTCAAAACTGCGCAAATGCAGCGATTTGGTGCACAAAACACACGTTTCGTTGCAAAAGCGGCGTTTTGGTGCACGAAACGCACGGTTTGCGTCAAAGCTGCGCAAAAGCAGCGATTTGGTGCACGAAACGCACGTTTCTCGCCAAATCGGAGCAAAAGCGGCGATTCGGTGCACGAAATGCACGTTTCGCAGCAAAAGCGGCGTTTTGGCGCACGAAACGCACGTTTAGCGTCAAAACTGTGCAAAAGCAGTGATTTGGTGCACGAAACGCACGTTTCGTTGCAAAAGCGGCGTTTTGGTGCACGAAACGCACGTTTCTCGCCAAAACGGAGCAAAAGCGGCGATTCGGTGCACGAAATGCACGTTTCGCAGCAAAAGCGGCGCTTTGGTGCACGCAACGCACGTTTAGCGTCATAACTGTGCAAAAGCAGCGATTTGGTGCACGAAACGCACGTTTCTCGCCAAAACGGAGCAAAAGCGGCGATTCGGTGCACGAAACGCACGTTTCGTTCTAAAAGCGGCGTTTTGGTGCACGAAACGCACGTTTTGCGTCATAACTGTGCAAATGCAGCGATTTGGTGAACGAAACGCACGTTTCTTGCCAAAACGGAGCAAAAGCGGCGATTCGGTGCGCGAAACGCACGTTTCGCTGCAAAAGCGCCGTTTTGGCGCACAAAACGCACGTTTAGCGCCAAAACTGCACTATAGCAGCGATTTGGTTGACGAAACGCACGTTTCGTTGCAAAAGCGGCGTTTTGGTGCACGAAACGCACGTTTTGCGTCAAGACTGTGCAAAAGCAGCGATTTGGTGCACGAAACGCACGTTTCGTTGCAAAGGCGGCGTTTTGGCGCACGAAACGCACGTTTAGCGTCAAAACTGTGCAAAAGCAGCGATTTGGTGCACGAAACGCACGTTTCGTTGCAAAAGCGGCGTTTTGGTGCACGAAACGCACGTTTAGCGTCAAAACTGCGCAAATGCAGCGATTTGGTGCACAAAACACACGTTTCGTTGCAAAAGCGGCGTTTTGGTGCACGAAACGCACGGTTTGCGTCAAAGCTGCGCAAAAGCAGCGATTTGGTGCACGAAACGCACGTTTCTCGCCAAATCGGAGCAAAAGCGGCGATTCGGTGCACGAAATGCACGTTTCGCAGCAAAAGCGGCGTTTTGGCGCACGAAACGCACGTTTAGCGTCAAAACTGTGCAAAAGCAGTGATTTGGTGCACGAAACGCACGTTTCGTTGCAAAAGCGGCGTTTTGGTGCACGAAACGCACGTTTCTCGCCAAAACGGAGCAAAAGCGGCGATTCGGTGCACGAAATGCACGTTTCGCAGCAAAAGCGGCGCTTTGGTGCACGCAACGCACGTTTAGCGTCATAACTGTGCAAAAGCAGCGATTTGGTGCACGAAACGCACGTTTCTCGCCAAAACGGAGCAAAAGCGGCGATTCGGTGCACGAAACGCACGTTTCGTTCTAAAAGCGGCGTTTTGGTGCACGAAACGCACGTTTTGCGTCATAACTGTGCAAATGCAGCGATTTGGTGAACGAAACGCACGTTTCTTGCCAAAACGGAGCAAAAGCGGCGATTCGGTGCGCGAAACGCACGTTTCGCTGCAAAAGCGCCGTTTTGGCGCACAAAACGCACGTTTAGCGCCAAAACTGCACTATAGCAGCGATTTGGTTGACGAAACGCACGTTTCGTTGCAAAAGCGGCGTTTTGGTGCACGAAACGCACGTTTTGCGTCAAGACTGTGCAAAAGCAGCGATTTGGTGCACGAAACGCACGTTTCGTTGCAAAGGCGGCGTTTTGGCGCACGAAACGCACGTTTAGCGTCAAAACTGTGCAAAAGCAGCGATTTGGTGCACGAAACGCACGTTTCGTTGCAAAAGCGGCGTTTTGGTGCACGAAACGCACGTTTAGCGTCAAAACTGCGCAAATGCAGCGACTTGGTGCACAAAACACACGTTTCGTTGCAAAAGTGGCGTTTTGGTGCACGAAACGCACGTTTCGTTGCAATAGCGGCGTTTTGGTGCACGAAACGCACGTTTAGCGTCAAAACTGCGCAAATGCAGCGATTTGGTGCACAAAACACACGTTTCGTTGCAAAAGCGGCGTTTTGGTGCACGAAACGCACGGTTTGCGTCAAAGCTGCGCAAAAGCAGCGATTTGGTGCACGAAACGCACGTTTCGTTGCAAAAGCGGCGTTTTGGTGCACGAAACGCACGTTTCTCGCCAAAACGGAGCAAAAGCGGCGATTCGGTGCACGAAATGCACGTTTCGCAGCAAAAGCGGCGCTTTGGTGCACGCAACGCACGTTTAGCGTCATAACTGTGCAAAAGCAGCGATTTGGTGCACGAAACGCACGTTTCTCGCCAAAACGGAGCAAAAGCGGCGATTCGGTGCACGAAACGCACGTTTCGTTCTAAAAGCGGCGTTTTGGTGCACGAAACGCACGTTTTGCGTCATAACTGTGCAAATGCAGCGATTTGGTGAACGAAACGCACGTTTCTTGCCAAAACGGAGCAAAAGCGGCGATTCGGTGCGCGAAACGCACGTTTCGCTGCAAAAGCGGCGTTTTGGCGCACAAAACGCACGTTTAGCGCCAAAACTGCACTATAGCAGCGATTTGGTTGACGAAACGCACGTTTCGTTGCAAAAGCGGCGTTTTGGTGCACGAAACGCACGTTTTGCGTCAAGACTGTGCAAAAGCAGCGATTTGGTGCACGAAACGCACGTTTCGTTGCAAAAGCGGCGTTTTTGTGCACGGAACGCACGTTTAGCGTCAAAACTGTGCAAAAGCAGCGATTCGGTGTGCGAAAAGAACGTTTCGTTGCAAAAGCGGCGTTTTGGTGCAAAAGCAGCGTTTTGGTGCACGAAACGCACGTTTAGCGTCAAAACTGTGCAAAAGCAGCGATTTGGTGCACGAAACGCACGTTTAGCGTCGAAACTGTGCAAAAGCAGCGATTTGGTGCACGAAACGCACGTTTCTTGCCAAAACGGAGCAAAAGCGGCGACTCGGTGCGCGACACGCACTTTTCGTTGCAAAAGCGGCGTTTTGGTGCACGAAACACACGTTTGGCGTCAAACTGTGCAAAAGCAGCGATTTGGTGCACGAAACGCACATTTCCTGCCCAAACGGAGCAGAAGCGGCGTTTTGGTGCACGAAACGCACGTTTGGCGTCAAACTGTGCAAAAGCAGCGATTTGGTGCACGAAACGCATGTTCCTTGCCAAAACGGAGCAAAAACGGCGATTCGGAGCGTGAAACGCACGTTTCGTTGCTAAAGCGGCGTTTTGGTGCACGAAACGCACGTTTAGCGTCTAAATTGTGCAAAAGCAGCGATTTGGTGCACGAAACGCACGTCTCTTGCCAAAAAGGAGCAAAAGCGGCAATTCGGTGCGCGAAACGCACGTTGCCTTGCAAAAGTAGCGTTTTGGTGCACGAAACGCGCGTTTCTTGACAAAACGGAGCAAAAGCGGCGATTCGGTGCGCGAGGAGGAAGGTTTCGTTTCAAATACGGCGTTTTGGTGCAAAAGCAGCGATTTGGTGCACGAAGCGCACGTTCAGCTTCAAAACTGTGCAAAAGCAGCGATTTGGTGCACGAAACGCACGTTCCATGCCAAAACGGAGCAAAAGCGGCGATTCGGTGCGCGAAACGCACGGTTCGTTGCAAAAAAGCGGCGTTTTTGTCCATGAAACGCACGTTTAGCGTCAAAACTTTGCAAAAGCAGCGATTTGGTGCACGAAACGCACGTCCCTTGCCAAACCGGAGCAAAAGGTGTGATTCGGTGCGCGAACCGCACGATTCGTTTCAAAAAAGCGGCGATTTGGTGCATGAAACGCACGTTTAGCGTCAAAACTGTGCAAAAGCAGCGATTCGGTGCACGAAACGCACGTTTAGCGTCAAAACTGTGCAAAAGCAGCTATTTGGCGCACGAAACGCACGTTTCTTGCCAACACGGAGCAAAGGCGGCGATTCGGTGCACGATTCGCACGTTCCTTTCCAAAACGGAGCAAAAGCGGCGAATCGGCACGCGAAACGCTCGTTTCGTTGCAAAAGCGGCGTTTTGGTGCACGAAACGCACGTTTAGCGTCTAAATTGTGCAAAAGCAGCGATTTGGTGCACGAAACGCACGTTCCTTGCCAAAACGGAGCAAAAGCGGCGATTTGGTGCCCGAAACGCACGTCTCGTTGCAAAAGCGGAGTTTTGGTGCAAAAACAGCGATTTGTTGCACGAAACGCACGTTTAGCTTCAAAACTGTGCAAAAGCATCGATTTGGTGCACGAAACGCACGTTCCTTGCCAAAACGGAGCAAAAGCGGCGATTTGTTGCGCGAAACGCACGTCTCGTTGCAAAAGCGGAGTTTTGGCCCACGAAACGCACGTTTCTTGCCAACACGGAGCAAAGGCGGCGATTCGTTGCGCGAATCGCACGTTTCGTGGCAAAAGCGGCGTTTTGGTGCACGAAACGCACGTTAAGCATCAAAACTGTGCAGAAGCAGCGATTTGGTGCACGGAACGCACGATCCTTGCCAAAACGGAGCAAAAGCGGCGATGCGGTACGCGAAACGCACGTTTCGTTGCCAAAACGGAGCAAAAGCGGCGAATCGGTATGCGAGACGCACGTTTCGTTGCTAAAGCGGCGTTTTGGTGCACGAAACGCACGTTTAGCGTCTAAATTGTGCAAAAGCAGCGATTTGGTGCATGAAACGCACGTTTCTTCACAATACGGAGCAAAAGCGGCGATTCGGTGCGCGAAACGCACGTTTCGTTGCTAAAGCGGCGTTTTGGTGCACTATGCGCACGTTTCTTGCCAAAACGGAGCAAAAGCGGCGATTCGGAGCGCGATACGCACGTTTCGTTGCAAAAGCGGCGCTTTGGTGCACGAAACGCGCGTTTCTTGCCAAAACGGAGCAAAAGCGGCGATTCGGTGCGCGAGAAGGAAGGTTTCGTTGCAAATACGGCGTTTTGGTGCAAAAGTAGCGGTTTGGTGCACGAGACGCACGTTTAGCTTCAAAACTGTGCAAAGGCAGCGATTTGGTGCACGAAACGCACGTTCCTTGCCAAAACGGAGCAAAAGCGGCGATTCGGTGCTCGAAACGCACGGTTCGTTGAAAAAAAGCGGCGTTTTTGTGCATGAAACGCAAGTTTAGCGTCAAAACTGTGCAAAAGCAGCGATTTGGTGCACGAAACGAACGTTCCTTGCCAAAACGGAGCAAAACCGGCGATTCGGTGCGCAAAACGCACGTTTCGTTCCAACAACGGCGTTTTGGTGCACGGAACGCACGTTTCGTCACGATACGCACGATGGAACTTGGAACGGCTGGAACTTGTGCGCTCGATGGGACCGAACCATCACGCGGCTTTAACTTGTACGCATAACGAGACCGAAGCAATACGCTGCTGGAACTTGTACGCTCGAAGAGACCGAAGGAATACGCGGCTGGGACTTGTACGCATAACGAGACCAAAGCAATACGCGGCTGGAACTTGTACTCTCGACGAGAGCGAAGCAATGCGCGGCTGGGACTTGTACGCTCCACGAGACCGAAGCAATACGCGGCTGAGACTTGTACGCTCCACGAGACCGAAGCAATTCGCTGCTGGGACTTCTACGCAAAACGAGAACAAAGCAATACGCGGCTGGGACTTGTACGCACAACGAGACCAAAGCAACACGCGGCTGGAAACTTCAATCGCGACGAGACCGAAGCTATACGCTGCTGGAACTTGTACGCATAACGAGACCAAAGCAATACGCGGCTGGAACTTGTACTCTCGACGAGACCGAAGGAATACGCGGCTGGGACTTGTACGCATAACGAGACCAAAGCAATACGCGGCTGGAACTTGTACTCTCGACGAGACCGAAGCAATACGCGGCTGGGATTTGTACGCTCCACGAGACCAAGCAATACGCTGCTGGAACTTGTACGTTCGAAGGGACCGAAGGAATACGCGGCTGGGACTTGTACGCACAACGAGACCAAAGCAACACGCTGCTGGAAACCTCACTCACAAAGAGACCGAAGCTATACGCTGCTGGAACTTATACGCTCGACGAGAACAAAGCAATACGCTGCTGGGACTTGTACGCTCGACGAGATTGAAGCAATACGCGGCTGGAACATGTACGCTAAGCGAGACCGAAGGAAGACGCGGCTGGAACTTGTACGCTCGACGAGACCGAAGCAATCCGCTGCCGGAACTTGCACACATAACGAGACCAAAGCATTACGCGGCTGGAACTTGTACGCATAACGAGACCGAAGCAACACGAGGCTGGAACTTGTACGCATAACGAGACCGAAGCAATATGCTGCTGGATCTTTTACGCTCGACGAGACCGAAGCAATACGCGGCTGGAACTTGTACGCGTAACGAGACCGAAGCAATATGATGCTGGAACTTTTACGCTCAACGAGACCGAAGCAGTACACGGCTGGAAATTGTACGCTCGAAGAGACCGAAGAAATACGCGGCTGAAACTATTACGCTCGCCGAGACCGAAGGAATACGCGGCTGGGACTTGTACGCACAACGAGACCAAAGCAACACGCGGCTGGAAACTTCACTCTCGAAGAGACCGAAGCCCTACGCTGCTGGAACTTATACGCTCGACGAGAACAAAGCAATACGCTGCTGGGACTTGTACGCGTAACGAGACCGAAGCAATCCGCTGCCGGAACTTGCACACATCACGAGACCAAAGCATTACGCGGATGGAACTTGTACGCATAACGAGACCGAAGCAACACGAGGCTGGAACTTGTACGCATAACGAGACCGAAGCAATATGCTGCTGGATCTATTACGCTCGACGAGACCGAAGCAATACGCAGTTGGAACTTGTATGCCCGACGATACCGAAGCAATACGCCGCCGGGACTTGTACGCATAACGAGAACAAAGCAATACGAGGCTGGTACTTGTACGCAAAACGAGACCGAAGCAGTAGGCGGCTGGAAATTGTACGCTCGAAGAGACCGAAGGAATACGCGGCTGGAACTTTTACGCTCGCCGAGACCGAAGCAATACACGGCTGGAACTTGTACGCGTAACGAGACCGAAGCAATACGCGGCTGGAACTTGTACGCTCGAAGAGACCGAAGGAATACGCGGCTGGGACTTGTACGCTCGAAGAGACCGAAGGAATACGCGGCTGGGACTTGTACGCACAACGAGACCGAAGCAACGCGCGGCTGGAAACTTCACTCTCGAAGAGACCGAAGCAATACGCGGCTGGGATTTGTACGCTCCACGAGACCGAAGCAATACGCTGCTGGAACTTGTACGTTCCAAGAGACCGAAGGAATACGCGGCTGGGACTTGTACGCACAACGAGACCGAAGCAACGCGCGGCTGGAAACTTCACTCTCGAAGAGACCGAAGCTATACGCTGCTGGAACTTATACGCTCGACGAGAACAAAGCAATACGCTGCTGGGACTTGTACGCGTAACGAGACCGAAGCAATACGCGGCTGGAACTTGTACGCTCGACGAGATTGAAGCAATACGCGGCTGGAACATGTACGCTAAGCGAGACCGAAGCAACACGCGGCTGGAACTAGTACGCTCGACGATACCGAAGCAATCCGCTGCCGGAACTTGCACACATAACGAGACCAAAGCATTACGCGGCTGGAACTTGTACGTATAACGAGACCGAAGCAACACGAGGCTGGAACTTGTACGCATAACGAGACCGAAGCAATATGCTGCTGGATCTTTTACGCTCGACGAGACCGAAGCAATACGCAGTTGGAACTTGTATGCCCGACGATACCGAAGCAATACGCGGCTGGGACTTGTACGCTCGACGAGATTGAAGCAATACGCGGCTGGAACATGTACGCTAAGCGAGACCGAAGCAATACGCGGCTGGAACTTGTACTCTCGACGTGACCGAAGCAATACGCAGTTGGAACTTGTATGCCCGACGATACCGAAGCAATACGCGGCTGGGACTTGCACACATAACGAGACCAAAACATTACGCGGCCGGGACTTGTACGCATAACGAGACTGAAGCAGTACGCGGCTGGAACTTGTACGCTCGAAGAGACCGAAGGAATACGCGGCTGGAACTTGTATGCCCGACGATACCGAAGCAATACGCGGCCGGGACTTGTACGCATAACGAGAACAAAGCAATACGAGGCTGGTACTTGTACGCAAAACGAGACCGAAGCAGTAGGCGGCTGGAAATTGTACGCTCGAAGAGACCGAAGGAATACGCGGCTGGGACTTGTACGCACAACGAGACCGAAGCAATATGCTGCTGGATCTTTTACGCTCGACGAGACCGAAGCAGTACGCGGCTGGAACTTGTACGCGTAACGAGACCGAAGCAATACGCGGCTGGAACTTGTACGCGTAACGAGACCGAAGCAATACGCGGCTGGAACTTGTACTCTCGACGTGACCGAAGCAATACGCAGTTGGAACTTGTATGCCCGACGAGACCGAAGCAATACGCGGCTGGGACTTGCACACATAACGAGACCAAAACATTACGCGGCTGGGACTTGTACGCTCGAAGAGACCGAAGGAATACGCGGCTGGGACTTGTACGCTCGAAGAGACCGAAGGAATACGCGGCTGGGACTTGTACGCACAACGAGACCAAAGCAACACGCGGCTGGAACTTGTACTCTCGACGAGACCGAAGCAATACGCGGCTGGGATTTGTACGCTCCACGAGACCGAAGCAATACGCTGCTGGAACTTGTACGTTCCAAGAGACCGAAGGAATACGCGGCTGGGACTTGTACGCACAACGAGACCGAAGCAACGCGCGGCTGGAAACTTCACTCTCGAAGAGACCGAAGCTATACGCTGCTGGAACTTATACGCTCGACGAGAACAAAGCAATACGCTGCTGGGACTTGTACGCGTAACGAGACCGAAGCAATCCGCTGCCGGAACTTGCACACATAACGAGACCAAAGCATTACGCGGCTGGAACTTGTACGCATAACGAGACCGAAGCAACACGAGGCTGGAACTTGTACGCATAACGAGACCGAAGCAATATGCTGCTGGATCTATTACGCTCGACGAGACCGAAGCAATACGCAGTTGGAACTTGTATGCCCGACGATACCGAAGCAATACGCCGCCGGGACTTGTACGCATAACGAGAACAAAGCAATACGAGGCTGGTACTTGTACGCAAAACGAGACCGAAGCAGTAGGCGGCTGGAAATTGTACGCTCGAAGAGACCGAAGGAATACGCGGCTGGAACTTTTACGCTCGCCGAGACCGAAGCAATACACGGCTGGAACTTGTACGCGTAACGAGACCGAAGCAATACGCGGCTGGAACTTGTACGCTCGAAGAGACCGAAGGAATACGCGGCTGGGACTTGTACGCTCGAAGAGACCGAAGGAATACGCGGCTGGGACTTGTACGCACAACGAGACCAAAGCAACACGCGGCTGGGACTTGTACTCTCGACGTGACCGAAGGAATACGCAGTTGGAACTTGTATGCCCGACGATACCGAAGCAATACGCGGCTGGGACTTGCACACATAACGAGACCAAAACATTACGCGGCTGGGACTTGTACGCATAACGAGACTGAAGCAGTACGCGGCTGGAACTTGTACGCTCGAAGAGACCGAAGGAATACGCGGCTGGAACTTGTATGCCCGACGATACCGAAGCAATACGCGGCCGGGACTTGTACGCATAACGAGAACAAAGCAATACGAGGCTGGTACTTGTACGCAAAACGAGACCGAAGCAGTAGGCGGCTGGAAATTGTACGCTCGAAGAGACCGAAGGAATACGCGGCTGGAACTATTACGCTCGCCGAGACCGAAGCAATACACGGCTGGAACTTGTGCGCGTAACGAGACCGAAGCAATACGCGGCTGGAACTTGTACGCTCGAAGAGACCGAAGGAATACGCGGCTGGGACTTGTACGCATAACGAGACCAAAGCAATACGCGGCTGGAACTTGTACTCTCGACGAGACCGAAGCAATACGCGGCTGGGATTTGTACGCTCCACGAGACCGAAGCAATACGCTGCTGGAACTTGTACGTTCCAAGAGACCGAAGGAATACGCGGCTGGGACTTGTACGCACAACGAGACCGAAGCAACGCGCGGCTGGAAACTTCACTCTCGAAGAGACCGAAGCTATACGCTGCTGGAACTTATACGCTCGACGAGAACAAAGCAATACGCTGCTGGGACTTGTACGCGTAACGAGACCGAAGCAATACGCGGCTGGAACTTGTACGCTCGACGAGATTGAAGCAATACGCGGCTGGAACATGTACGCTAAGCGAGACCGAAGCAACACGCGGCTGGAACTAGTACTCTCGACGATACCGAAGCAATCCGCTGCCGGAACTTGCACACATAACGAGACCAAAGCATTACGCGGCTGGAACTTGTACGTATAACGAGACCGAAGCAACACGAGGCTGGAACTTGTACGCATAACGAGACCGAAGCAATATGCTGCTGGATCTTTTACGCTCGACGAGACCGAAGCAATACGCAGTTGGAACTTGTATGCCCGACGATACCGAAGCAATACGCGGCTGGGACTTGTACGCTCGACGAGATTGAAGCAATACGCGGCTGGAACATGTACGCTAAGCGAGACCGAAGCAATACGCGGCTGGAACTTGTACTCTCGACGTGACCGAAGCAATACGCAGTTGGAACTTGTATGCCCGACGATACCGAAGCAATACGCGGCTGGGACTTGCACACATAACGAGACCAAAACATTACGCGGCCGGGACTTGTACGCATAACGAGACTGAAGCAGTACGCGGCTGGAACTTGTACGCTCGAAGAGACCGAAGGAATACGCGGCTGGAACTTGTATGCCCGACGATACCGAAGCAATACGCGGCCGGGACTTGTACGCATAACGAGAACAAAGCAATACGAGGCTGGTACTTGTACGCAAAACGAGACCGAAGCAGTAGGCGGCTGGAAATTGTACGCTCGAAGAGACCGAAGGAATACGCGGCTGGGACTTGTACGCACAACGAGACCAAAGCAACACGCGGCTGGAAACTTCAATCGCGACGAGACCGAAGCTATACGCTGCTGGAACTTATACGCTCGACGAGAACAAAGCAATACGCGGCTGAGACTTGTACGCGTAACGAGACCGAAGCAATACGCGGCTGGAACTTGTACGCATAACGGGACCAAAGCAATACGCGGCTGGAACTTGTACTCTCGACGAGACCGAAGCAATACGCGGCAGGGATTTGTACGCTCCACGAGACCGAAGCAATACGCTGCTGGAACTTGTACGTTCGAAGAGACCGAAGGAATACGCGGCTGGGACTTGTACGCACAACGAGACCAAAGCAACACGCGGCTGGAAACTTCACTCTCGAAGAGACCGAAGCTGTACGCTGCTGGAACTTATACGCTCGACGAGAACAAAGCAATACGCTGCTGGGACTTGTACGCGTAACGAGACCGAAGCAATACGCGGCTGGAACTTGTACGCTCGACGAGATTGAAGCAATACGCGGCTGGAACATGTACGCTAAGCGAGACCGAAGCAATACGCGGCTGGAACTTGTACTCTCGACGTGACCGAAGCAATACGCAGTTGGAACTTGTATGCCCGACGATACCGAAGCAATGCGCGGCTGGGACTTGCACACATAACGAGACCAAAACATTACGCGGCTGGGACTTGTACGCATAACGAGACTGAAGCAGTACGCGGCTGGAACTTGTACGCTCGAAGAGACCGAAGGAATACGCGGCTGGAACTTGTATGCCCGACGATACCGAAGCAATACGCGGCCGGGACTTGTACGCATAACGAGAACAAAGCAATACGAGGCTGGTACTTGTACGCAAAACGAGACCGAAGCAGTAGGCGGCTGGAAATTGTACGCTCGAAGAGACCGAAGGAATATGCGGCTGGAACTATTACGCTCGCCGAGACCGAAGCAATACACGGCTGGAACTTGTGCGCGTAACGAGACCGAAGCAATACGCGGCTGGAACTTGTACGCTCGAAGAGACCGAAGGAATACGCGGCTGGGACTTGTACGCATAACGAGACCAAAGCAATACGCGGCTGGAACTTGTACGCATAACGAGACCGAAGCAATATGCTGCTGGATCTTTTACGCTCGACGAGACCGAAGCAGTACGCGGCTGGAACTTGTACGCGTAACGAGACCGAAGCAATACGCGGCTGGAACTTGTACGCGTAACGAGACCGAAGCAATACGCGGCTGGAACTTGTACTCTCGACGTGACCGAAGCAATACGCAGTTGGAACTTGTATGCCCGACGAGACCGAAGCAATACGCGGCTGGGACTTGCACACATAACGAGACCAAAACATTACGCGGCTGGGACTTGTACGCATAACGAGACTGAAGCAGTACGCGGCTGGAACTTGTACGCTCGAAGAGACCGAAGGAATACGCGGCTGGAACTTGTATGCCCGACGATACCGAAGCAATACGAGGCCGGGACTTGTACGCATAACGAGAACAAATCAATACGAGGCTGGTACTTGTACGCATAACGAGACCGAAGCAGTAGGCGGCTGGAAATTGTACGCTCGAAGAGACCGCAGGAATACGCGGCTGGAACTTTTACGCTCGCCGAGACCGAAGCAATACACGGCTGGAACTTGTGCGCGTAACGAGACCGAAGCAATACGCGGCTGGAACTTGTACGCTCGAAGAGACAGAAGGAATACGCGGCTGGGACTTGTACGCACAACGAGACCAAAGCAACACGCGGCTGGAAACTTCACTCTCGAAGAGACCGAAGCTGTACGCTGCTGGAACTTATACGCTCGACGAGAACAAAGCAACACGCTGCTGGGACTTGTACGCTTAACGAGACCGAAGCAATACGCGGCTGGAACTTGTACGCTCGACGAGATTGAAGCAATACGCGGCTGGAACATGTACGCTAAGCGAGACCGAAGCAACACGCGGCTGGAACTTGTACGCTCGACGAGACCGAAGCAATCCGCTGCCGGAACTTGCACACATAACGAGACCAAAGCATTACGCGGCTGGAACTTGTGCGCATAACGAGACCGAAGCAACACGAGGCTGGAACTTGTACGCATAACGAGACCGAAGCAATATGCTGCTGGATCTTTTATGCTCGACGAGACCGAAGCAATACGCGGCTGGAACTTGTACGCGTAACGAGACCAAAACATTACGCGGCTGGGACTTGTACGCATAACGAGACTGAAGCAGTACGCGGCTGGAACTTGTACGCTCGAAGAGACCGAAGGAATACGCGGCTGGAACTTGTATGCCCGACGATACCGAAGCAATACGCGGCCGGGACTTGTACGCATAACGAGAACAAAGCAATACGAGGCTGGTACTTGTACGCATAACGACACCGAAGCAACGCGCAGCTGGAACTTGTACGCTCCACGAGACCGAAGCAATACGCGGCTGGAACTTGTATGCCCGACGATACCGAAGCAATACGCGGCCGGGACTTGTACGCATAACGAGAACAAAGCAATACGAGGCTGGTACTTGTACCCAAAACGAGACCGAAGCAGTAGGCGGCTGGAAATTGTACGCTCGAAGAGACCGAAGGAATACGCGGCTGGAACTATTACGCTCGCCGAGACCGAAGCAATACACGGCTGGAACTTGTGCGCGTAACGAGACCGAAGCAATACGCGGCTGGAACTTGTACGCTCGAAGAGACCGAAGGAATACGCGGCTGGGACTTGTACGCATAACGAGACCAAAGCAATACGCGGCTGGAACTTGTACTCTCGACGAGACCGAAGCAATACGCGGCTGGGATTTGTACGCTCCGCAACACGCGGCTGGAAACTTCACTCTCGAAGAGACCGAAGCTATACGCTGCTGGAACTTATACGCTCGACGAGAACACAGCAATACGCTGCTGGGACTTGTACGCGTAACGAGACCGAAGCAATACGCGACTGGAACTTGTACGCTCGACGAGATTGAAGCAATACGCGGCTGGAACATGTACGCTAAGCGAGACCGAAGCAACACGCGGCTGGAACTTGTCCTCTCGACGAGACCGAAGTAATCCGCTGCCGGAACTTGCACACATAACGAGACCAAAGCATTACGCGGCTGGAACTTGTACGTATAACGAGACCGAAGCAACACGAGGCTGGAACTTGTACGCATAACGAGACCGAAGCAATATGCTGCTGGATCTTTTATGCTCGACGAGACCGAAGCAATACGCGGCTGGAACTTGTACGCGTAACGAGACCGAAGCAATACGCGGCTGGAACTTGTTCTCTCGACGTGACCGAAGCAATACGCAGTTGGAACTTGTATGCCCGACGATACCGAAGCAATACGCGGCTGGGACTTGCACACATAACGAGACCAAAACATTACGCGGCTGGGACTTGTACGCATAACGAGACTGAAGCAGTACGCGGCTGGAACTTGTACGCTCGAAGAGACCGAAGGAATACGCGGCTGGAACTTGTATGCCCGACGATACCGAAGCAATACGCGGCCGGGACTTGTACGCATAACGAGAACAAAGCAATACGAGGCTGGTACTTGTACGCATAACGACACCGAAGCAACGCGCAGCTGGAACTTGTACGCTCCACGAGACCGAAGCAATACGCGGCTGGAACTTGTATGCCCGACGATACCGAAGCAATACGCGGCCGGGACTTGTACGCATAACGAGAACAAAGCAATACGAGGCTGGTACTTGTACCCAAAACGAGACCGAAGCAGTAGGCGGCTGGAAATTGTACGCTCGAAGAGACCGAAGGAATACGCGGCTGGAACTATTACGCTCGCCGAGACCGAAGCAATACACGGCTGGAACTTGTGCGCGTAACGAGACCGAAGCAATACGCGGCTGGAACTTGTACGCTCGAAGAGACCGAAGGAATACGCGGCTGGGACTTGTACGCATAACGAGACCAAAGCAATACGCGGCTGGAACTTGTACTCTCGACGAGACCGAAGCAATACGCGGCTGGGATTTGTACGCTCCACGAGACCGAAGCAATACGCTGCTGGAACTTGTACGTTCCAAGAGACCGAAGGAATACGCGGCTGGGACTTGTACGCACAACGAGACCGAAGCAACGCGCGGCTGGAAACTTCACTCTCGAAGAGACCGAAGCTATACGCTGCTGGAACTTATACGCTCGACGAGAACAAAGCAATACGCTGCTGGGACTTGTACGCGTAACGAGACCGAAGCAATACGCGGCTGGAACTTGTACGCTCGACGAGATTGAAGCAATACGCGGCTGGAACATGTACGCTAAGCGAGACCGAAGCAACACGCGGCTGGAACTAGTACGCTCGACGATACCGAAGCAATCCGCTGCCGGAACTTGCACACATAACGAGACCAAAGCATTACGCGGCTGGAACTTGTACGTATAACGAGACCGAAGCAACACGAGGCTGGAACTTGTACGCATAACGAGACCGAAGCAATATGCTGCTGGATCTTTTACGCTCGACGAGACCGAAGCAATACGCAGTTGGAACTTGTATGCCCGACGATACCGAAGCAATACGCGGCTGGGACTTGTACGCTCGACGAGATTGAAGCAATACGCGGCTGGAACATGTACGCTAAGCGAGACCGAAGCAATACGCGGCTGGAACTTGTACTCTCGACGTGACCGAAGCAATACGCAGTTGGAACTTGTATGCCCGACGATACCGAAGCAATACGCGGCTGGGACTTGCACACATAACGAGACCAAAACATTACGCGGCCGGGACTTGTACGCATAACGAGACTGAAGCAGTACGCGGCTGGAACTTGTACGCTCGAAGAGACCGAAGGAATACGCGGCTGGAACTTGTATGCCCGACGATACCGAAGCAATACGCGGCCGGGACTTGTACGCATAACGAGAACAAAGCAATACGAGGCTGGTACTTGTACGCAAAACGAGACCGAAGCAGTAGGCGGCTGGAAATTGTACGCTCGAAGAGACCGAAGGAATACGCGGCTGGGACTTGTACGCACAACGAGACCAAAGCAACACGCGGCTGGAAACTTCAATCGCGACGAGACCGAAGCTATACGCTGCTGGAACTTATACGCTCGACGAGAACAAAGCAATACGCGGCTGAGACTTGTACGCGTAACGAGACCGAAGCAATACGCGGCTGGAACTTGTACGCATAACGGGACCAAAGCAATACGCGGCTGGAACTTGTACTCTCGACGAGACCGAAGCAATACGCGGCAGGGATTTGTACGCTCCACGAGACCGAAGCAATACGCTGCTGGAACTTGTACGTTCGAAGAGACCGAAGGAATACGCGGCTGGGACTTGTACGCACAACGAGACCAAAGCAACACGCGGCTGGAAACTTCACTCTCGAAGAGACCGAAGCTGTACGCTGCTGGAACTTATACGCTCGACGAGAACAAAGCAATACGCTGCTGGGACTTGTACGCGTAACGAGACCGAAGCAATACGCGGCTGGAACTTGTACGCTCGACGAGATTGAAGCAATACGCGGCTGGAACATGTACGCTAAGCGAGACCGAAGCAATACGCGGCTGGAACTTGTACTCTCGACGTGACCGAAGCAATACGCAGTTGGAACTTGTATGCCCGACGATACCGAAGCAATGCGCGGCTGGGACTTGCACACATAACGAGACCAAAACATTACGCGGCTGGGACTTGTACGCATAACGAGACTGAAGCAGTACGCGGCTGGAACTTGTACGCTCGAAGAGACCGAAGGAATACGCGGCTGGAACTTGTATGCCCGACGATACCGAAGCAATACGCGGCCGGGACTTGTACGCATAACGAGAACAAAGCAATACGAGGCTGGTACTTGTACGCAAAACGAGACCGAAGCAGTAGGCGGCTGGAAATTGTACGCTCGAAGAGACCGAAGGAATATGCGGCTGGAACTATTACGCTCGCCGAGACCGAAGCAATACACGGCTGGAACTTGTGCGCGTAACGAGACCGAAGCAATACGCGGCTGGAACTTGTACGCTCGAAGAGACCGAAGGAATACGCGGCTGGGACTTGTACGCATAACGAGACCAAAGCAATACGCGGCTGGAACTTGTACGCATAACGAGACCGAAGCAATATGCTGCTGGATCTTTTACGCTCGACGAGACCGAAGCAGTACGCGGCTGGAACTTGTACGCGTAACGAGACCGAAGCAATACGCGGCTGGAACTTGTACGCGTAACGAGACCGAAGCAATACGCGGCTGGAACTTGTACTCTCGACGTGACCGAAGCAATACGCAGTTGGAACTTGTATGCCCGACGAGACCGAAGCAATACGCGGCTGGGACTTGCACACATAACGAGACCAAAACATTACGCGGCTGGGACTTGTACGCATAACGAGACTGAAGCAGTACGCGGCTGGAACTTGTACGCTCGAAGAGACCGAAGGAATACGCGGCTGGAACTTGTATGCCCGACGATACCGAAGCAATACGAGGCCGGGACTTGTACGCATAACGAGAACAAATCAATACGAGGCTGGTACTTGTACGCATAACGAGACCGAAGCAGTAGGCGGCTGGAAATTGTACGCTCGAAGAGACCGCAGGAATACGCGGCTGGAACTTTTACGCTCGCCGAGACCGAAGCAATACACGGCTGGAACTTGTGCGCGTAACGAGACCGAAGCAATACGCGGCTGGAACTTGTACGCTCGAAGAGACAGAAGGAATACGCGGCTGGGACTTGTACGCACAACGAGACCAAAGCAACACGCGGCTGGAAACTTCACTCTCGAAGAGACCGAAGCTGTACGCTGCTGGAACTTATACGCTCGACGAGAACAAAGCAACACGCTGCTGGGACTTGTACGCTTAACGAGACCGAAGCAATACGCGGCTGGAACTTGTACGCTCGACGAGATTGAAGCAATACGCGGCTGGAACATGTACGCTAAGCGAGACCGAAGCAACACGCGGCTGGAACTTGTACGCTCGACGAGACCGAAGCAATCCGCTGCCGGAACTTGCACACATAACGAGACCAAAGCATTACGCGGCTGGAACTTGTGCGCATAACGAGACCGAAGCAACACGAGGCTGGAACTTGTACGCATAACGAGACCGAAGCAATATGCTGCTGGATCTTTTATGCTCGACGAGACCGAAGCAATACGCGGCTGGAACTTGTACGCGTAACGAGACCAAAACATTACGCGGCTGGGACTTGTACGCATAACGAGACTGAAGCAGTACGCGGCTGGAACTTGTACGCTCGAAGAGACCGAAGGAATACGCGGCTGGAACTTGTATGCCCGACGATACCGAAGCAATACGCGGCCGGGACTTGTACGCATAACGAGAACAAAGCAATACGAGGCTGGTACTTGTACGCATAACGACACCGAAGCAACGCGCAGCTGGAACTTGTACGCTCCACGAGACCGAAGCAATACGCGGCTGGAACTTGTATGCCCGACGATACCGAAGCAATACGCGGCCGGGACTTGTACGCATAACGAGAACAAAGCAATACGAGGCTGGTACTTGTACCCAAAACGAGACCGAAGCAGTAGGCGGCTGGAAATTGTACGCTCGAAGAGACCGAAGGAATACGCGGCTGGAACTATTACGCTCGCCGAGACCGAAGCAATACACGGCTGGAACTTGTGCGCGTAACGAGACCGAAGCAATACGCGGCTGGAACTTGTACGCTCGAAGAGACCGAAGGAATACGCGGCTGGGACTTGTACGCATAACGAGACCAAAGCAATACGCGGCTGGAACTTGTACTCTCGACGAGACCGAAGCAATACGCGGCTGGGATTTGTACGCTCCGCAACACGCGGCTGGAAACTTCACTCTCGAAGAGACCGAAGCTATACGCTGCTGGAACTTATACGCTCGACGAGAACACAGCAATACGCTGCTGGGACTTGTACGCGTAACGAGACCGAAGCAATACGCGACTGGAACTTGTACGCTCGACGAGATTGAAGCAATACGCGGCTGGAACATGTACGCTAAGCGAGACCGAAGCAACACGCGGCTGGAACTTGTCCTCTCGACGAGACCGAAGTAATCCGCTGCCGGAACTTGCACACATAACGAGACCAAAGCATTACGCGGCTGGAACTTGTACGTATAACGAGACCGAAGCAACACGAGGCTGGAACTTGTACGCATAACGAGACCGAAGCAATATGCTGCTGGATCTTTTATGCTCGACGAGACCGAAGCAATACGCGGCTGGAACTTGTACGCGTAACGAGACCGAAGCAATACGCGGCTGGAACTTGTTCTCTCGACGTGACCGAAGCAATACGCAGTTGGAACTTGTATGCCCGACGATACCGAAGCAATACGCGGCTGGGACTTGCACACATAACGAGACCAAAACATTACGCGGCTGGGACTTGTACGCATAACGAGACTGAAGCAGTACGCGGCTGGAACTTGTACGCTCGAAGAGACCGAAGGAATACGCGGCTGGAACTTGTATGCCCGACGATACCGAAGCAATACGCGGCCGGGACTTGTACGCATAACGAGAACAAAGCAATACGAGGCTGGTACTTGTACGCATAACGACACCGAAGCAACGCGCAGCTGGAACTTGTACGCTCCACGAGACCGAAGCAATACGCGGCTGGAACTTGTATGCCCGACGATACCGAAGCAATACGCGGCCGGGACTTGTACGCATAACGAGAACAAAGCAATACGAGGCTGGTACTTGTACCCAAAACGAGACCGAAGCAGTAGGCGGCTGGAAATTGTACGCTCGAAGAGACCGAAGGAATACGCGGCTGGAACTATTACGCTCGCCGAGACCGAAGCAATACACGGCTGGAACTTGTGCGCGTAACGAGACCGAAGCAATACGCGGCTGGAACTTGTACGCTCGAAGAGACCGAAGGAATACGCGGCTGGGACTTGTACGCATAACGAGACCAAAGCAATACGCGGCTGGAAACTTCACTCTCGAAGAGACCGAAGCTGTACGCTGCTGGAACTTATACGCTCGACGAGAACAAAGCAACACGCTGCTGGGACTTGTACGCTTAACGAGACCGAAGCAATACGCGGCTGGAACTTGTACGCTCGACGAGATTGAAGCAATACGCGGCTGGAACATGTACGCTAAGCGAGACCGAAGCAACACGCGGCTGGAACTTGTACGCTCGACGAGACCGAAGCAATCCGCTGCCGGAACTTGCACACATAACGAGACCAAAGCATTACGCGGCTGGAACTTGTGCGCATAACGAGACCGAAGCAACACGAGGCTGGAACTTGTACGCATAACGAGACCGAAGCAATATGCTGCTGGATCTTTTATGCTCGACGAGACCGAAGCAATACGCGGCTGGAACTTGTACGCGTAACGAGACCAAAACATTACGCGGCTGGGACTTGTACGCATAACGAGACTGAAGCAGTACGCGGCTGGAACTTGTACGCTCGAAGAGACCGAAGGAATACGCGGCTGGAACTTGTATGCCCGACGATACCGAAGCAATACGCGGCCGGGACTTGTACGCATAACGAGAACAAAGCAATACGAGGCTGGTACTTGTACGCATAACGACACCGAAGCAACGCGCAGCTGGAACTTGTACGCTCCACGAGACCGAAGCAATACGCGGCTGGAACTTGTATGCCCGACGATACCGAAGCAATACGCGGCCGGGACTTGTACGCATAACGAGAACAAAGCAATACGAGGCTGGTACTTGTACCCAAAACGAGACCGAAGCAGTAGGCGGCTGGAAATTGTACGCTCGAAGAGACCGAAGGAATACGCGGCTGGAACTATTACGCTCGCCGAGACCGAAGCAATACACGGCTGGAACTTGTGCGCGTAACGAGACCGAAGCAATACGCGGCTGGAACTTGTACGCTCGAAGAGACCGAAGGAATACGCGGCTGGGACTTGTACGCATAACGAGACCAAAGCAATACGCGGCTGGAACTTGTACTCTCGACGAGACCGAAGCAATACGCGGCTGGGATTTGTACGCTCCGCAACACGCGGCTGGAAACTTCACTCTCGAAGAGACCGAAGCTATACGCTGCTGGAACTTATACGCTCGACGAGAACACAGCAATACGCTGCTGGGACTTGTACGCGTAACGAGACCGAAGCAATACGCGACTGGAACTTGTACGCTCGACGAGATTGAAGCAATACGCTGCTGGAACATGTACGCTAAGCGAGACCGAAGCAACACGCGGCTGGAACTTGTCCTCTCGACGAGACCGAAGCAATACGCGGCTGGGACTTGTACGCTCCACGAGACCGAAGCAATACGCGGCTGGAACTTGTACTCTCGACGTGACCGAAGCAATACGTAGTTGGAACTTGTATGCCCGACGATACCGAAGCAATACGCGGCTGGGACTTGCACACATAACGAGACCAAAGCATTACGCGGCTGGAACTTGTACGTATAACGAGACCGAAGCAACACGAGGCTGGAACTTGTACGCATAACGAGACCGAAGCAATATGCTGCTGGAACTTATACGCTCGACGAGAACACAGCAATACGCTGCTGGGACTTGTACGCGTAACGAGACCGAAGCAATACGCGGCTGGAACTTGTATGCCCGACGATACCGAAGCAATACGCGGCCGGGACTTGTACGCATAACGAGAACAAAGCAATACGAGGCTGGTACTTGTACGCATAACGAGACCGAAGCAGTAGGCGGCTGGAAATTGTACGCTCGACGAGACCGAAGCAATACGCGTCTGGGACTTGTACGCATAACGACACCGAAGCAACGCGCAGCTGGAACTTGTACGCTCCACGAGACCGAAGCAATACGCGGCTGGAACTTGTATGCCCGACGATACCGAAGCAATACGCGGCCGGGACTTGTACGCATAACGAGAACAAAGCAATACGAGGCTGGTACTTGTACCCAAAACGAGACCGAAGCAGTAGGCGGCTGGAAATTGTACGCTCGAAGAGACCGAAGGAATACGCGGCTGGAACTATTACGCTCGCCGAGACCGAAGCAATACACGGCTGGAACTTGTGCGCGTAACGAGACCGAAGCAATACGCGGCTGGAACTTGTACGCTCGAAGAGACCGAAGGAATACGCGGCTGGGACTTGTACGCATAACGAGACCAAAGCAATACGCGGCTGGAAACTTCACTCTCGAAGAGACCGAAGCTGTACGCTGCTGGAACTTATACGCTCGACGAGAACAAAGCAACACGCTGCTGGGACTTGTACGCTTAACGAGACCGAAGCAATACGCGGCTGGAACTTGTACGCTCGACGAGATTGAAGCAATACGCGGCTGGAACATGTACGCTAAGCGAGACCGAAGCAACACGCGGCTGGAACTTGTACGCTCGACGAGACCGAAGCAATCCGCTGCCGGAACTTGCACACATAACGAGACCAAAGCATTACGCGGCTGGAACTTGTGCGCATAACGAGACCGAAGCAACACGAGGCTGGAACTTGTACGCATAACGAGACCGAAGCAATATGCTGCTGGATCTTTTATGCTCGACGAGACCGAAGCAATACGCGGCTGGAACTTGTACGCGTAACGAGACCAAAACATTACGCGGCTGGGACTTGTACGCATAACGAGACTGAAGCAGTACGCGGCTGGAACTTGTACGCTCGAAGAGACCGAAGGAATACGCGGCTGGAACTTGTATGCCCGACGATACCGAAGCAATACGCGGCCGGGACTTGTACGCATAACGAGAACAAAGCAATACGAGGCTGGTACTTGTACGCATAACGACACCGAAGCAACGCGCAGCTGGAACTTGTACGCTCCACGAGACCGAAGCAATACGCGGCTGGAACTTGTATGCCCGACGATACCGAAGCAATACGCGGCCGGGACTTGTACGCATAACGAGAACAAAGCAATACGAGGCTGGTACTTGTACCCAAAACGAGACCGAAGCAGTAGGCGGCTGGAAATTGTACGCTCGAAGAGACCGAAGGAATACGCGGCTGGAACTATTACGCTCGCCGAGACCGAAGCAATACACGGCTGGAACTTGTGCGCGTAACGAGACCGAAGCAATACGCGGCTGGAACTTGTACGCTCGAAGAGACCGAAGGAATACGCGGCTGGGACTTGTACGCATAACGAGACCAAAGCAATACGCGGCTGGAACTTGTACTCTCGACGAGACCGAAGCAATACGCGGCTGGGATTTGTACGCTCCGCAACACGCGGCTGGAAACTTCACTCTCGAAGAGACCGAAGCTATACGCTGCTGGAACTTATACGCTCGACGAGAACACAGCAATACGCTGCTGGGACTTGTACGCGTAACGAGACCGAAGCAATACGCGACTGGAACTTGTACGCTCGACGAGATTGAAGCAATACGCGGCTGGAACATGTACGCTAAGCGAGACCGAAGCAACACGCGGCTGGAACTTGTCCTCTCGACGAGACCGAAGCAATACGCGGCTGGGACTTGTACGCTCCACGAGACCGAAGCAATACGCGGCTGGAACTTGTACTCTCGACGTGACCGAAGCAATACGTAGTTGGAACTTGTATGCCCGACGATACCGAAGCAATACGCGGCTGGGACTTGCACACATAACGAGACCAAAGCATTACGCGGCTGGAACTTGTACGTATAACGAGACCGAAGCAACACGAGGCTGGAACTTGTACGCATAACGAGACCGAAGCAATATGCTGCTGGAACTTATACGCTCGACGAGAACACAGCAATACGCTGCTGGGACTTGTACGCGTAACGAGACCGAAGCAATACGCGGCTGGAACTTGTATGCCCGACGATACCGAAGCAATACGCGGCCGGGACTTGTACGCATAACGAGAACAAAGCAATACGAGGCTGGTACTTGTACGCATAACGAGACCGAAGCAGTAGGCGGCTGGAAATTGTACGCTCGACGAGACCGAAGCAATACGCGTCTGGGACTTGTACGCATAACGACACCGAAGCAACGCGCAGCTGGAACTTGTACGCTCCACGAGACCGAAGCAATACGCGGCTGGGACTTGTACGCTCCACGAGACCGAAGCAATACGCGGCTGGAACTTGTACTCTCGACGTGACCGAAGCAATACGTAGTTGGAACTTGTATGCCCGACGATACCGAAGCAATACGCGGCTGGGACTTGCACACATATCGAGACCAAAACATTACGCGGCTGGGACTTGTTCGCATAACGAGACTGAAGCAGTACGCGGCTGGGACTTGTACGCATAACGATACCGCAGCAATACGCGGCAGGAACTTGTACGCTCGACGTGACCGAAGCAACGCGCTGCTGAAACTTGTACGCTCGACGAGACCGAAGCAATACACGGTTGGAACTTGTATGCCCGACGATACCGAAGCAATACGCGGCTGGGACTTGCACACATAACGAGACCAAAACATTACGCGGCTGGGACTTGTACGCAAAACGAGACCGAAGCAATGCGCTGCTGGAACTTGTACGTTCGAAGAGACCGAAGGAATACGCGGCTGGGACTTGTACGCACAACGAGACCAAAGCAACACGCGGCTGGAAACTTCAATCTCGACGAGACCGAAGCTATACGCTGCTGGAACTTATACGCTCGACGAGAACAAAGCAATACGCGGCTGATACTTGTACGCGTAACGAGACCGAAGCAATACGCGGCTGGAACCTGTACGCATAACGAGACCGAAGCATCACGCGGCTGGGACTTGTACGCTCGACGAGACCGAAGCAATACGCGGCTGGAACTTGTACTCTCGACGTGACCGAAGCAATACGCGTCTGGGACTTGTTCGCTCGACGAGACCGAAGCAATACGTGGCTGGAACTTGCACGCATAACGAGACCGAAGCAATACGCGGCAGGAACTTGTACGCTCGACGTGACCGAAGCAACGCGCTGCTGAAACTTGTACGCATAACGAGACCGAAGTAATACGCGGCTGGGACTTGTACGCTCCACGAGACCGAAGCAATACACGGTTGGGACTTGTACGCATAACGATAACGAAGCAATACGCGGCTGGGACTTGAACGCATAACGATACCGAAGCCATACGCGGCTGTGACTTGTACGCATAACAAGACCAAAGCAATACGCGGCTTGGACTTGTACGCTCGACGAGACCGAAGCAATACGCGGCTGGAACTTGTACGCTCGACGAGACCGAAGGAATACGCGGCTGGGAGTGGTACCCATAACGAGACCGAAGCAATTCCCGGCTGGAAATTGTACGCTTGACGAGACCGAAGCACTACGCGGCTGGGACTTGTACGCTCGACGAGACCGAAGCAACACGCGACTGGAACTTGTACGCTCGACGAGACCGAAGCAACGCGCTGCTGGAACTTGTACGCGCGACGAGACCGAAGCAATACACGGTTGGAACCTTCACGCATAACGACACCGAAGCAACGCGCAGCTGGAAGTTGTACGCTCTACGAGACCGAAGCAATACACGGTTGGAACTTTCACGCATAACGACACCGAAGCAACACGCGGCTGGAACTTCTACACTCGACGAGACCGAAGCAATACGCGGCTGGAACTTGTACGCTTGACGAGACCGAAGCAATACGCGGCTGGAACTTGTACGCTCCACGGGACCGAAGCAATACGCGGCTGGGACTTGGATGCTCGACGATGCCGAAGCAATACGCGGCTGGAACTTGCACGCATAACGAGACCGCAGCTATACGCGGCTGGCACTTGTATGCTCCACGAGACCGAAGCAATACGCGGCTGGAACTTGCACGCATAACGAGATCGAAGAAATACGCGGCTAGAACATGTACGCATAACGAGACCGAAGCAATACGCGGCTGGGACTTGAACGCATAACGAGACCGAAGCAGCACGCGGCTGGGACTTGTACGCATAACGATACCGAGGCAATACGCGGCTGCGACTTGTTCGCATAACGAGACCGAAGCAACGCGCTGCTGGAACCTGTACGCTCGGCGAGACTGAAGCAGTACCCGGCTGGAACTTGTACGCTCGACGAGACCGAAGCAATACGCGGCTGGAACTTGCACGCATAACGAGAGCGCAGTAATACGCGGCTGGGACTTGAACGCATAACGATACCGAAGCCATACGCGGCTGTGGCTTGTACGCATAACGAGACCAAAGCAATACGCGGCTGGGACTTGTACGCTCGACGAGACCGAAGCAATACGCGGCTGGAACTTGTACGCTCGACGAGACCGGAGGAATACGCGGCTGGGAGTGGTACCCATCACGAGACCGAAGCAATTCCCGGCTGGAAATTGTACGCTTGACGAGACCGAAGCACTACGCGGCTGGGACTTGTACGCTCGACGAGACCGAAGCAACACGCGACTGGAACTTGTACGCTCGACGAGATCGAAGCAACGCGCTGCTGGAACTTGTACGCTCGACGAGACCGAAGCAATACACGGCTGGGACTTGCACGCATAACGATACCGAAGCAACACGCGGCTGGAACTTGTACGCATAACGAGACCGAAGCAATACACGGCTGGGACTTGTACGCTCGAAGAGACCGAAGCAATACGCGGCTGGAACATGTACGGTCGACGAGACCGATGCATTACGCGGCTGGAACTTGTACGCATAACGAAACCGAAGCAATACGCGGCTGGAACTTGTACGCTCGACGTTAAAAAAGCAATACGCGGCTGGAACTTGCACGCTCGACGAGACCGAAGCAACACGCGGCTGGAACTTGTACGCATAACGAGACGGAAGCATTACCCGGCTGGAACATGTACGCATAACGAGACCGAAGCAATACGCGACTGGAACTTGCACGCATAACGAGACCGAAGCAATACGCGGCTGGGACTTGTACGCTTAACGCGACCAAAGCAATACGCGGCTAGAACTCGCACGCTCCACGAGACCGAAGCAATACGCGGCTGGAACTTGTACGCTCCACGAGACCGAAGCAATACGCGGCTGGAACTTGTACGCTCGACGATACCGAACCAATACGCGGCTAGAACTCGCACGCTCCACGAGACCGAAGCGATACGCGGCTGGAACTTGCACGCTCGACGAGACCGAAGCAATACGCGGCTGGATCTTGCACGCATAACGAGACCGAAGCAATACGCGGCTGGAACTTGTACGCTCGACGTGACCGAAGCAATACGCGGCTGGGACTTGTTCGCTCGACGAGACCGAAGCAATACGTGGCTGGAACTTGCACGCATAACGAGACCGAAGCATTACGCGGCTGGGAATTGTACGCTCGACGAGACCGAAGCATTACGCGGCTGGAACTCGCACGCTCCACGAGACCGAAGCGATACGCGGCTGGATCTTGCACGCATAACGAGACCGAAGCAATACGCGGCTGGAACTTGTACGCTCGACGTGACCGAAGCAATACGCGGCTGGGACTTGTTCGCTCGACGAGACCGAAGCAATACGTGGCTGGAGCTTGCACGCATAACGAGACCGAAGCATTACGCGGCTGGGAATTGTACGCTCGACGAGACCGAAGCATTACGCGGCTGGAACTTGTACGCATAACGAGAAGGAAGCAATACGCAGCTGGGACTTGTACGCATAACGAGACCGAAGCAATACGCGGCTGGGAATTGTACGCATTACGAGACCAAAGCAATACGCGGCTGGAACTTGCACGCTCGACGAGACCGAAGCAATACGCGGCTGGAACTTGTACGCATAACGAGACCGAAGCAATAAGCTGCTGGGACTTGTACGCATAACGAGACCGAAGCAATACGCGGCTGACACTTGCACGCATAACGATTCCGAGGCAATACGCGGTTGGGACTTGTTCGCATAACGAGACCGAAGCAACGCGCTGCTGGAACTTGTTCGCTCGACGAGATCGAAGCAATACGCGGCTGGGACTTGTACCCTCGTCGAGACCGAAGCAATATGCGGCTGGAACTTGCACGCATAACGAGACCGAAGCAGTACGCGGCTGGGACTTGTACGCATAACGAGACCGAAGCAATACGGGGCTGGAACTTGTACGCATAACGAGACCGAAGCAATACGCTGCTGGAACTCGCACGCCCCACGAGACCGAAGCAATACGGGGCTGGAACTTGTACGCATAACGAGACCGAAGCAATACGCGGCTGGGACTTGTACGCATAACGATACCGTAGCAATACGCGGCTGGGACTTGCACGCATAACGAGACCGAAGCAACACGCGGCTGGGACTTGTACGCATAACGATACCGAAGCAATACGCGGCTGCGACTTGTTCGCATAACGAGACCGAGGCAACGCGCTGTTGGGACTTGTTCGCTCGACGAGACCGAAGCGATACGCGGGTGGAACTTACACGCTCGACGAGACCGAAGCAATACGCGGCTGGAACTTGTACGCTCAACGTGACCGCAGCAATACGCGGCTGGGACTTGTACGCTCCACGAGACCGAAGCAATACGCGGCTGGAACTTGTACGCTCCACGAGACCGAAGCATTACGCGGCTGGAACTTGCACGCATAACGAGACCGAAGCAATACGCGGCTGGGACTTGTACGCATAACGATACCGTAGCAATACGCGGCTGGGACTTGCACGCATAACGAGACCGAAGCAACACGCGGCTGGGACTTGTACGCATAACGATACCGAAGCAATACGCGGCTAGAACTCGCACGCTCCACGAGACCGAAGCGATACGCGGCTGGAACTTGCACGCTCGACGAGACCGAAGCAATACGCGGCTGGATCTTTCACGCATAACGAGACCGAAGCAATACGCGGCTGGAACTTGTACGCTCGACGTGACCGAAGCAATACGCGGCTGGGACTTGTTCGCTCGACGAGACCGAAGCAATACGTGGCTGGAACTTGCACGCATAACGAGACCGAAGCATTACGCGGCTGGGAATTGTACGCTCGACGAGACCGAAGCATTACGCGGCTGGAACTCGCACGCTCCACGAGACCGAAGCGATACGCGGCTGGATCTTGCACGCATAACGAGACCGAAGCAATACGCGGCTGGAACTTGTACGCTCGACGTGACCGAAGCAATACGCGGCTGGGACTTGTTCGCTCGACGAGACCGAAGCAATACGTGGCTGGAACTTGCACGCATAACGAGACCGAAGCATTACGCGGCTGGGAATTGTACGCTCGACGAGACCGAAGCATTACGCGGCTGGAACTTGTACGCATAACGAGAAGGAAGCAATACGCAGTTGGGGCTTGTACGCATAACGAGACCGAAGCAATACGCGGCTGGGAATTGTACGCATTACGAGACCAAAGCAATACGCGGCTGGAACTTGCACGCTCGACGAGACCGAAGCAATACGCGGCTGGAACTTGTACGCATAACGAGACCGAAGCAATAAGCTGCTGGGACTTGTACGCACAACGAGACCGAAGCAATACGCGGCTGGAACTTGCACGCATAACGATTCCGAGGCAATACGCGGTTGGGACTTGTTCGCATAACGAGACCGAAGCAACGCGCTGCTGGAACTTGTTCGCTCGACGAGATCGAAGCAATACGCGGCTGGGACTTGTACCCTCGTCGAGACCGAAGCAATATGCGGCTGGATCTTGCACGCATAACGAGACCGAAGCAGTACGCGGCTGGGACTTGTACGCATAACGAGACCGAAGCAATACGGGGCTGGAACTTGTACGCATAACGAGACCGAAGCAATACGCTGCTGGAACTCGCACGCCCCACGAGACCGAAGCAATACGGGGCTGGAACTTGTACGCATAACGAGACCGAAGCAATACGCGGCTGGGACTTGTACGCATAACGATACCGTAGCAATACGCGGCTGGGACTTGCACGCATAACGAGACCGAAGCAACACGCGGCTGGGACTTGTACGCATAACGATACCGAAGCAATACGCGGCTGCGACTTGTTCGCATAAGGAGACCGAGGCAACGCGCTGTTGGAACTTGTTCGCTCGACTAGACCGAAGCGATTCGCGGGTGGAACTTACACGCTCGACGAGACCGAAGCAATACGCGGCTGGAACTTGTACGCTCAACGTGACCGCAGCAATACGCGGCTGGGACTTGTACGCTCCACGAGACCGAAGCAATACGCGGCTGGAACTTGTACGCTCCACGAGACCGAAGCAATACGCGGCTGGAACTTGTACGCCCGACGATACCGAAGCAATACGCGGCTAGAACTCGCACGCTCCACGAGACCGAAGCGATACGCGGCTGGAACTTGCAGGCTCGACGAGACCGAAGCAATACGCGGCTGGATCTTGCCCGCATAACGAGACCGAAGCAATACGCGGCTGGAACTTGTACGCTCGACGTGACCGAAGCAATACGCGGCTGGGACTTGTACGCTCCACGAGACCGAAGCAATACGCGGCTGGAACTTGTACGCTCCACGAGACCGAAGCATTACGCGGCTGGAACTTGCACGCATAGCGAGACCGAAGCAATACGCGGCCGGGACTTGTACGCATAACGATACCGTAGCAATACGCGGCTGGGACTTGCACGCATAACGAGACCGAAGCAACACGCGGCTGGGACTTGTACGCATAACGATACCGAAGCAATACGCGGCTAGAACTCGCACGCTCCACGAGACCGAAGCGATACGCGGCTGGAACTTGCACGCTCGACGAGACCGAAGCAATACGCGGCTGGATCTTGCACGCATAACGAGACCGAAGCAATACGCGGCTGGAACTTGTACGCTCGACGTGACCGAAGCAATACGCGGCTGGGACTTGTACGCATAACGATACGGTAGCAATACGCGGCTGAGACTTGCACGCATAACGAGACCGAAGCAACACGCGGCTGGGACTTGTACGCATAACGATACCGAAGCAATACGCGGCTGCGACTTGTTCGCATAACGAGACCGAAGCAACGCGCTGCTGGAACTTGTTCGCTCGACGAGACCGAAGCAATAGGCGGCTGGGATTTATACGCATAACGCGACCAAAGCAATACGCGGCTGGGAATTGTACGCTCGACGAGACCGAAGCAATACGCGGCTGGAACTTGCACGCTCGACGAGACCGAAGCAATACGCGGCTGGAACTTGCACGCATAACGAGACCGAAGCTGTACGCGGCTGGGACTTGTACGCATAACGAGGTCGAAGCAACACGCGGCTGGAACTTGTACGCTCGACCAGACCGAAGCAACGCGCTGCTGGAACTTGTACGCATAACGAGACCGAAACAATACGCGGCTGGAACTTGTACGCTCGACGTGACCGAAGCAACGCGCTGCTGGAACTTGTACGCATAACGAGACCGAAGCAATACGCGGCTGGAACTTGCACGCTCGACGAGACCGAAGGAATACGCGGCTGGAACTTGTACGCTCGAAGAGACCAAAGCAATGCGCTGCTGGAAATTGTTCGCTCGACGAGACCGATGCAATACGCGGCTGGAACTTGTGCGCTCGACGAGACCGAAGCAATACGCGGCTGGGACTTGTACGCTCGACGAGACCGAAGCTATACGCGGCTGGAACTTGTACGCTCGACGAGACCGACGGAATACGCGGCTGGAACTTGCACGCATAACAAATCCGAGCAACACGCGGCTGGGACTTGTACGCTCGACGAGACCGAAGGAATACGCGGCTGGGACTTGTACGCATAACGAGACCGAAGCAATGCCCGGCTGGAACTGGCACGCATAACGAGACCGAAGCATTACGCGGCTGGAACTTGCACGCACAACGCGACCGAAGCAATTCGTGGCTGGAACTTCTACGCATAACGAGACCGAAGCAATAAGCGGCAGGGGCTTGTACGCAAAACGAGACCGAAGCAATACGCGGCTGGAACTTGTACGCATAACGGGACCAAAGCAATACGCGGCTGGGATTTGTACGCTCCACGAGACCGAAGCAATACGCTGCTGGAACATGTACGTTCCAAGAGACCGAAGGAATACGCGGCTGGGACTTGTACACACAACGAGACCGAAGCAACGCGCGGCTGGAAACTTCACTCTCGAAGAGACCGAAGCTATACGCTGCTGGAACTTATACGCTCGACGAGAACAAAGCAATACGCTGCTGGGACTTGTACGCGTAACGAGACCGAAGCAATACGCGGCTGGAACTTGTACGCTCGACGAGATTGAAGCAATACGCGGCTGGAACATGTACGCTAAGCGAGACCGAAGCAACACGCGGCTGGAACTTGTACGCTCGACGAGACCGAAGCAATCCGCTGCCGGAACTTGCACACATAACGAGACCAAAGCATTACGCGGCTGGAACTTGTACGTATAACGAGACCGAAGCAACACGAGGCTGGAACTTGTACGCATAACGAGACCGAAGCAATATGCTGCTGGATCTTTTACGCTCGACGAGACCGAAGCAACACGAGGCTGGAACTTGTACGCATAACGAGACCGAAGCAATATGCTGCTGGATCTTTTATGCTCGACGAGACCGAAGCAATACGCGGCTGGAACTTGTACGCGTAACGAGACCGAAGCAATACGCGGCTGGAACTTGTTCTCTCGACGTGACCGAAGCAATACGCAGTTGGAACTTGTATGCCCGACGATACCGAAGCAATACGCGGCTGGGACTTGCACACATAACGAGACCAAAACATTACGCGGCCGGGACTTGTACGCATAACGAGACTGAAGCAGTACGTGGCTGGAACTTGTACGCTCGAAGAGACCGAAGGAATACGCGGCTGGAACTTGTATGCCCGACGATACCGAAGCAATACGCTGCCGGGACTTGTACGCATCACGAGAATAAAGCAATACGAGGCTGGTACTTGTACGCAAAACGAGACCGAAGCAGTAGGCGGCTGGAAATTGTACGCTCGAAGAGACCGATGGAATACGCGGCTGGAACTTGTATGCCCGACGATACCGAAGCAATACGCGGCCGGGACTTGTACGCATAACGAGAACAAAGCAATACGAGGCTGGTACTTGTACGCATAACGAGACCGAAGCAGTAGGCGGCTGGAAATTGTACGCTCGAAGAGACCGAAGGAATACGCGGCTGGAACTTGTCCTCTCGACGAGACCGAAGGAATACGCGGCTGGGCCTGGAAGCGTAACGAGACCGAAGCAATACGCGGCTTGAACTTGTACGCTCGAAGAGACCGAAGGAATACGCGGCTGGGACTTGTACGCATAACGAGACCAAAGCAATACGCGGCTGGAACTTGTACTCTCGACGAGACCGAAGCAATACGCGGCTGGGATTTGTACGCTCCACGAGACCGAAGCAATACGCTGCTGGAACTTGTGCGTTCGAAGAGACCGAAGGAATACGCGGCTGGGACTTGTACGCACTACGAGACCGAAGCAGTAGGCGGATGGAAATTGTACGCTCGAAGAGACCGAAGGAATACGCGGCTGAAACTATTACGCTCGCCGAGACCGAAGCAATACACGGCTGGAACTTGTGCGCGTAACGAGACCGAAGCAATACGCGGCTGGAACTTGTACGCTCGAAGAGACCGAAGGAATACGCGGCTGGGACTTGTACGCATAACGAGACCAAAGCAATACGCGGCTGGAACTTGTACTCTCGACGAGACCGAAGCAATACGCGGCTGGGATTTGTACGCTCCACGAGACCGAAGCAATACGCTGCTGGAACATGTACGTTCCAAGAGACCGAAGGAATACGCGGCTGGGACTTGTACACACAACGAGACCGAAGCAACGCGCGGCTGGAAACTTCACTCTCGAAGAGACCGAAGCTATACGCTGCTGGAACTTATACGCTCGACGAGAACAAAGCAATACGCTGCTGGGACTTGTACGCGTAACGAGACCGAAGCAATACGCGGCTGGAACTTGTACGCTCGACGAGATTGAAGCAATACGCGGCTGGAACTTGTACGCATAACGGGACCAAAGCAATACGCGGCTGGGATTTGTACGCTCCACGAGACCGAAGCAATACGCTGCTGGAACATGTACGTTCCAAGAGACCGAAGGAATACGCGGCTGGGACTTGTACACACAACGAGACCGAAGCAACGCGCGGCTGGAAACTTCACTCTCGAAGAGACCGAAGCTATACGCTGCTGGAACTTATACGCTCGACGAGAACAAAGCAATACGCTGCTGGGACTTGTACGCGTAACGAGACCGAAGCAATACGCGGCTGGAACTTGTACGCTCGACGAGATTGAAGCAATACGCGGCTGGAACATGTACGCTAAGCGAGACCGAAGCAACACGCGGCTGGAACTTGTACGCTCGACGAGACCGAAGCAATCCGCTGCCGGAACTTGCACACATAACGAGACCAAAGCATTACGCGGCTGGAACTTGTACGTATAACGAGACCGAAGCAACACGAGGCTGGAACTTGTACGCATAACGAGACCGAAGCAATATGCTGCTGGATCTTTTACGCTCGACGAGACCGAAGCAACACGAGGCTGGAACTTGTACGCATAACGAGACCGAAGCAATATGCTGCTGGATCTTTTATGCTCGACGAGACCGAAGCAATACGCGGCTGGAACTTGTACGCGTAACGAGACCGAAGCAATACGCGGCTGGAACTTGTTCTCTCGACGTGACCGAAGCAATACGCAGTTGGAACTTGTATGCCCGACGATACCGAAGCAATACGCGGCTGGGACTTGCACACATAACGAGACCAAAACATTACGCGGCCGGGACTTGTACGCATAACGAGACTGAAGCAGTACGTGGCTGGAACTTGTACGCTCGAAGAGACCGAAGGAATACGCGGCTGGAACTTGTATGCCCGACGATACCGAAGCAATACGCTGCCGGGACTTGTACGCATCACGAGAATAAAGCAATACGAGGCTGGTACTTGTACGCAAAACGAGACCGAAGCAGTAGGCGGCTGGAAATTGTACGCTCGAAGAGACCGAAGGAATACGCGGCTGGAACTTGTATGCCCGACGATACCGAAGCAATACGCGGCCGGGACTTGTACGCATAACGAGAACAAAGCAATACGAGGCTGGTACTTGTACGCATAACGAGACCGAAGCAGTAGGCGGCTGGAAATTGTACGCTCGAAGAGACCGAAGGAATACGCGGCTGGAACTTGTCCTCTCGACGAGACCGAAGGAATACGCGGCTGGGCCTGGAAGCGTAACGAGACCGAAGCAATACGCGGCTTGAACTTGTACGCTCGAAGAGACCGAAGGAATACGCGGCTGGGACTTGTACGTTCGAAGAGACCGAAGGAATACGCGGCTGGGACTTGTACGCACTACGAGACCAAAGCAACACGCGGCTGGAAACTTCAATCGCGACGAGACCGAAGCTATACGCTGCTGGAACTTATACGCTCGACGAGAACAAAGCAATACGCGGCTGAGACTAGTACGCGTAACGAGACCGAAGCAATACGCGGCTGGAACTTGTACGCATAACGGGACCAAAGCAATACGCGGCTGGGATTTGTACGCTCCACGAGACCGAAGCAATACGCTGCTGGAACATGTACGTTCCAAGAGACCGAAGGAATACGCGGCTGGGACTTGTACACACAACGAGACCGAAGCAACGCGCGGCTGGAAACTTCACTCTCGAAGAGACCGAAGCTATACGCTGCTGGAACTTATACGCTCGACGAGAACAAAGCAATACGCTGCTGGGACTTGTACGCGTAACGAGACCGAAGCAATACGCGGCTGGAACTTGTACGCTCGACGAGATTGAAGCAATACGCGGCTGGAACATGTACGCTAAGCGAGACCGAAGCAACACGCGGCTGGAACTTGTACGCTCGACGAGACCGAAGCAATCCGCTGCCGGAACTTGCACACATAACGAGACCAAAGCATTACGCGGCTGGAACTTGTACGTATAACGAGACCGAAGCAACACGAGGCTGGAACTTGTACGCATAACGAGACCGAAGCAATATGCTGCTGGATCTTTTACGCTCGACGAGACCGAAGCAACACGAGGCTGGAACTTGTACGCATAACGAGACCGAAGCAATATGCTGCTGGATCTTTTATGCTCGACGAGACCGAAGCAATACGCGGCTGGAACTTGTACGCGTAACGAGACCGAAGCAATACGCGGCTGGAACTTGTTCTCTCGACGTGACCGAAGCAATACGCAGTTGGAACTTGTATGCCCGACGATACCGAAGCAATACGCGGCTGGGACTTGCACACATAACGAGACCAAAACATTACGCGGCCGGGACTTGTACGCATAACGAGACTGAAGCAGTACGTGGCTGGAACTTGTACGCTCGAAGAGACCGAAGGAATACGCGGCTGGAACTTGTATGCCCGACGATACCGAAGCAATACGCTGCCGGGACTTGTACGCATCACGAGAATAAAGCAATACGAGGCTGGTACTTGTACGCAAAACGAGACCGAAGCAGTAGGCGGCTGGAAATTGTACGCTCGAAGAGACCGAAGGAATACGCGGCTGGAACTTGTATGCCCGACGATACCGAAGCAATACGCGGCCGGGACTTGTACGCATAACGAGAACAAAGCAATACGAGGCTGGTACTTGTACGCATAACGAGACCGAAGCAGTAGGCGGCTGGAAATTGTACGCTCGAAGAGACCGAAGGAATACGCGGCTGGAACTTGTCCTCTCGACGAGACCGAAGGAATACGCGGCTGGGCCTGGAAGCGTAACGAGACCGAAGCAATACGCGGCTTGAACTTGTACGCTCGAAGAGACCGAAGGAATACGCGGCTGGGACTTGTACGTTCGAAGAGACCGAAGGAATACGCGGCTGGGACTTGTACGCACTACGAGACCAAAGCAACACGCGGCTGGAAACTTCAATCGCGACGAGACCGAAGCTATACGCTGCTGGAACTAATACGCTCGACGAGAACAAAGCAATACGCGGCTGAGACTAGTACGCGTAACGAGACCGAAGCAATACGCGGCTGGAACTTGTACGCATAACGGGACCAAAGCAATACGCGGCTGGAACTTGTACTCTCGACGAGACCGAAGCAATACGCGGCAGGGATTTGTACGCTCCACGAGACCGAAGCAATACGCTGCTGGAACTTGTACGTTCGAAGAGACCGAAGGAATACGCGGCTGGGACTTGTACGCACAACGAGATCAAAGCAACACGCGGCTGGAAACTTCACTCTCGAAGAGACCGAAGCTGTACGCTGCTGGAACTTATACGCTCGACGAGAACAAAGCAATACGCTGCTGGGACTTGTACGCGTAACGAGACCGAAGCAATACGCGGCTGGAACTTGTACGCTCGACGAGATTGAAGCAATACGCGGCTGGAACATGTACGCTAAGCGAGACCGAAGCAATACGCGGCTGGAACTTGTTCTCTCGACGTGACCGAAGCAATACGCAGTTGGAACTTGTATGCCCGACGATACCGAAGCAATACGCGGCTGGGACTTGCACACATAACGAGACCAAAATATTACGCGGCTGGGACTTGTACGCATAACGAGACTGAAGCAGTACGCGGCTGGAACTTGTACGCTCGAAGAGACCGAAGGAATACGCGGCTGGAACTTGTATGCCCGACGATACCGAAGCAATACGCGGCCGGGACTTGTACGCATAACGAGAACAAAGCAATACGAGGCTGGTACTTGTACGCAAAACGAGACCGAAGCAGTAGGCGGATGGAAATTGTACGCTCGAAGAGACCGAAGGAATACGCGGCTGAAACTATTACGCTCGCCGAGACCGAAGCAATACACGGCTGGAACTTGTGCGCGTAACGAGACCGAAGCAATACGCGGCTGGAACTTGTACGCTCGAAGAGACCGAAGGAATACGCGGCTGGGACTTGTACGCATAACGAGACCAAAGCAATACGCGGCTGGAACTTGTACTCTCGACGAGACCGAAGCAATACGCGGCTGGGATTTGTACGCTCCACGAGACCGAAGCAATACGCTGCTGGAACATGTACGTTCCAAGAGACCGAAGGAATACGCGGCTGGGACTTGTACACACAACGAGACCGAAGCAACGCGCGGCTGGAAACTTCACTCTCGAAGAGACCGAAGCTATACGCTGCTGGAACTTATACGCTCGACGAGAACAAAGCAATACGCTGCTGGGACTTGTACGCGTAACGAGACCGAAGCAATACGCGGCTGGAACTTGTACGCTCGACGAGATTGAAGCAATACGCGGCTGGAACATGTACGCTAAGCGAGACCGAAGCAACACGCGGCTGGAACTTGTACGCTCGACGAGACCGAAGCAATCCGCTGCCGGAACTTGCACACATAACGAGACCAAAGCATTACGCGGCTGGAACTTGTACGTATAACGAGACCGAAGCAACACGAGGCTGGAACTTGTACGCATAACGAGACCGAAGCAATATGCTGCTGGATCTTTTACGCTCGACGAGACCGAAGCAACACGAGGCTGGAACTTGTACGCATAACGAGACCGAAGCAATATGCTGCTGGATCTTTTATGCTCGACGAGACCGAAGCAATACGCGGCTGGAACTTGTACGCGTAACGAGACCGAAGCAATACGCGGCTGGAACTTGTTCTCTCGACGTGACCGAAGCAATACGCAGTTGGAACTTGTATGCCCGACGATACCGAAGCAATACGCGGCTGGGACTTGCACACATAACGAGACCAAAACATTACGCGGCCGGGACTTGTACGCATAACGAGACTGAAGTAGTACGCGGCTGGAACTTGTACGCTCGAAGAGACCGAAGAAATACGCGGCTGGAACTTGTATGCCCGACGATACCGAAGCAATACGCTGCCGGGACTTGTACGCATCACGAGAACAAAGCAATACGAGGCTGGTACTTGTACGCAAAACGAGACCGAAGCAGTAGGCGGCTGGAAATTGTACGCTCGAAGAGACCGAAGGAATACGCGGCTGGGATTTGTACGCTCCACGAGACGGAAGCAATACGCTGCTGGAACTTGTACATTCGAAGAGACCGACGGAATACGCGGCTGGGACTTGTACGCACAACGAGACCAAAACATTACGCGGCTGGGACTTGTACGCATAACGAGACTGAAGCAGTACGCGGCTGGAACTTGTACGCTCGAAGAGACCGAAGGAATACGCGGCTGGAACTTGTATGCCCGACGATACCGAAGCAATACGCGGCCGGGACTTGTACGCATAACGAGAACAAAGCAATACGAGGCTGGTACTTGTACGCAAAACGAGACCGAAGCAGTAGGCGGCTGGAAACTGTACGCTCGAAGAGACCGAAGGAATACGCGGCTGGAACTATTACGCTCGCCGAGACCGAAGCAATACACGGCTGGAACTTGTGCGCGTAACGAGACCGAAGCAATACGCGGCTGGAACTTGTACGCTCGAAGAGACCGAAGGAATACGCGGCTGGGACTTGTACGAATAACGAGACCAAAGCAATACGCGGCTGGAACTTGTACTCTCGACGAGACCGAAGCAATACGCGGCTGGGATTTGTACGCTCCACGAGACCGAAGCAATACGCTGCTGGAACTTGTACGTTCGAAGAGACCGAAGGAATACGCGGCTGGGACTTGTACGCACAACGAGACCAAAGCAACACGCTGCTGGAAACTTCACTCTCGAAGAGACCGAAGCTGTACGCTGCTGGAACTTATACGCTCGACGAGAACAAAGCAACACGCTGCTGGGACTTGTACGCGTAACGAGACCGAAGCAATACGCGGCTGGAACTTGTACGCTCGACGAGATTGAAGCAATACGCGGCTGGAACATGTACGCTAAGCGAGACAGAAGCAACACGCGGCTGGAACTTGTACGCTCGACGAGACCGAAGCAATCCGCTGCCGGAACTTGCACACATAACGAGACCAAAGGATTACGCGGCTGGAACTTGTACGCATAACGAGACCGAAGCAACACGCGGCTGGAACTTGTACGCATAACGAGACCGAAGCAAGACACGGCTGGGACTTGTACGCATAGCGATACCGAAGCAATACGCGGCTGGGGCTTGTACGCGTAACGAGACCGAAGCAATATGCTGCTGGAACTTTTACGCTCGACGAGACCGAAGCAGTACACGGCTGGGATTTGTACGCTCCACGAGACCGAAGCAATACGCGGCTGGAACTTGTACGCTCGAAGAGACCGAAGGAATGCGCGGCTGGGACTTGTACGCATAACGAGACCAAAGCAATACGCGGCTGGAACTTGTACTCTCGACGAGACCGAAGCAATGCGCGGCTGGGATTTGTACGCTCCACGAGACCGAAGCAATACGCGGTTGGAACTTGTATGCCCGACGATACCGAAGCAATACGCGGCCGGGACTTGTACGCATAGCGAGAACAAAACAATACGCGGCTGGGACTTGCACGCATAACAAGATCGAAGCAACAGGCGGCTGGAACTTGTACACTAAACGAGTCCGAAGCAATACGTACCTGGAACTTGTACGCATACCGAGATCGTAGCAACACGTGGCTCGAACTTGTACGCATAACAAGATCGAAGCAATACGCCGCTGGAACTTTTACGCTCGACGAGACCGAAGCAATATGCGGCAGTAACCTGAACGCTCTACGAGACCGAAGCAATATGCGGCTGGAACTTGTATGCATAACGAGACCGAAACAATACGCCGCTGGAAATGGACGCATACCGAGATCGTACCAACACGCGGCTGGAACTTGTACGCATAACAAGACCGATGCAATACGCGGCTGGAACTTGTACACTAAACGAGGCCGAAGCAATACGTACCTGGAACTTGTACGTATAACGAGATCGTAGCAATACGCTGCTGGAACTTGTACGTTCGAAGAGACCGAAGGAATACGCGGCTGGGACTTGTACGCCCAACGAGACCGAAGCAATGCGCGCCTGGGACTTGTATGCTCCATGAGACCGAAGCAATACGCGGCTGGAACACGAACGCTCGATGAGACCGAAGCAATACGCGCCTGGGACTTGTATGCTCCACGAGATCGAAGCATTACGCGGTTGGAACTTTTACGCATAACGAGACCGAAGCAATACGCGGCTGGGACTTGTACGCTCGACGAGACCGATGCAATACGCGGCTGGGACTTGTACGCTCGACGAGACCGAAGGAATACGCGGCTGGGACTTGTACGCATAACGAGACCGAAGCAATGCCCGGCTGGAACTGGCACGGAAAACGAGACCGAAGCATTACGCGGCTGGAACTTGCACGCACAACGTGACCGAAGCAATTCGTGACTGGAACTTCTACGCATAACGAGACCGAAGCAATACGCGGCGGGGACTTGTACGCTCGACGAGACCGATGCAATACGCGGCTGGGACTTGTACGCATAACGAGACCGAAGTAATACGCGGCTGGGACTTGTACGCATAACGAGACCAAAGCAATACGCGGCTGGGGCTTGTACGCATATCGAGACCGAAGCATTACGCGGCTGGAACTTGTACGCCTAACGAGACCGAAGCAACATGCGGCTGAAACTTGTACGCATAACGAGACCGAAGCAAGACACGGCTGGGACTTGCACGCATAACGATACCGAAGCAATACGCGGCTGGGACTTGTACGCGTAACGAGACCGAAGCAATACGCGGCTGTAACTTGTTCGCTCGACGACACCGAAGCAATACGCGGCTGGAACTTCCACGCATAACGAGACCGAAGCATTACGCGGCTGGCACTTTTACGCATAACGAGACCGAAGCAATACGCGGCTGGAACTTGTACGCATAACGAGACCGAAGCAACACGCGGCTGGAACTTGAACGCATAACGAGACCGAAGCAACACGCGGCTGGAACTTGTACGCATAACGAGACCGAAGCAAGACACGGCTGGGACTTGTACGCATAGCGATACCGAAGCAATACGCGGTTGGGGCTTGTACGCATAACGAGACCGAAGCAATACGCGGCTGGAACTTGTATTCATAACGAGACCGAAGCATTACACGGCTGGAACTTGCACGCATATCGAGATCGAAGCCACACGCGGCTGGAACTTGTACGCATAATGAGACCGAAGCAAGACACGGCTGGGACTTGTACGCATAACGAGACCAAAGCAATACGCGGCTGGGACTTGTACGCATATCGAGACCGAAGCATTACGCGGCTGGGTCTTGTACGCTCGACGAGACCGAAGCAATACGACGCTGGAACTTGTACTCATAACGAGACCGAAGCAATACGCGGCTGGAACTTGCACGCATAACGAGACCATAGGAATAAGCGGCTGGGACTTGTACGCATATCGAGACCGAAGCATTACGCGGCTGGAACTTGTACGCATAACGAGACCGAAGCAACGTGCGGCTGGAACTTGTACGCATAACGAGACCGAAGCATGACACGGCTGGAACTTGTACGCATAACGATACCGAATCAATACGCGGCTGGCACTTGTACGCGTAACGAGACCGAAGCAATACGCGGCTGTAACTTGTTCGCTCGACGACACCGAAGCAATACGCGGCTGGAACTTCCACGCATAACGAGACCGAAGCATTACGCGGCTGGCACTTTTACGCATAACGAGACCGAAGCAATACGCGGCTGGAACTTGTACGCATAACGAGACCGAAGCAACACGCGGCTGGAACTTGAACGCATAACGAGACCGAAGCAACACGCGGCTGGAACTTGTACGCATAACGAGACCGAAGCAAGACACGGCTGGGACTTGTACGCATAGCGATACCGAAGCAATACGCGGTTGGGGCTTGTACGCATAACGAGACCGAAGCAATACGCGGCTGGAACTTGTATTCATAACGAGACCGAAGCATTACACGGCTGGAACTTGCACGCATATCGAGATCGAAGCCACACGCGGCTGGAACTTGTACGCATAATGAGACCGAAGCAAGACACGGCTGGGACTTGTACGCATAACGAGACCAAAGCAATACGCGGCTGGGACTTGTACGCATATCGAGACCGAAGCATTACGCGGCTGGGTCTTGTACGCTCGACGAGACCGAAGCAATACGACGCTGGAACTTGTACTCATAACGAGACCGAAGCAATACGCGGCTGGAACTTGCACGCATAACGAGACCATAGGAATAAGCGGCTGGGACTTGTACGCATATCGAGACCGAAGCATTACGCGGCTGGAACTTGTACGCATAACGAGACCGAAGCAACGTGCGGCTGGAACTTGTACGCATAACGAGACCGAAGCATGACACGGCTGGAACTTGTACGCATAACGATACCGAATCAATACGCGGCTGGCACTTGTACGCGTAACGAGACCGAAGCAATACGCGGCTGGAACTTGCACGCTCGACGAGACCGAAGCAATACGTGGCTGGAACTTGCACGCATAACGAGACCGAAGCAATACGCAGCTGGGACTTGTACGCATAACGAGACCGAAGCAATACGCGGCTGGGACTTGTACGCATAACGAGACCGAAGCAACGCGCTGCTGGAACTTGTACGCATAACGAGACCGAAGCATTATCCGGCTGCAAGTTGTACGCTTGTCGAGACCGGAGCAATACGCGGCTGGAACTTGTACGCTCGACCTGACCGAAGCAACGCGCTGCTGGAACTTGTACGCATAACGAGACCGAAGCAATACGCGGCTGGAACTTGTACGCTCGACGAGACCGAAGGAATACGCGGCTGGGCCTTGTACGCATAACGACACCGAAGCAATACCCGGCTGCAACTTGTACGCTTGACGAGACCGTAGCAATACGCGGCTGGAACTTGTACGCTCGACGAGACCGAAGGAATACGCGGCTGGAACTTGTACGCTCGAAGAGACCAAAGCAATGCGCTGCTGGAAATTGTTCGCTCGACGAGACCGATGCAATACGCTGCTGGAACTTGTGCGCTCGACGAGACCGAAGCAATACGCGGCTGGGACTTGTACGCTCGACGAGACCGAGGCAATACGCGGCTGGAACTTGTGCGCTCGACGAGACCGACGGAATACGCGGCTGGGTCATGTACGCATAACGACACCGAAGCAATACCCGGCTGCAACTTGTACGCTTGACGATACGGCAGCAAAACGCGGCTGGAACTTGCACGCTCGACGAGACCGAAGCAATACGTGGCTGGAACTTGCACGCATAACGAGACCGAAGCAATACGCAGCTGGGACTTGTACGCATAACGCGACCAAAGCAATACGCGGCTGGGACTTGTACGCACCACGAGACCGAAGTAATACACGGCTGGAACATGTACGCATAACGAGACCGAGGCATTACGCGGCTGGAACTTGAACGCATAACGAGACCGAAGCAATACGCAGCTGGGACTTGTACGCTCGACGAGACCGAAGCAATACGCGGCTGGAACTCGCACGCTCCACGAGACCGAAGCGATACGCGGCTGGAACTTGTACGCTCGAAGAGACCAAAGCAATGCGCTGCTGGAAATTGTTCGCTCGACGAGACCGATGCAATACGCTGCTGGAACTTGTGCGCTCGACGAGACCGAAGCAATACGCGGCTGGGACTTGGACGCTCGACGAGACCGAGGCAAAACGCGGCTGGAACTTGCACGCTCGACGAGACCGAAGCAATACGTGGCTGGAACTTGCACGCATAACGAGACCGAAGCAATACGCAGCTGGGACTTGTACGCATAACGCGACCAAAGCAATACGCGGCTGGGACTTGTACGCACCACGAGACCGAAGTAATACACGGCTGGAACATGTACGCATAACGAGACCGAGGCATTACGCGGCTGGAACTTGAACGCATACCGAGACCGAAGCAATACGCAGCTGGGACTTGTACGCTCGACGAGACCGAAGCAATACGCGGCTGGAACTCGCACGCTCCACGAGACCGAAGCGATACGCGGCTGGAACTTGTACGCGTAACGAGACCAAAGCAATACGCGGCTGAACTTGTACGTATTACGAGACCGAAGCATCATGCGGCTGGAACTTGTACGCATAATGAGACCGAAGCAAGACACGGCTGGGACTTGTACGCATAACGAGACCGAAGCAATACGCGACTGGGACTTGTACGCATAACGAGACGGAAGCAATACGCGGCTGGAACTTGTACGCTCGACGTTACCGAAATAATACGCGGCTGGAACTTGCACGCTCGACGAGACCGAAGCAACACGCGGCTGGAACTTGCACGCATAACGAGACCGAAGCAATGCGCGCCTGGGACTTGTATGCTCCATGAGACCGAAGCAATACGCGGCTGGAACACGAACGCTCGATGAGACCGAAGCAATACGCGCCTGGGACTTGTATGCTCCACGAGATCGAAGCATTACGCGGTTGGAACTTTTACGCATAACGAGACCGAAGCAATACGCGGCTGGGACTTGTACGCTCGACGAGACCGAAGCAATACGCGGCTGGAACTTGTACGCTCGACGAGACCGAAGCAATACGCGGCTGGATCTTGCACGCATAACGAGACCGAAGCAATACGCGGCTGGGACTTGCACGCATAACGAGACCGAAGCAACACGCGGCTGGGACTTGCACGCCTAACGATATCGAAGCAATACGCGGCTGCGACTTGTTCGCATAACGAGACCGAAGCAATACGCGGCTGGAACTTGTACGCTCGACGTGACCGAAGCAATACGCGGCTGGGACTTGTTCGCTCGACGAGACCGAAGCAATACGTGGCTGGAACTTGCACGCATAACGAGACCGAAGCATTACGCGGCTGGGAATTGTACGCTCGACGAGACCGAAGCATTACGCGGCTGGAACTTGTACGCATAACGAGAAGGAAGCAATACGCAGCTGGGACTTGTACGCATAACGAGACCGAAGCAATACGCGGCTGGGAATTGTACGCATTACGAGACCAAAGCAATACGCGGCTGGAACTTGCACGCTCGACGAGACCGAAGCAATACGCGGCTGGAACTTGTACGCATAACGAGACCGAAGCAATAAGCTGCTGGGACTTGTACGCATAACGAGACCGAAGCAATACGCGGCAGGAACTTGCACGCATAACGATTCCGAGGCAATACGCGGTTGGGACTTGTTCGCATAACGAGACCGAAGCAACGCGCTGCTGGAACTTGTACGCATAACGAGACGGAAGCATTACGCGGCTGGAACATGTACGCATAACGAGACCGAAGCAATACGCGACTGGAACTTGCACGCATAACGAGACCGAAGCAATGCGCGCCTGGGACTTGTATGCTCCATGAGACCGAAGCAATACGCGGCTGGAACACGAACGCTCGATGAGACCGAAGCAATACGCGCCTGGGACTTGTATGCTCCACGAGATCGAAGCATTACGCGGTTGGAACTTTTACGCATAACGAGACCGAAGCAATACGCGGCTGGGACTTGTACGCTCGACGAGACCGAAGCAATACGCGGCTGGAACTTGTACGCTCGACGAGACCGAAGCAATACGCGGCTGGATCTTGCACGCATAACGAGACCGAAGCAATACGCAGCTGGGACTTGCACGCATAACGAGACCGAAGCAACACGCGGCTGGGACTTGCACGCCTAACGATATCGAAGCAATACGCGGCTGCGACTTGTTCGCATAACGAGACCGAAGCAATACGCGGCTGGAACTTGTACGCTCGACGTGACCGAAGCAATACGCGGCTGGGACTTGTTCGCTCGACGAGACCGAAGCAATACGTGGCTGGAACTTGCACGCATAACGAGACCGAAGCATTACGCGGCCGGGAATTGTACGCTCGACAAGACCGAAGCATTACGCGGCTGGAACTCGCACGCTCCACGAGACCGAAGCGATACGCGGCTGGATCTTGCACGCATAACGAGACCGAAGCAATACGCGGCTGGAACTTGTACGCTCGACGTGACCGAAGCAATACGCGGCTGGGACTTGTTCGCTCGACGAGACCGAAGCAATACGTGGCTGGAACTTGCACGCATAACGAGACCGAAGCATTACGCGGCTGGGAATTGTACGCTCGACGAGACCGAAGCATTACGCGGCTGGAACTTGTACGCATAACGAGAAGGAAGCAATACGCAGCTGGGACTTGTACGCATAACGAGACCGAAGCAATACGCGGCTGGGAATTGTACGCATTACGAGACCAAAGCAATACGCGGCTGGAACTTGCACGCTCGACGAGACCGAAGCAATACGCGGCTGGAACTTGTACGCATAACGAGACCGAAGCAATAAGCTGCTGGGACTTGTACGCATAACGAGACCGAAGCAATACGCGGCAGGAACTTGCACGCATAACGATTCCGAGGCAATACGCGGTTGGGACTTGTTCGCATAACGAGACCGAAGCAACGCGCTGCTGGAACTTGTACGCATAACGAGACGGAAGCATTACGCGGCTGGAACATGTACGCATAACGAGACCGAAGCAATACGCGACTGGAACTTGCACGCATAACGAGACCGAAGCAATGCGCGCCTGGGACTTGTATGCTCCATGAGACCGAAGCAATACGCGGCTGGAACACGAACGCTCGATGAGACCGAAGCAATACGCGCCTGGGACTTGTATGCTCCACGAGATCGAAGCATTACGCGGTTGGAACTTTTACGCATAACGAGACCGAAGCAATACGCGGCTGGGACTTGTACGCTCGACGAGACCGAAGCAATACGCGGCTGGAACTTGTACGCTCGACGAGACCGAAGCAATACGCGGCTGGATCTTGCACGCATAACGAGACCGAAGCAATACGCAGCTGGGACTTGCACGCATAACGAGACCGAAGCAACACGCGGCTGGGACTTGCACGCCTAACGATATCGAAGCAATACGCGGCTGCGACTTGTTCGCATAACGAGACCGAAGCAATACGCGGCTGGAACTTGTACGCTCGACGTGACCGAAGCAATACGCGGCTGGGACTTGTTCGCTCGACGAGACCGAAGCAATACGTGGCTGGAACTTGCACGCATAACGAGACCGAAGCATTACGCGGCCGGGAATTGTACGCTCGACGAGACCGAAGCATTACGCGGCTATAACTCGCACGCTCCACGAGACCGAAGCGATACGCGGCTGGATCTTGCACGCATAACGAGACCGAAGCAATACGCGGCTGGAACTTGTACGCTCGACGTGACCGAAGCAATACGCGGCTGGGACTTGTTCGCTCGACGAGACCGAAGCAATACGTGGCTGGAACTTGCACGCATAACGAGACCGAAGCATTACGCGGCTGGGAATTGTACGCTCGACGAGACCGAAGCATTACGCGGCTGGAACTTGTACGCATAACGAGAAGGAAGCAATACGCAGCTGGGACTTGTACGCATAACGAGACCGAAGCAATACGCGGCTGGGAATTGTACGCATTACGAGACCAAAGCAATACGCGGCTGGAACTTGCACGCTCGACGAGACCGAAGCAATACGCGGCTGGTACTTGTACGCATAACGAGACCGAAGCAATAAGCTGCTGGGACTTGTACGCATAACGAGACCGAAGCAATACGCGGCAGGAACTTGCACGCATAACGATTCCGAGGCAATACGCGGTTGGGACTTGTTCGCATAACGAGACCGAAGCAACGCGCTGCTGGAACTTGTTCGCTCGACGAGATCGAAGCAATACGCGGCTGGGACTTGTACCCTCGTCGAGACCGAAGCAATATGCGGCTGGAACTTGCACGCATAACGAGACCGAAGCAGTACGCGGCTGGGACATGTACGCATAACGAGACCGAAGCAATACGGGGCTGGAACTCGCACGCCCCACGAGACCGAAGCAATACGGGGCTGGAGCTTGTACGCATAACGAGACCGAAGCAATACGCGGCTGGGACTTGTACGCATAACGATACCGTAGCAATATGCGGCTGGGACTTGCACGCATAACGAGACCGAAGCAACACGCGGCTGGGACTTGTACGCATAACGATACCGAAGCAATACGCGGCTGCGACTTGTTCGCATAACGAGACCGAGGCAACGCGCTGTTGGAACTTGTTCGCTCGACGAGACCGAAGCGATACGCGGGTGGAACTTACACGCTCGACGAGACCGAAGCAATACGCGGCTGGAACTTGTACGCTCAACGTGACCGCAGCAATACGCGGCTGGGACTTGTACGCTCCACGAGACCGAAGCAATACGCGGCTGGAACTTGTACGCTCCACGAGACCGAAGCAATACGCGGCTGGAACTTGTACGCCCGACGATACCGAAGCAATACGCGGCTAGAACTCGCACGCTCCACGAGACCGAAGCGATACGCGGCTGGAACTTGCAGGCTCGACGAGACCGAAGCAATACGCGGCTGGATCTTGCCCGCATAACGAGACCGAAGCAATACGCGGCTGGGACTTGTACGCATAACGAGACCGAAGCAATACGCGGCTGGGACTTGTACGCTCCACGAGACCGAAGCAATACGCGGCTGGAACTTGTACGCTCCACGAAACCGAAGCATTACGCGGCTGGAACTTGCACGCATAACGAGACCGAAGCAATACGCGGCTGGGACTTGTACGCATAACGATACCGTAGCAATACGCGGCTGGGACTTGCACGCATAACGAGACCGAAGCAACACGCGGCTGGGACTTGTACGCATAACGATACCGAAGCAATACGCGGCTAGAACTCGCACGCTCCACGAGACCGAAGCGATACGCGGCTGGAACTTGCACGCTCGACGAGACCGAAGCAATACGCGGCTGGATCTTGCACGCATAACGAGACCGAAGCAATACGCGGCTGGAACTTGTACGCTCGACGTGACCGATGCAATACGCGGCTGGGACTTGTACGCTCCACGAGACCGAAGCAATACGCGGCTGGAACTTGGATGCTCGACGAGACCGAAGCAATACGCGGTTGGAACTTGTACGCTCCACGAGACCGAAGCAATATGCGGCTGGAACATGTACGCTCGACGAGACCGATGCAACACGCTGCTGGAACTTGTACGCATAACGAGAGCGAAGCAACACGCGGCTGGAACCTGTACGCTCGACGAAACCGAAGCAATACGCGGCTGGGACTTGTACACTCGACAAGACCGAAGCAATACGCGGCTGGGACTTGTACGCATAACGATAACAGAGCAATACGCGGGTGGTACCTGTACGCTCGAAGAGAACGAAGGAATACCCGGCTGGGACTAGTACGCATAACGAGAACAAAGAAATACGCGGCTGGGACTTTACGCATAACGACATCGAAGCAACGCGCTGCTGGACCTTGTTCGCTCGGCGAGACCGAAGCAATACGCGGCTGTAACATGTACGGTCGACGAGACCGAAGCAATACGTACCTGGAACTTGTACGCATAACGAGATCGTAGCAATACGCCGCTGGAACTTGTATGCTCGACGAGACCGAAGCAATATGCGGCTGGAACTTGTTCGCTCGGCGAGACCGATGCAATACGCTGCTGGAACTTGTACGCATAACGAGAGCGAAGCAACACGCTGCTGGAACCTGTACGCTCGACGAAACCGAAGCAATACGCGGCTGGGACTTGTACGGTCGACGGGACCGAAGCAATACGCAGCTGGAACTTGTACGCATAACGAGAGCGAAGCAATACGCGGCTGGGACTTGCACGCATAACGAGACCGAAGCGATACGCGGCAGGAGCTTGTACGTTCAATGGGACCAAAGAAATTTCCGGCTGGAACTTGTACGCTGTACGAGACCGAAGCAATATGCGGCTGGGACTTGTACGCATAACGAGACCGCAGCTATACGCGGCTGGAACTTGTACGCCCAACGAGACCGAAGCATTACGCGGCTGGAACTTGTACGCTCGACAAGACCGAAGCAATACACGGGTGGGACTTGTACGCATAACGAGGCCGAAGCAACACGCGGCTAGAACTTGTACGCATAACGAGACCGAAGCAATACACGGCTGGGTCTTGTACGCTCGACGAGACCGAAGCAATACGCGGCTGGAACATGTACGGTCGACGAGACCGATGCAATGCGCGGCTGGAACTTGTACGCATAACGTGAGCGAAGCAATACGCGGCTGAGACTTGTACGCTCGACGAGATCGAAGCAATACGCAGCTGGAACTCGTACGCTCCACGAGACCGAAGCAATACGCGGCTGGGACTTGTACGCATAACGAGACCCAAGCAATACGCGGCTGGAACTTGTATGCTCGACGATACCGAAGCAATACACGGCTGGGACGTTACGCATAACGACACCGAAGCAACGCGCTGCTGGATCTTGTACGCTCCAAGAGCCCGAAGCAATACGCGGCTGGAACTTGCACGCATAACGAGACGGAAGCAATACGCGGCTGGAACTTGAACGCATAACAAGACCGAAGCAACACGCGGCTGGAACTTGTACGCATAACGATACCGAAGCAGTACGCGGCTGGAACTTGTAGTCTAAACGAGACCGTAGCAATACGTACCTGGAACTTGTACACTAAACGATACCGAAGCAATACGTACCTGGAACTTGTACACATAACGGGATAGTAGTAACACCCGGCTGCAACTTGTACGCCCAACGAGACCGAAGCAATGCGCGCCTGGGACTTGTATGCTCCATGAGACCGAAGCAATACGCGGCTGGAACACGAACGCTCGATGAGACCGAAGCGATACACGCCTGGGAATTGTATGCTCCACGAGATCGAAGCATTACGCGGCTGGAACTTGTACGCATAAGGATACCACATCTATACGCGGCTGGAACTTGTACGCCTGACGAGACCGAAGCAATACGCGGCTGGAACTTGTACGCATAACGAGACCGAAGTAATACGCGCCTGGGACTTGCACGCATAACGAGACCAAAGCAATACGCTGCTGGGACTTGTACGCATAACGATACCGAAGTAATACGCGGCTGGGACTTGTACGCATAACGAGACCAGAGCAATACGCGGCTGGGACTTGTACGCATAACGAGACCAAAGCAATACGCGGCTGGGACTTGTACGCATATCGAGACCGAAGCATTACGCGGCTGGAACTTGTACGCTCGATGAGACCGATGCAATGCGCGGTTGGAACTTGTACGCTCGACGAGACCGAAGGAATACGCGGCTGGGACTTGTACGCATAACGAGACCGAAGCAATGCCCGGCTGGAACTGGCACGCCTAAAGAGACCGAAGCATTACGCGGCTGGAACTTGCACGCACAACGTGACCGAAGAAACGCGCTGCTGGAACTAGTACGCATAACGAGACCGAAGCATTACGCGGCTGGGACTTGTACGCTCGACGAGACCAAAGCATTACGCGTCTGGAACTTGTACGCATAGCGAGACCGAAGCAACACGCGGCTGGGACTTGTACGCTCCACGAGACCGAAGCAATACACGGCTGGGACTTGTACGCTTGACGATACCGAAGCAATACGCGGCTGGAACTTGCACGCATAACGAGACCGAAGCAATACGCGGCTGGAACTTGTACTCATAACGAGACCGAAGCAATATGCGGCTGGGACTTGTACGCATAACGAGACCGAAGCAACACGCGGCTGGAACTTGTACGCATAACGAGACCGAAGCCACACGCGGCTGGAACTTGAACGCATAACGAGACCGAAGCAACACGCGGCTGGAACTTGTACGCTAGACGAGACCAAAGCAATACGCGGCTGGGACTTGTTCGCTCGACGACACCGAAGCAATGCGCGGCTGGAACTTGCACGCATAAGGAGCCCGAAGCAATACACGGCTGGGACTTGTACGCGTAACGAGACCGAAGCATTACGCGGCTGGAACTTGTACGCATAACGATACCGAAGCAATACGCGGCTGGGACTTGTACGCATAACGAGACCAAAGCAATACGCGGCTGGGACTTGTACGCTCGACGGGACCGAAGTAATACGCGGCTGGAACTGGTACGCCCGACGAGACCGAAGCAACGCGCTGCTGGTACTTGTACGCATAACGAGACCGAAGCATTACGCGGCTGGAACTTGTACGCATAGCGAGACCGAAGCAACACGCGGCTGGAACTTGTACGCTCGACGAGACCGACGCAATACGCGGCTGGATCTTGCACGCATAACGAGACCGAATCAATACGCGGCTGGAGCTTGTACGCTCGACGAGACCGAAGCAATACGCGGCTGGGACTTGTACGCTCCACGAGACCGAAGAAACGCGCTGCTGGAACTAGTACGCATAACGAGACCGAAGCATTACGCGGCTGGGACTTGTACGCTCGACGAGACCAAAGCATTACGCGTCTGGAACTTGTACGCATAGCGAGACCGAAGCAACACGCGGCTGGGACTTGTACGCTCCACGAGACCGAAGCAATACACGGCTGGGACTTGTACGCTTGACGATACCGAAGCAATACGCGGCTGGAACTTGCACGCATAACGAGACCGAAGCAATACGCGGCTGGAACTTGTACTCATAACGAGACCGAAGCAATATGCGGCTGGGACTTGTACGCATAACGAGACCGAAGCAATCCGCGGCTGGAACTTGTACGCTCGACGAGACCGAAGGAATACGCGGCTGGGGCTTGTACGCATAACGAGACCAAAGCAATACGCGGCTGGGACCTGTACGCATATCGAGACCGAAGCATTACGCGGCTGGAGCCTGTACGCATAACGAGACCGAAGCAACACGCGGCTGGGACTTGTACGCATATCGAGACAGAAGCAATCCGCGGCTGGAACTTGTACGCTCGACGAGACCGAAGGAATACGCGGCTGGGACTTGTACGCATAACGAGACCAAAGCAATACGCGGCTGGGACTTGTACACTCGACGAGACCGAAGGAATACGCGGCTGGAACATGTACGCGTAACGAGTCCGAAGCAATCCGCGGCTGGGACTTGTACGCATAACGAGACCGAAGCAACACGCGGCTGGAACTTGAACGCATAACGAGACCGAAGCAAGACACGGCTGGGACTTGTACGCATAACGAGACCAAAGCAATACGCGGCTGAGTCTTGCACGCTCGAAGAGACCGAAGCAATTCGCGGCTAAAACTTGTACGCTCGACGATACCGAAGCAATACGCGGCTGGGACTTGTACGCGTAACGAGACCGAAGCAACACGCGGCTGGAACTTGTACGCATAACGAGACCGAAGCCACACGCGGCTGGAACTTGAACGCATAACGAGACCGAAGCAACACGCGGCTGGAACTTGTACGCTAGACGAGACCAAAGCAATACGCGGCTGGGACTTGTTCGCTCGACGACACCGAAGCAATGCGCGGCTGGAACTTGCACGCATAAGGAGCCCGAAGCAATACACGGCTGGGACTTGTACGCGTAACGAGACCGAAGCATTACGCGGCTGGAACTTGTTCGCATAGCGAGACCGAAGCAACACGCGGCTGGAACTTGTACGCTCGACGAGACCGACGCAATACGCAGCTGGATCTTGCACGCATAACGAGACCGAAGCAACACGCGGCTGGAACTTGTACGCATAGCGAGACCGAATCAACACGCGGCTGGGACTTGCACGCTCCACGAGACCGAAGCAATACACGGCTAGGACTTGTACGCTCGACGAGACCGAAGCAATACGCGGCTGGAACTTGTACGCTCGACGAGACCGAAGCAACGCGCTGCTGGAACTTGAACGCTCGAAGAGACCGAAGCAACACGCGGTTGGGACTTGTACGCTCCACGAGACCGAAGCAATACACGGCTGGGACTTGTACGCGTAACGAGACCGAAGCAATACGCGGCTGGGACTTGTACGCATAACGAGACCAAAGAAATACGCGACTGGGCCTTATACGCTGGACGAGACCGAAGCAATACGCGGCTGGAACTTGCACGCATAACGAGACCGAAGCATTACGCGGCTGGAACTTGTACGCATAACGAGGCCGAAGCAACATGCGGCTGGAACTTGTACGCATAACGATACCGAAGCAATACGCGGCTGGGACTTGTACGCTCGACGAGACCGAAGCATTACGCGTCTGGAACTTGTACGCAAAGCGAGACCGAAGCAACACGCGGCTGGGACTTGTACGCTCCACGAGACCGAAGCAATACACGGCTGGGACTTGTACGCGTAACGAGACCGAAGCAATACGCGGCTGGAACTTGAACGCTCGAAGAGACCGAAGGACTACGCGGCTGGGACCTGTACGCAGAACGAGACCGAAGCAATACCCGGCCGGAACTTGTATGCTTGACGAGACCGAAGCAATACGCGGCTGGAACTGGCACGCATAACGAGACCGAAGCATTATCCGGCTGCAACTTGTACGCTTGACGAGACCGCAGCAATACGCGGCTGGAACTTGCACGCACAACGAGACCGAAGCATTACGCGGCTGGAACTTGCACGCATAACGAGACCGAAGCAGTACGCGGCTGGAACTTGTTCGCATAGCGAGACCGAAGCAACACGCGGCTGGAACTTGTACGCTCGACGAGACCGACGCAATACGCAGCTGGATCTTGCACGCATAACGAGACCGAAGCAACACGCGGCTGGAACTTGAACGCTCGAAGAGACCGAAGCAACACGCGGTTGGGACTTGTTCGCATAGCGAGACCGAAGCATTACGCGGCTGGAACTTGTTCGCATAGCGAGACCGAAGCAACACGCGGCTGGAACTTGTACGCTCGACGAGACCGACGCAATACGCAGCTGGATCTTGCACGCATAACGAGACCGAAGCAACACGCGGCTGGAACTTGAACGCTCGAAGAGACCGAAGCAACACGCGGTTGGGACTTGTACGCTCCACGAGACCGAAGCAATACACGGCTGGGACTTGTACGCTCCACGAGACCGAAGCAATACACGGCTAGGACTTGTACGCTCGACGAGACCGAAGCAATACGCGGCTGGAACTTGTACGCTCGACGAGACCGAAGCAACGCGCTGCTGGAACTTGAACGCTCGAAGAGACCGAAGCAACACGCGGTTGGGACTTGTACGCTCCACGAGACCGAAGCAATACACGGCTGGGACTTGTACGCGTAACGAGACCGAAGCAATACGCGGCTCGAATTTGTACGCGTAACCAGACCGAAGCAATACGCGGCGGAACTTGAACGCTCGAAGAGACCGAAGGATTACGCGACTGGGACTTGCACGCATAACGAGATCAAAGCAATACGTGGCTGGAACTTGTACGCTCGACGAGACCGAAGCAATACGCGGCAGGATCTTGCACGCATAACGAGACCGAAGCAATACGCGGCTGGGACTTGTACGCATAACGAGACCGAAGCAACACGCGGCTGGGACTTGTACGCATAACGAGACCAAAGAAATACGCGACTGGGCCTTATACGCTGGACGAGACCGAAGCAATACGCGGCTGGAACTTGCACGCATAACGAGACCGAAGCATTACGCGGCTGGAACTTGTACGCATAGCGAGGCCGAAGCAACATGCGGCTGGAACTTGTACGCATAACGATACCGAAGCAATACGCGGCTGGGACTTGTACGCTCGACGAGACCGAAGCATTACGCGTCTGGAACTTGTACGCACAGCGAGACCGAAGCAACACACGGCTGGGACTTGTACGCTCCACGAGACCGAAGCAACATGCGGCTGGAACTTGTACGCATAACGAGACCGAAGCAATCCGCGGCTGGAACTTGTACGCTCGACGAGACCGAAGGAATACGCGGTTGGGACTTGTACGCATAACGAGACCAAAGCAATACGCGGCTGGGACTTGTACGCTCGATGAGACCGAAGCATTACGCGTCTGGAACTTGTACGCATAGCGAGACCGAAGCAACACGCGGCTGGGACTTGTACGCTCCACGAGACCGAAGCAATACACGGCTGGGACTTGTACGCGTAACGAGACCGAAGCAATACGCGGCTGGAACTTGAACGCTCGAAGAGACCGAAGGACTACGCGGCTGGGACCTGTACGCAGAACGAGACCAAAGCAATACGCGGTTGGGACTAGCACGCTCGACGAGACCGAAGCAGTACGCGGCTGGAACTTGCACGCGTGACGAGACCGAAGCATTACGCGGCTGGAACATGCACGCATAACGAGACAGAAGCAATACGCGGCTGGAACTGGTACTCACAACGAGACCGAGGCATTACGCGGCTGGTACATGCACGCATAACGAGACAGAAGCAATACGCGGCTGGAACTGGTACTCACAACGAGACCGAAGCATTACGCGGCTGGAACTTGTACGCATAACGAGACCGAAGCAACGCGCTGCTGGAACTTGTACGCATAACGAGACCAAAGCAATACGCGGCTGGAACTTGTACCCTCGACGAGACCGAAGCAATACGCGGCTGGGACTTGTACGCTCGACGAGACCGAAGCAATACGCGGCTGGAACTTGTACGCTCGACGAGACCGAAGCAATACGCGGCAGGATCTTGCACGCATAACGAGACCGAAGCAATACGCGGCTGGAACTTGTACGATCGACGATACCGAAGCAATACGCGGCTGGGACATGTACGCATAACGATACCGAAGCAGTACGCGGCTGGAACTTGTACGCTCGACGAGACCGAAGCAATACGCGGCTGGAACTTGCACGCATAACGAGATCGAAGCACTAAGCGGCTGGAACTTGTACGCATAACGAGACCGAAGCAACATGCGGCTGGAACTTGTACGCATAACGATACCGAAGCAATACGCGGCTGGAACTTGCACGCTCGAAGAGACCGAAGGATTACGCGGCTGGGACTTGTACGCATAACGAGATCAAAGCAATACGCGGCTGGATCTTGCACGCACAACGAGACCGAAGCATTATCCGGCTGCAACTTGTACGCTTGACGAGACCGCAGCAATACGCGGCTGGAACTTGCACGCACAACGAGACCGAAGCATTACGCGGCTGGAACTTGCACGCATAACGAGACCGAAGCAGTACGCGGCTGGAACTTGTACGCTCGACGAGACCGAAACAACATGCGGCTGGAACTTGTACGCATAACGAGAGCGAAGCAATCCGCGGCTGGAACTTGTACGCTCGACGAGACCGAAGGAATACGCGGCTGGAACTTGTACGCATAACGAGACCAAAGCAATACGCGGCTGGGACTTGTACGTTCGACGAGACCGAAGCAATACGCGGCTGGGACTTGTACGCTCGACGAGACCGAAGCAAACCGCGGCTGGAACTTGTACGCATAACGATACCGAAGCAATACGCGGCTGGGACTTGTACGCATAACGAGACCAAAGCAATACGCGGCTGGAACTTGTACGCATAACGAGACCGAAGCATTACGCGGCTGGAACTTGAACGCATAACGAGACCGAAGCAAGACACGGCTGGGACTTGTACGCATAACGAGACCAAAGCAATACGCGGCTGGGACTAGCACGCTCGATGAGACCGAGGAAATACGCGGCTGGAACTTGTACGCTTGACGAAACCGAAGCAATACGCGACTGGAACTTGCACGCATATCGTGACCGCAGCAACTCGTGGTTCGAACTTCTACGCATAACCAGACCGAAGCATTACGCGGCTGGAACTTGAACGCATAACGAGACCGAAGCAACACGCGGCTGGAACTTGTACGCATAACGAGACCGAAGCAAGACACGGCTGGGACTTGTACGCATAACGAGACCGAAGCAACACGCGGCTGGAACTTGAACGCATAACGAGACCGAAGCAAGACACGGCTGGGACTTGTACGCATAACGAGACCAAAGCAATACGCGGCTGGGACTAGCACGCTCGATGAGACCGAGGAAATACGCGGCTGGAACTTGTACGCTCGACGAGACCGACGCAATACGCGGCTGGATCTTGCACGCATAACGAGACCGAAGCAATACGCGGCTGGAACTTGTACGCTCGACGAGACCGAAGCAATACGCGGCTGGAACTTGTTCGCTCCACGAGACCGAAGCAAGACGCGGCTGGTACCTGTACGGTCGACGAGACCGAAGCAATACGCGGGAGGATCTTGCACGCATAACGAGACCGAAGCAACACGCGGCTGGAACTTGTACGCATAGCGAGACCGAATCAACACGCGGCTGGGACTTGCACGCTCCACGAGACCGAAGCAATACACGGCTAGGACTTGTACGCTCGACGAGACCGAAGCAATACGCGGCTGGAACTTGTACGCTCGACGAGACCGAAGCAACGCGCTGCTGGAACTTGAACGCTCGAAGAGACCGAAGCAACACGCGGTTGGGACTTGTACGCTCCACGAGACCGAAGCAATACACGGCTGGGACTTGTACGCGTAACGAGACCGAAGCAATACGCGGCTGGGACTTGTACGCATAACGAGACCAAAGAAATACGCGACTGGGCCTTATACGCTGGACGAGACCGAAGCAATACGCGGCTGGAACTTGCACGCATAACGAGACCGAAGCATTACGCGGCTGGAACTTGTACGCATAACGAGGCCGAAGCAACATGCGGCTGGAACTTGTACGCATAACGATACCGAAGCAATACGCGGCTGGGACTTGTACGCTCGACGAGACCGAAGCATTACGCGTCTGGAACTTGTACGCAAAGCGAGACCGAAGCAACACGCGGCTGGGACTTGTACGCTCCACGAGACCGAAGCAATACACGGCTGGGACTTGTACGCGTAACGAGACCGAAGCAATACGCGGCTGGAACTTGAACGCTCGAAGAGACCGAAGGACTACGCGGCTGGGACCTGTACGCAGAACGAGACCGAAGCAATACCCGGCCGGAACTTGTATGCTTGACGAGACCGAAGCAATACGCGGCTGGAACTGGCACGCATAACGAGACCGAAGCATTATCCGGCTGCAACTTGTACGCTTGACGAGACCGCAGCAATACGCGGCTGGAACTTGCACGCACAACGAGACCGAAGCATTACGCGGCTGGAACTTGCACGCATAACGAGACCGAAGCAGTACGCGGCTGGAACTTGTACGCTCGACGAGACCGAAACAACATGCGGCTGGAACTTGTACGCATAACGAGACCGAAGCAATCCGCGGCTGGAACTTGTACGCTCGACGAGACCGAAGCAACGCGCTGCTGGAACTTGTACGCATAACGAGACCGAAGCATTACGCGGCTGGAACTTGTACGCTCGACGAGACCGACGCAATACGCGGCTGGATCTTGCACGCATAACGAGACCGAAGCATTACGCGGCTGGAACTTGTTCGCATAGCGAGACCGAAGCAACACGCGGCTGGAACTTGTACGCTCGACGAGACCGACGCAATACGCAGCTGGATCTTGCACGCATAACGAGACCGAAGCAACACGCGGCTGGAACTTGAACGCTCGAAGAGACCGAAGCAACACGCGGTTGGGACTTGTACGCTCCACGAGACCGAAGCAATACACGGCTGGGACTTGTACGCTCCACGAGACCGAAGCAATACACGGCTAGGACTTGTACGCTCGACGAGACCGAAGCAATACGCGGCTGGAACTTGTACGCTCGACGAGACCGAAGCAACGCGCTGCTGGAACTTGAACGCTCGAAGAGACCGAAGCAACACGCGGTTGGGACTTGTACGCTCCACGAGACCGAAGCAATACACGGCTGGGACTTGTACGCGTAACGAGACCGAAGCAATACGCGGCTCGAATTTGTACGCGTAACCAGACCGAAGCAATACGCGGCGGAACTTGAACGCTCGAAGAGACCGAAGGATTACGCGACTGGGACTTGCACGCATAACGAGATCAAAGCAATACGTGGCTGGAACTTGTACGCTCGACGAGACCGAAGCAATACGCGGCAGGATCTTGCACGCATAACGAGACCGAAGCAATACGCGGCTGGGACTTGTACGCATAACGAGACCGAAGCAACACGCGGCTGGGACTTGTACGCATAACGAGACCAAAGAAATACGCGACTGGGCCTTATACGCTGGACGAGACCGAAGCAATACGCGGCTGGAACTTGCACGCATAACGAGACCGAAGCATTACGCGGCTGGAACTTGTACGCATAGCGAGGCCGAAGCAACATGCGGCTGGAACTTGTACGCATAACGATACCGAAGCAATACGCGGCTGGGACTTGTACGCTCGACGAGACCGAAGCATTACGCGTCTGGAACTTGTACGCACAGCGAGACCGAAGCAACACACGGCTGGGACTTGTACGCTCCACGAGACCGAAGCAACATGCGGCTGGAACTTGTACGCATAACGAGACCGAAGCAATCCGCGGCTGGAACTTGTACGCTCGACGAGACCGAAGGAATACGCGGTTGGGACTTGTACGCATAACGAGACCAAAGCAATACGCGGCTGGGACTTGTACGCTCGACGAGACCGAAGCATTACGCGTCTGGAACTTGTACGCATAGCGAGGCCGAAGCAACACGCGGCTGGGACTTGTACGCTCCACGAGACCGAAGCAATACACGGCTGGGACTTGTACGCGTAACGAGACCGAAGCAATACGCGGCTGGAACTTGAACGCTCGAAGAGACCGAAGGACTACGCGGCTGGGACCTGTACGCAGAACGAGACCAAAGCAATACGCGGTTGGGACTAGCACGCTCGACGAGACCGAAGCAGTACGCGGCTGGAACTTGCACGCGTGACGAGACCGAAGCATTACGCGGCTGGAACATGCACGCATAACGAGACAGAAGCAATACGCGGCTGGAACTGGTACTCACAACGAGACCGAGCCATTACGCGGCTGGTACATGCACGCATAACGAGACAGAAGCAATACGCGGCTGGAACTGGTACTCACAACGAGACCGAAGCATTACGCGGCTGGAACTTGTACGCATAACGAGACCGAAGCAACGCGCTGCTGGAACTTGTACGCATAACGAGACCAAAGCAATACGCGGCTGGAACTTGTACCCTCGACGAGACCGAAGCAATACGCGGCTGGGACTTGTACGCTCGACGAGACCGAAGCAATACGCGGCTGGAACTTGTACGCTCGACGAGACCGAAGCAATACGCGGCAGGATCTTGCACGCATAACGAGACCGAAGCAATACGCGGCTGGAACTTGTACGATCGACGATACCGAAGCAATACGCGGCTGGGACATGTACGCATAACGATACCGAAGCAGTACGCGGCTGGAACTTGTACGCTCGACGAGACCGAAGCAATACGCGGCTGGAACTTGCACGCATAACGAGATCGAAGCACTAAGCGGCTGGAACTTGTACGCATAACGAGACCGAAGCAACATGCGGCTGGAACTTGTACGCATAACGATACCGAAGCAATACGCGGCTGGAACTTGCACGCTCGAAGAGACCGAAGGATTACGCGGCTGGGACTTGTACGCATAACGAGATCAAAGCAATACGCGGCTGGATCTTGCACGCACAACGAGACCGAAGCATTATCCGGCTGCAACTTGTACGCTTGACGAGACCGCAGCAATACGCGGCTGGAACTTGCACGCACAACGAGACCGAAGCATTACGCGGCTGGAACTTGCACGCATAACGAGACCGAAGCAGTACGCGGCTGGAACTTGTACGCTCGACGAGACCGAAACAACATGCGGCTGGAACTTGTACGCATAACGAGAGCGAAGCAATCCGCGGCTGGAACTTGTACGCTCGACGAGACCGAAGGAATACGCGGCTGGAACTTGTACGCATAACGAGACCAAAGCAATACGCGGCTGGAACTTGTACGCATAACGAGACCGAAGCATTACGCGGCTGGAACTTGAACGCATAACGAGACCGAAGCAAGACACGGCTGGGACTTGTACGCATAACGAGACCAAAGCAATACGCGGCTGGGACTAGCACGCTCGATGAGACCGAGGAAATACGCGGCTGGAACTTGTACGCTTGACGAAACCGAAGCAATACGCGACTGGAACTTGCACGCATATCGTGACCGCAGCAACTCGTGGTTCGAACTTCTACGCATAACCAGACCGAAGCATTACGCGGCTGGAACTTGAACGCATAACGAGACCGAAGCAACACGCGGCTGGAACTTGTACGCATAACGAGACCGAAGCAAGACACGGCTGGGACTTGTACGCATAACGAGACCGAAGCAACACGCGGCTGGAACTTGAACGCATAACGAGACCGAAGCAAGACACGGCTGGGACTTGTACGCATAACGAGACCAAAGCAATACGCGGCTGGGACTAGCACGCTCGATGAGACCGAGGAAATACGCGGCTGGAACTTGTACGCTCGACGAGACCGACGCAATACGCGGCTGGATCTTGCACGCATAACGAGACCGAAGCAATACGCGGCTGGAACTTGTACGCTCGACGAGACCGAAGCAATACGCGGCTGGAACTTGTTCGCTCCACGAGACCGAAGCAAGACGCGGCTGGTACCTGTACGGTCGACGAGACCGAAGCAATACGCGGGAGGATCTTGCACGCATAACGAGACCGAAGCAACACGCGGCTGGAACTTGTACGCATAGCGAGACCGAATCAACACGCGGCTGGGACTTGCACGCTCCACGAGACCGAAGCAATACACGGCTAGGACTTGTACGCTCGACGAGACCGAAGCAATACGCGGCTGGAACTTGTACGCTCGACGAGACCGAAGCAACGCGCTGCTGGAACTTGAACGCTCGAAGAGACCGAAGCAACACGCGGTTGGGACTTGTACGCTCCACGAGACCGAAGCAATACACGGCTGGGACTTGTACGCGTAACGAGACCGAAGCAATACGCGGCTGGGACTTGTACGCATAACGAGACCAAAGAAATACGCGACTGGGCCTTATACGCTGGACGAGACCGAAGCAATACGCGGCTGGAACTTGCACGCATAACGAGACCGAAGCATTACGCGGCTGGAACTTGTACGCATAACGAGGCCGAAGCAACATGCGGCTGGAACTTGTACGCATAACGATACCGAAGCAATACGCGGCTGGGACTTGTACGCTCGACGAGACCGAAGCATTACGCGTCTGGAACTTGTACGCAAAGCGAGACCGAAGCAACACGCGGCTGGGACTTGTACGCTCCACGAGACCGAAGCAATACACGGCTGGGACTTGTACGCGTAACGAGACCGAAGCAATACGCGGCTGGAACTTGAACGCTCGAAGAGACCGAAGGACTACGCGGCTGGGACCTGTACGCAGAACGAGACCGAAGCAATACCCGGCCGGAACTTGTATGCTTGACGAGACCGAAGCAATACGCGGCTGGAACTGGCACGCATAACGAGACCGAAGCATTATCCGGCTGCAACTTGTACGCTTGACGAGACCGCAGCAATACGCGGCTGGAACTTGCACGCACAACGAGACCGAAGCATTACGCGGCTGGAACTTGCACGCATAACGAGACCGAAGCAGTACGCGGCTGGAACTTGTACGCTCGACGAGACCGAAACAACATGCGGCTGGAACTTGTACGCATAACGAGACCGAAGCAATCCGCGGCTGGAACTTGTACGCTCGACGAGACCGAAGCAACGCGCTGCTGGAACTTGTACGCATAACGAGACCGAAGCATTACGCGGCTGGAACTTGTACGCTCGACGAGACCGACGCAATACGCGGCTGGATCTTGCACGCATAACGAGACCGAAGCATTACGCGGCTGGAACTTGTTCGCATAGCGAGACCGAAGCAACACGCGGCTGGAACTTGTACGCTCGACGAGACCGACGCAATACGCAGCTGGATCTTGCACGCATAACGAGACCGAAGCAACACGCGGCTGGAACTTGAACGCTCGAAGAGACCGAAGCAACACGCGGTTGGGACTTGTACGCTCCACGAGACCGAAGCAATACACGGCTGGGACTTGTACGCTCCACGAGACCGAAGCAATACACGGCTAGGACTTGTACGCTCGACGAGACCGAAGCAATACGCGGCTGGAACTTGTACGCTCGACGAGACCGAAGCAACGCGCTGCTGGAACTTGAACGCTCGAAGAGACCGAAGCAACACGCGGTTGGGACTTGTACGCTCCACGAGACCGAAGCAATACACGGCTGGGACTTGTACGCGTAACGAGACCGAAGCAATACGCGGCTCGAATTTGTACGCGTAACCAGACCGAAGCAATACGCGGCGGAACTTGAACGCTCGAAGAGACCGAAGGATTACGCGACTGGGACTTGCACGCATAACGAGATCAAAGCAATACGTGGCTGGAACTTGTACGCTCGACGAGACCGAAGCAATACGCGGCAGGATCTTGCACGCATAACGAGACCGAAGCAATACGCGGCTGGGACTTGTACGCATAACGAGACCGAAGCAACACGCGGCTGGGACTTGTACGCATAACGAGACCAAAGAAATACGCGACTGGGCCTTATACGCTGGACGAGACCGAAGCAATACGCGGCTGGAACTTGCACGCATAACGAGACCGAAGCATTACGCGGCTGGAACTTGTACGCATAGCGAGGCCGAAGCAACATGCGGCTGGAACTTGTACGCATAACGATACCGAAGCAATACGCGGCTGGGACTTGTACGCTCGACGAGACCGAAGCATTACGCGTCTGGAACTTGTACGCACAGCGAGACCGAAGCAACACACGGCTGGGACTTGTACGCTCCACGAGACCGAAGCAACATGCGGCTGGAACTTGTACGCATAACGAGACCGAAGCAATCCGCGGCTGGAACTTGTACGCTCGACGAGACCGAAGGAATACGCGGTTGGGACTTGTACGCATAACGAGACCAAAGCAATACGCGGCTGGGACTTGTACGCTCGACGAGACCGAAGCATTACGCGTCTGGAACTTGTACGCATAGCGAGGCCGAAGCAACACGCGGCTGGGACTTGTACGCTCCACGAGACCGAAGCAATACACGGCTGGGACTTGTACGCGTAACGAGACCGAAGCAATACGCGGCTGGAACTTGAACGCTCGAAGAGACCGAAGGACTACGCGGCTGGGACCTGTACGCAGAACGAGACCAAAGCAATACGCGGTTGGGACTAGCACGCTCGACGAGACCGAAGCAGTACGCGGCTGGAACTTGCACGCGTGACGAGACCGAAGCATTACGCGGCTGGAACATGCACGCATAACGAGACAGAAGCAATACGCGGCTGGAACTGGTACTCACAACGAGACCGAGCCATTACGCGGCTGGTACATGCACGCATAACGAGACAGAAGCAATACGCGGCTGGAACTGGTACTCACAACGAGACCGAAGCATTACGCGGCTGGAACTTGTACGCATAACGAGACCGAAGCAACGCGCTGCTGGAACTTGTACGCATAACGAGACCAAAGCAATACGCGGCTGGAACTTGTACCCTCGACGAGACCGAAGCAATACGCGGCTGGGACTTGTACGCTCGACGAGACCGAAGCAATACGCGGCTGGAACTTGTACGCTCGACGAGACCGAAGCAATACGCGGCAGGATCTTGCACGCATAACGAGACCGAAGCAATACGCGGCTGGAACTTGTACGATCGACGATACCGAAGCAATACGCGGCTGGGACATGTACGCATAACGATACCGAAGCAGTACGCGGCTGGAACTTGTACGCTCGACGAGACCGAAGCAATACGCGGCTGGAACTTGCACGCATAACGAGATCGAAGCACTAAGCGGCTGGAACTTGTACGCATAACGAGACCGAAGCAACATGCGGCTGGAACTTGTACGCATAACGATACCGAAGCAATACGCGGCTGGAACTTGCACGCTCGAAGAGACCGAAGGATTACGCGGCTGGGACTTGTACGCATAACGAGATCAAAGCAATACGCGGCTGGATCTTGCACGCACAACGAGACCGAAGCATTATCCGGCTGCAACTTGTACGCTTGACGAGACCGCAGCAATACGCGGCTGGAACTTGCACGCACAACGAGACCGAAGCATTACGCGGCTGGAACTTGCACGCATAACGAGACCGAAGCAGTACGCGGCTGGAACTTGTACGCTCGACGAGACCGAAACAACATGCGGCTGGAACTTGTACGCATAACGAGAGCGAAGCAATCCGCGGCTGGAACTTGTACGCTCGACGAGACCGAAGGAATACGCGGCTGGAACTTGTACGCATAACGAGACCAAAGCAATACGCGGCTGGGACTTGTACGCTCGACGAGACCGAAGCAATACGCGGCTGGGACTTGTACGCTCGACGAGACCGAAGCAAACCGCGGCTGGAACTTGTACGCATAACGATACCGAAGCAATACGCGGCTGGGACTTGTACGCATAACGAGACCAAAGCAATACGCGGCTGGAACTTGTACGCATAACGAGACCGAAGCATTACGCGGCTGGAACTTGTACGCTTGACGAAACCGAAGCAATACGCGACTGGAACTTGCACGCATATCGTGACCGCAGCAACTCGTGGTTCGAACTTCTACGCATAACCAGACCGAAGCATTACGCGGCTGGAACTTGAACGCATAACGAGACCGAAGCAACACGCGGCTGGAACTTGTACGCATAACGAGACCGAAGCAAGACACGGCTGGGACTTGTACGCATAACGAGACCGAAGCAACACGCGGCTGGAACTTGAACGCATAACGAGACCGAAGCAAGACACGGCTGGGACTTGTACGCATAACGAGACCAAAGCAATACGCGGCTGGGACTAGCACGCTCGATGAGACCGAGGAAATACGCGGCTGGAACTTGTACGCTCGACGAGACCGACGCAATACGCGGCTGGATCTTGCACGCATAACGAGACCGAAGCAATACGCGGCTGGAACTTGTACGCTCGACGAGACCGAAGCAATACGCGCCTGGAACTTGTTCGCTCCACGAGACCGAAGCAAGACGCGGCTGGTACCTGTACGGTCGACGAGACCGAAGCAATACGCGGGAGGATCTTGCACGCATAACGAGACCGAAGCAATACGCGGCTGGAACTTGTACCCTCGACGAGACCGAAGCAATACGCGGCTGGGACATGTACGCATAACGAGACCAAAGCAATACGCGGCTGGGACTTGTACGCTCGACGAGACCGAAGCAACGCGCTGCTGGAACTTGTACGCATAACGAGACCGAAGCAGTACGCGGCTGGAACTTGCACGCGTGACGAGACCGAAGCAGTACGCGGCTGGAACTTGCACGCGTGACGAGACCGAAGCATTACGCGGCTGGAACATGCACGCATAACGAGACAGAAGCAATACGCGGCTGGGACTTTTACGTTCGACGAGACCGAAGCAATACGCGGCTGGAACATGCACGCATAACGAGACAGAAGCAATACGCGGCTGGAACTTTTACGTTTGACGAGACCGAAGCAATACGCGGCTGGTACTTGCATGCATAACGAGACCGAAGCATTACGCCGCTGGTACTTGCACGCATAACGAGACCGAAGCAACGCGCTGCTGGAACTTGTACGCATAACGAGACCAAAGCAATACGCGGCTGGAACTTGTACCCTCGACGAGACCGAAGCAATACGCGGCTGGGACTTGTACGCTCGACGAGACCGAAGCAATATCCGGCAGCAACCTGTACGCTTGACGAGACCGAAGCAATACGCGGCTGGAACTTGCACGCATAACGAGACCGAAGCAATACGCGGCTGGTACTTGTACTCATAACGAGACCGAAGCATTGCGCGGCTGGAACTTGTTCGCTCGACGATGCCGGAGCAATACGCGGCTGGGGCTTGTTCGCATAACGAGACCGAAGCGACGCGCTGCTGGAACTTGTACGCATAACGAGACCGAAGCAATCCGCGGCTGGAACTTGTACGCTCGACGAGACCGAAGCAACACGCGGCTGGGACTTGTACGCGTAACGAGTCCGAAGCAATACGCGGCTGGAACTTGAACGCTCGAAGAGACCGAAGGACTACGCGGCTGGAGCCTGTACGCATAACGAGACCGAAGCAACATGCGGCTGGATCTTGTACGCATTACGAGACCGAACCTATCCTCGGCTGGAACTTGTACGCTCGACGAGACCGAAGCAACACGCGGCTGGGACTTGTACGCATATCGAGACCGAAGCATTACGCGGCTGGAGCCTGTATGCATAACGAGACCGAAGCAACATGCGGCTGGGTCTTGTACGCATAACGAGACCGAAGCAATCCGCGGCTGGAACTTGTACGCTCGACGAGACCGGAGGAATACGCGGCTGGAACTTGCACGCACAACGATACCGAAGCACTACGCGGCTGGGACTTGTACGCATAACGAGACCAAAGCAATACGCGGCTGGGACTTGTACGCTCGACGAGACCGAAGCATTACGCGTCTGGAACTTGTACGCATAGCGAGACCGAAGCAACACGCGGCTGGGACTTGTACGCTCCACGAGACCGAAGCAACGTGCGGCTGGAACTTGTACGCATAACGAGACCGAAGCAATCCGCGGCTGGAACTTGTACGCTCGACGAGACCGAAGGAATACGCGGCTGGGACTTGTACGCATAACGAGACCGAAGCAATACGCGGCTGGAACTTGTACGCTCGAAGAGACCGAAGGACTACGCGGCTGGGACCTGTACGCATAACGAGACCGAAGCAATACCCGGCCGGAACTTGTACGCTTGACGAGACCGAAGCAATACGCGGCAGGAACTGGCACGCATAACGAGACCGAAGCATTATCCGGCTGCAACTTGTACGCTTGACGAGACCGCAGCAATACGCGGCTGGAACTTGCACGCACAACGAGACCGAAGCATTACGCGGCTGGAACTTGCACGCATAACGAGACCGAAGCAGTACGCGGCTGGAACTTGTACGCTCGACGAGACCGAAGCAACATGCGGCTGGAACTTGAACGCTCGAAGAGACCGAAGGACTACGCGGCTGGAGCCTGTACGCATAACGAGACCGAAGCAACATGCGGCTGGATCTTGTACGCATAACGAGACCGAACCTATCCGCGGCTGGAACTTGTACGCTCGACGAGACCGAAGCAACACGCGGCTGGGACTTGTACGCATATCGAGACCGAAGCATTACGCGGCTGGAGCCTGTATGCATAACGAGACCGAAGCAACATGCGGCTGGGTCTTGTACGCATAACGAGACCGAAGCAACACGCGGCTGGGACTTGTACGCGTAACGAGTCCGAAGCAATACGCGGCTGGAACTTGAACGCTCGAAGAGACCGAAGGACTACGCGGCTGGAGCCTGTACGCATAACGAGACCGAAGCAACATGCGGCTGGATCTTGTACGCATAACGAGACCGAACCTATCCGCGGCTGGAACTTGTACGCTCGACGAGACCGAAGCAACACGCGGCTGGGACTTGTACGCATATCGAGACCGAAGCATTACGCGGCTGGAGCCTGTATGCATAACGAGACCGAAGCAACATGCGGCTGGGTCTTGTACGCATAACGAGACCGAAGCAATCCGCGGCTGGAACTTGTACGCTCGACGAGACCGGAGGAATACGCGGCTGGAACTTGCACGCACAACGAGACCGAAGCACTACGCGGCTGGGACTTGTACGCATAACGAGACCAAAGCAATGCGCGACTGGGACTTGTACGCTCGACGAGACCGAAGCATTACGCGTCTGGAACTTGTACGCATAGCGAGACCGAAGCAACACGCGGCTGGGACTTGTACGCTCCACGAGACCGAAGCAACGTGCGGCTGGAACTTGTACGCATAACGAGACCGAAGCAATCCGCGGCTGGAACTTGTACGCTCGACGAGACCGAAGGAATACGCGGCTGGGACTTGTACGCATAACGAGACCAAAGCAATACGCGGCTGGGACTTGTACGCTCGACGAGACCGAAGCATTAAGCGTCTGGAACTTGTACGCATAGCGAGACCGAAGCAACACGCGGCTGGGACTTGTACGCTCCACGAGACCGAAGCAACATGCGGCTGGAACTTGTACGCATAACGAGACCGAAGCAATACGCGGCTGGAACTTGTACGCTCGAAGAGACCGAAGGACTACGCGGCTGGGACCTGTACGCATAACGAGACCGAAGCATTATCCGGCTGCAACTTGTACGCTTGACGAGACCGCAGCAATACGCGGCTGGAACTTGCACGCACAACGAGACCGAAGCATTACGCGGCTGGAACTTGCACGCATAACGAGACCGAAGCAGTACGCGGCTGGAACTTGTACGCTCGACGAGACCGAAGCAACATGCGGCTGGAACTTGTACGCATAACAAGACCGAAGCAATCCGCGGCTGGAACTTGTACGCTCGACGAGACCGAAGGAATACGCGGCTGGAACTTGCACGCATAACGAGACCGAAGCAATACGCGGCTGGTACTTGTACTCATAACGAGTCCGAAGCAATACGCGGCTGGAACTTGAACGCTCGAAGAGACCGAAGGACTACGCGGCTGGAGCCTGTACGCATAACGAGACCGAAGCAACATGCGGCTGGATCTTGTACGCATAACGAGACCGAACCTATCCGCGGCTGGAACTTGTACGCTCGACGAGACCGAAGCAACACGCGGCTGGGACTTGTACGCATATCGAGACCGAAGCATTACGCGGCTGGAGCCTGTATGCATAACGAGACCGAAGCAACATGCGGCTGGGTCTTGTACGCATAACGAGACCGAAGCAATCCGCGGCTGGAACTTGTACGCTCGACGAGACCGGAGGAATACGCGGCTGGAACTTGCACGCACAACGAGACAGAAGCACTACGCGGCTGGGACTTGTACGCATAACGAGACCAAAGCAATACGCGGCTGGGACTTGTACGCTCGACGAGACCGAAGCATTACGCGTCTGGAACTTGTACGCATAGCGAGACCGAAGCAACACGCGGCTGGGACTTGTACGCTCCACGAGACCGAAGCAACGTGCGGCTGGAACTTGTACGCATAACGAGACCGAAGCAATCCGCGGCTGGAACTTGTACGCTCGACGAGACCGAAGGAATACGCGGCTGGGACTTGTACGCATAACGAGACCGAAGCAATACGCGGCTGGAACTTGTACGCTCGAAGAGACCGAAGGACTACGCGGCTGGGACCTGTACGCATAACGAGACCGAAGCAATACCCGGCCGGAACTTGTACGCTTGACGAGACCGAAGCAATACGCGGCAGGAACTGGCACGCATAACGAGACCGAAGCATTATCCGGCTGCAACTTGTACGCTTGACGAGACCGCAGCAATACGCGGCTGGAACTTGCACGCACAACGAGACCGAAGCATTACGCGGCTGGAACTTGCACGCATAACGAGACCGAAGCAGTACGCGGCTGGAACTTGTACGCTCTACGAGACCGAAGCAACATGCGGCTGGAACTTGAACGCTCGAAGAGACCGAAGGACTACGCGGCTGGAGCCTGTACGCATAACGAGACCGAAGCAACATGCGGCTGGATCTTGTACGCATAACGAGACCGAACCTATCCGCGGCTGGAACTTGTACGCTCGACGAGACCGATGCAACACGCGGCTGGGGCTTGTACGCATATCGAGACCGAAGCATTACGCGGCTGGAGCCTGTATGCATAACGAGACCGAAGCAACATGCGGCTGGGTCTTGTACGCATAACGAGACCGAAGCAATCCGCGGCTGGAACTTGTACGCTCGACGAGACCGGAGGAATACGCGGCTGGAACTTGCACGCACAACGAGACCGAAGCACTACGCGGCTGGGACTTGTACGCATAACGAGACCAAAGCAATACGCGGCTGGGACTTGTACGCTCGACGAGACCGAAGCATTACGCGTCTGGAACTTGTACGCATAGCGAGACCGAAGCAACACGCGGCTGGGACTTGTACGCTCCACGAGACCGAAGCAACGTGCGGCTGGAACTTGTACGCATAACGAGACCGAAGCAATCCGCGGCTGGAACTTGTACGCTCGACGAGACCGAAGGAATACGCGGCTGGGACTTGTACGCATAACGAGACCGAAGCAATACGCGGCTGGAACTTGTACGCTCGAAGAGACCGAAGGACTACGCGGCTGGGACCTGTACGCATAACGAGACCGAAGCAATACCCGGCCGGAACTTGTACGCTTGACGAGACCGAAGCAATACGCGGCAGGAACTGGCACGCATAACGAGACCGAAGCATTATCCGGCTGCAACTTGTACGCTTGACGAGACCGCAGCAATACGCGGCTGGAACTTGCACGCACAACGAGACCGAAGCATTACGCGGCTGGAACTTGCACGCATAACGAGACCGAAGCAGTACGCGGCTGGAACTTGTACGCTCGACGAGACCGAAGCAACATGCGGCTGGAACTTGAACGCTCGAAGAGACCGAAGGACTACGCGGCTGGAGCCTGTACGCATAACGAGACCGAAGCAACATGCGGCTGGATCTTGTACGCATAACGAGACCGAACCTATCCGCGGCTGGAACTTGTACGCTCGACGAGACCGAAGCAACACGCGGCTGGGACTTGTACGCATATCGAGACCGAAGCATTACGCGGCTGGAGCCTGTATGCATAACGAGACCGAAGCAACATGCGGCTGGGTCTTGTACGCATAACGAGACCGAAGCAATCCGCGGCTGGAACTTGTACGCTCGACGAGACCGGAGGAATACGCGGCTGGAACTTGCACGCACAACGAGACCGAAGCACTACGCGGCTGGGACTTGTACGCATAACGAGACCAAAGCAATACGCGGCTGGGACTTGTACGCTCGACGAGACCGAAGCATTACGCGTCTGGAACTTGTACGCATAGCGAGACCGAAGCAACACGCGGCTGGGACTTGTACGCTCCACGAGACCGAAGCAACGTGCGGCTGGAACTTGTACGCATAACGAGACCGAAGCAATCCGCGGCTGGAACATGTACGCTCGACGAGACCGAAGGAATACGCGGCTGGGACTTGTACGCATAACGAGACCGAAGCAATACGCGGCTGGAACTTGTACGCTCGAAGAGACCGAAGGACTACGCGGCTGGGACCTGTACGCATAACGAGACCGAAGCAATACCCGGCCGGAACTTGTACGCTTGACGAGACCGAAGCAATACGCGGCAGGAACTGGCACGCATAACGAGACCGAAGCATTATCCGGCTGCAACTTGTACGCTTGACGAGACCGCAGCAATACGCGGCTGGAACTTGCACGCACAACGAGACCGAAGCATTACGCGGCTGGAACTTGCACGCATAACGAGACCGAAGCAGTACGCGGCTGGAACTTGTACGCTCGACGAGACCGAAGCAACATGCGGCTGGAACTTGAACGCTCGAAGAGATCGAAGGACTACGCGGCTGGAGCCTGTACGCATAACGAGACCGAAGCAACATGCGGCTGGATCTTGTACGCATAACGAGACCGAACCTATCCGCGGCTGGAACTTGTACGCTCGACGAGACCGAAGCAACACGCGGCTGGGACTTGTACGCACATCGAGACCGAAGCATTACGCGGCTGGAGCCTGTATGCATAACGAGACCGAAGCAACATGCGGCTGGGTCTTGTACGCATAACGAGACCGAAGCAATCCGCGGCTGGAACTTGTACGCTCGACGAGACCGGAGGAATACGCGGCTGGAACTTGCACGCACAACGAGACCGAAGCACTACGCGGCTTGGACTTGTACGCATAACGAGACCAAAGCAATACGCGGATGGGACTTGTACGCTCGACGAGACCGAAGCATTACGCGTCTGGAACTTGTACGCATAGCGAGACCGAAGCAACACGCGGCTGGGACTTGTACGCTCCACGAGACCGAAGCAACGTGCGGCTGGAACTTGTACGCATAACGAGACCGAAGCAATCCGCGGCTGGAACTTGTACGCTCGACGAGACCGAAGGAATACGCGGCTGGGACTTGTACGCATAACGAGACCGAAGCAATACGCGGCTGGAACTTGTACGCTCGACGAGACCGGAGGAATACGCGGCTGGAACTTGCACGCACAACGAGACCGAAGCACTACGCGGCTGGGACTTGTACGCATAACGAGACCAAAGCAATACGCGGCTGGGACTTGTACGCTCGACGAGACCGAAGCATTACGCGTCTGGAACTTGTACGCATAGCGAGACCGAAGCAACACGCGGCTGGGACTTGTACGATCCACGAGACCGAAGCAACGTGCGGCTGGAACTTGTACGCATAACGAGACCGAAGCAATCCGCGGCTGGAACTTGTACGCTCGACGGGACCGAAGGAATACGCGGCTGGGACTTGTACGCATAACGAGACCAAAGCAATACGCGGCTGGGACTTGTACGCTCGACGAGACCGAAGCATTACGCGTCTGGAACTTGTACGCATAGCGAGACCGAAGCAACACGCGGCTGGGACTTGTACGCTCCACGAGACCGAAGCAACATGCGGCTGGAACTTGTACGCATAACGAGACCGAAGCAATACGCGGCTGGAACTTGTACGCTCGAAGAGACCGAAGGACTACGCGGCTGGGACCTGTACGCATAACGAGACCGAAGCAATACCCGGCCGGAACTTGTACGCTTGACGAGACCGAAGCAATACGCGGCAGGAACTGGAACGCATAACGAGACCGAAGCATTATCCGGCTGCAACTTGTACGCTTGACGAGACCGCAGCAATACGCGGCTGGAACTTGCACGCACAACGAGACCGAAGCATTACGCGGCTGGAACTTGCACACATAACGAGACCGAAGCAGTACGCGGCTGGAACTTGTACGCTCGACGAGACCGAAGCAACATGCGGCTGGAACTTGTACGCATAACGAGACCGAAGCAATCCGCGGCTGGAACTTGTACGCTCGACGAGACCGAAGGAATACGCGGCTGGGACTTGTTCGCATAACGAGACCAAAGCAATACGCGGCTGGGACTTGTACGCTCGACGAGACCGAGGCAATACGCGGCTGGAACTTGTACGCTCGACGAGACCGAAGCAATCCGCGGCTGGAACTTGTACGCTCCACGAGACCGAAGCAACATGCGGCTGGATCTTGTATGCATAACGAGACCGAAGCAATACGCGGCTGGAACTTGTACGCTCGACGAGACCGAAGCAATACGCGGCTGGAACTTGTACGCTCGACGAGACCGAAGCAATACGCGGCTGGGAATTGTACGCGTAATGAGACCGAAGCAATACGCGGCTGGAACTTGTACGCGTAAAAAGACCGAAGCGATACACGGCTGGGACTTGTACGCAAAACGAGACCGAAGCAATACACGGCTGGGACTTGTACGCATTACGCGACCGAAGCAATACGCGGCTGGAACTTGTACGCTCGACGAGACCGAAGCATTACGCGGCTGGAACTTGTACGCATAACAGGACCGAAGCAACACGCGGCTGGAACTTGTACGCAAAACGAGACCGAAGCAACGCACTGCTGGAACTTGTTCGCTCGAAGAGACCGAAGGAACACGCGGCTGGAAACTGGACTCTCGACGATACCGAAGCAATACGCGGCTGGAACTTGCACGCACAACGAGACCGAAGCATTACGCGGCTGGAACTTGCACACATAACGAGACCGAAGCAGTACGCGGCTGGAACTTGTACGCTCGACGAGACCGAAGCAACATGCGGCTGGAACTTGTACGCATAACGAGACCGAAGCAATCCGCGGCTGGAACTTGTACGCTCGACGAGACCGAAGGAATACGCGGCTGGGACTTGTTCGCATAACGAGACCAAAGCAATACGCGGCTGGGACTTGTACGCTCGACGAGACCGAGGCAATACGCGGCTGGAACTTGTACGCTCGACGAGACCGAAGCAATCCGCGGCTGGAACTTGTACGCTCCACGAGACCGAAGCAACATGCGGCTGGATCTTGTATGCATAACGAGACCGAAGCAATACGCGGCTGGAACTTGTACGCTCGACGAGACCGAAGCAATACGCGGCTGGAACTTGTACGCTCGACGAGACCGAAGCAATACGCGGCTGGGAATTGTACGCGTAATGAGACCGAAGCAATACGCGGCTGGAACTTGTACGCGTAAAAAGACCGAAGCGATACACGGCTGGGACTTGTACGCAAAACGAGACCGAAGCAATACACGGCTGGGACTTGTACGCATTACGCGACCGAAGCAATACGCGGCTGGAACTTGTACGCTCGACGAGACCGAAGCATTACGCGGCTGGAACTTGTACGCATAACAGGACCGAAGCAACACGCGGCTGGAACTTGTACGCAAAACGAGACCGAAGCAACGCACTGCTGGAACTTGTTCGCTCGAAGAGACCGAAGGAACACGCGGCTGGAAACTGGACTCTCGACGATACCGAAGCAATACGCGGCTGGAACTTGTACGCATAACGAGAACAAAGCAATACGCTGCTGGAACTGGTTCGCTCGACGAGACCGAAGCAATGCGCGGCTGGAACTTGCACGAATAACGAGACCGAAGCAACGCGCTGCTGGAACTTGTACGCTCGGCGAGACCGAAGGAATACGCGGCTGGGACTTGCACGCATAACGAGACCAAAGCAATACGCGGCTGGGACTTGTACGCTCGACGGGGCCGAAGCAATACGCGGCTGGGACTTGTACGCATATCGAGAACAATGCAATACGCGGGTGGGACTTGTACGCGTAACGAGACCGAAGCAATACGCGGCTGGAAATTGTACACAAAACGAGAACAAAGCAATACGCGGCTGGGACTTGTACGCATATCGAGAACAATGCAATACGCGGGTGGGACTTGTACGCGTAACGAGACCGAAGCAATACGCGGCTGGAAATTGTACACAAAACGAGAACAAAGCAATACGCGGGTGGGACTTGTACGCGTAACGAGAACAAAGCAATACGCGGATGGGACTTGTACGCTCGACGAGACCGAAGCAATACCCGGCTGGAAATTGTACACATAACGAGAACAAAGCAATACGCGGGTGGGACTTGTACGCGTAACGTTACCGAAGCAATACGCGGCTGGAACTTGTACGCATAACGAGACCAAAGCAATACCCGGATGGGACTTGTACGCTCGGCGAGACCGATGCAATACCCGGCTGGAAATTGTACACATAACGAGAACAAAGCAATACGCGGGTGGGACTTGTACGCGTAACGAGAACAAAGCAATACGCGTCTGGAACTTGCACGAATAACGAGACCGAAGCAACGCGCTGCTGGAACTTGTACGCTCGGCGAGACCGAAGGAATATGCGGCTGGGTCTTGTACGCTCGACGAGGCCGAAGCAATACGCGGCTGGGACTTGTGCGCATAACGAGCACAAAGCAATACGCGGGTGGGACTTGTGCGCGTAACGAGACCGAAGCAATACGCGGCTGGGACTTGCAGGAATAACGAGACCGAAGCAACGCGCGGCTAGAACTTGTTCGTTCGACGAGACCAAAGCAATACGCGGCTGTGACCTGTACGCTCGACGAGGACGAAGCAATACCCGGCTGGAACTTGTACGCATAACGAGACCCAAGCAATACGCGGCTGGAACTTGTATGCTCGACGATACCGAGGCAATACACTGCTGGGACTTGTACGCGTAACGGTACCGAAGCAATGCACGGCTGGGACTTGTACGCATAACGAGAACAAAGCAATACGCGGGTGGGACTTGTACGCATAACGAGACCGAAGGAATACGCGGCTGGGACATGTACGCACGACAAGAACGAAGAAATACGCGTCTGGAACTTGAACGCATAACGAGACCGAAACAACGCGCTGCTGGAACTTGTGCGCTGGACGATAGCGAGGCAATACGCGGCTGGGACTTGTACGCTCGACGAGACCGAAGCGATACGCGGCTGGAACTTGTACGCTCGACGATACCGAAGCAATCCGCGGCTGGGACTTGTACGCATAACGAGAACAAAGCAATACGCGGCTGGAACTTGTACGCTCGAAGAGACCGAAGGATTACGCGGCTGGGACTTGTACGCACAACGAGATCAAAGCAATACGCGGCTGGGACTTGTACGCTCGACGATACCGAAGCAATACGCGGCTGGGACTTTTACGCTGCATGAGACTGAAGCAATACGCGGCTGGGACGTGTACGTATAACGAGACCGAATCAATACTCGACCGGAACTTTTGCGGTCAACGAGGCCGAAGCAATACGCGGCTGGAACTTGTACGCTCGACGAGACCGAAGAAATACGCGGCTGGAACTTGTACGCTCGAAGAGACCGAAGGATTACGCGGCTGGGACTTGCAGGCATAACGAGACCAAAGGAATACGAGGCTGTAACTTGTACGCTCGACGAGACCGAAGCAATACGCGGCTGGAACTTGTACGCTCGACGAGACCAAAGCAATACCCGGATGGGACTTGTACGCTCGGCGAGACCGATGCAATACCCGGCTGGAAATTGTACACATAACGAGAACAAAGCAATACGCGGGTGGGACTTGTACGCATATCGAGAACAATGCAATACGCGGGTGGGACTTGTACGCGTAACGAGACCGAAGCAATACGCGGCTGGAAATTGTACACAAAACGAGAACAAAGCAATACGCGGGTGGGACTTGTACGCGTAACGAGAACAAAGCAATACGCGGATGGGACTTGTACGCTCGACGAGACCGAAGCAATACCCGGCTGGAAATTGTACACATAACGAGAACAAAGCAATACGCGGGTGGGACTTGTACGCGTAACGTTACCGAAGCAATACGCGGCTGGAACTTGTACGCATAACGAGACCAAAGCAATACCCGGATGGGACTTGTACGCTCGGCGAGACCGATGCAATACCCGGCTGGAAATTGTACACATAACGAGAACAAAGCAATACGCGGGTGGGACTTGTACGCGTAACGAGAACAAAGCAATACGCGTCTGGAACTTGCACGAATAACGAGACCGAAGCAACGCGCTGCTGGAACTTGTACGCTCGGCGAGACCGAAGGAATATGCGGCTGGGTCTTGTACGCTCGACGAGGCCGAAGCAATACGCGGCTGGGACTTGTGCGCATAACGAGCACAAAGCAATACGCGGGTGGGACTTGTGCGCGTAACGAGACCGAAGCAATACGCGGCTGGGACTTGCAGGAATAACGAGACCGAAGCAACGCGCGGCTGGGACTAGAACGCATATCGAGACCGAAGCATTAAGCGGCTGGAACTTGTACGCACAACGAGACCGAAGCAACATGCGGCTGGTACTTGTACGCTCGACGGGACCGAAGCAACATGCGGCTGGAACTTGTACGCATAACAAGACCGAAGCAATCCGCGGCTGGAACTTGTACGCTCGACGAGACCGAAGGAATACGCGGCTGGAACTTGCACGCATAACGAGACCGAAGCAATACGCGGCTGGTACTTGTACTCATAACGAGTCCGAAGCAATACGCGGCTGGAACTTGAACGCTCGAAGAGACCGAAGGACTACGCGGCTGGAGCCTGTACGCATAACGAGACCGAAGCAACATGCGGCTGGATCTTGTACGCATAACGAGACCGAACCTACCCGCGGCTGGAACTTGTACGCTCGACGAGACCGAAGCAACACGCGGCTGGGACTTGTACGCATATCGAGACCGAAGCATTACGCGGCTGGAGCCTGTATGCATAACGAGACCGAAGCAACATGCGGCTGGGTCTTGTACGCATAACGAGACCGAAGCAATCCGCGGCTGGAACTTGTACGCTCGACGAGACCGGAGGAATACGCGGCTGGAACTTGCACGCACAACGAGACAGAAGCACTACGCGGCTGGGACTTGTACGCATAACGAGACCAAAGCAATACGCGGCTGGGACTTGTACGCTCGACGAGACCGAAGCATTACGCGTCTGGAACTTGTACGCATAGCGAGACCGAAGCAACACGCGGCTGGGACTTGTACGCTCCACGAGACCGAAGCAACGTGCGGCTGGAACTTGTACGCATAACGAGACCGAAGCAATCCGCGGCTGGAACTTGTACGCTCGACGAGACCGAAGGAACACGCGGCTGGGACTTGTACGCATAACGAGACCGAAGCAATACGCGGCTGGAACTTGTACGCTCGAAGAGACCGAAGGACTACGCGGCTGGGACCTGTACGCATAACGAGACCGAAGCAATACCCGGCCGGAACTTGTACGCTTGACGAGACCGAAGCAATACGCGGCAGGAACTGGCACGCATAACGAGACCGAAGCATTATCCGGCTGCAACTTGTACGCTTGACGAGACCGCAGCAATACGCGGCTGGAACTTGCACGCACAACGAGACCGAAGCATTACGCGGCTGGAACTTGCACGCATAACGAGACCGAAGCAGTACGCGGCTGGAACTTGTACGCTCTACGAGACCGAAGCAACATGCGGCTGGAACTTGAACGCTCGAAGAGACCGAAGGACTACGCGGCTGGAGCCTGTACGCATAACGAGACCGAAGCAACATGCGGCTGGATCTTGTACGCATAACGAGACCGAACCTATCCGCGGCTGGAACTTGTACGCTCGACGAGACCGATGCAACACGCGGCTGGGACTTGTACGCATATCGAGACCGAAGCATTACGCGGCTGGAGCCTGTATGCATAACGAGACCGAAGCAACATGCGGCTGGGTCTTGTACGCATAACGAGACCGAAGCAATCCGCGGCTGGAACTTGTACGCTCGACGAGACCGGAGGAATACGCGGCTGGAACTTGCACGCACAACGAGACCGAAGCACTACGCGGCTGGGACTTGTACGCATAACGAGACCAAAGCAATACGCGGCTGGGACTTGTACGCTCGACGAGACCGAAGCATTACGCGTCTGGAACTTGTACGCATAGCGAGACCGAAGCAACACGCGGCTGGGACTTGTACGCTCCACGAGACCGAAGCAACGTGCGGCTGGAACTTGTACGCATAACGAGACCGAAGCAATCCGCGGCTGGAACTTGTACGCTCGACGAGACCGAAGGAATACGCGGCTGGGACTTGTACGCATAACGAGACCGAAGCAACATGCGGCTGGATCTTGTACGCATAACGAGACCGAACCTATCCGCGGCTGGAACTTGTACGCTCGACGAGACCGAAGCAACACGCGGCTGGGACTTGTACGCATATCGAGACCGAAGCATTACGCGGCTGGAGCCTGTATGCATAACGAGACCGAAGCAACATGCGGCTGGGTCTTGTACGCATAACGAGACCGAAGCAATCCGCGGCTGGAACTTGTACGCTCGACGAGACCGGAGGAATACGCGGCTGGAACTTGCACGCACGACGAGACCGAAGCACTACGCGGCTGGGACTTGTACGCATAACGAGACCAAAGCAATACGCGGCTGGGACTTGTACGCTCGACGAGACCGAAGCATTACGCGTCTGGAACTTGTACGCATAGCGAGACCGAAGCAACACGCGGCTGGGACTTGTACGCTCCACGAGACCGAAGCAACGTGCGGCTGGAACTTGTACGCATAACGAGACCGAAGCAATCCGCGGCTGGAACTTGTACGCTCGACGAGACCGAAGGAATACGCGGCTGGGACTTGTACGCATAACGAGACCGAAGCAATACGCGGCTGGAACTTGTACGCTCGAAGAGACCGAAGGACTACGCGGCTGGGACCTGTACGCATAACGAGACCGAAGCAATACCCGGCCGGAACTTGTACGCTTGACGAGACCGAAGCAATACGCGGCAGGAACTGGCACGCATAACGAGACCGAAGCATTATCCGGCTGCAACTTGTACGCTTGACGAGACCGCAGCAATACGCGGCTGGAACTTGCACGCACAACGAGACCGAAGCATTACGCGGCTGGAACTTGCACGCATAACGAGACCGAAGCAGTACGCGGCTGGAACTTGTACGCTCGACGAGACCGAAACAACATGCGGCTGGAACTTGTACGCATAACGAGACCGAAGCAATCCGCGGCTGGAACTTGTACGCTCGACGAGACCGAAGGAATACGCGGCTGGAACTTGTACGCATAACGAGACCAAAGCAATACGCGGCTGGGACTTGTACGCTCGACGAGACCGAAGCAATACGCGGCTGGGACTTGTACGCTCGACGAGACCGAAGCAAACCGCGGCTGGAACTTGTACGCATAACGATACCGAAGCAATACGCGGCTGGGACATGTACGCATAACGAGACCAAAGCAATACGCGGCTGGAACTTGTACGCATAACGAGACCGAAGCATTACGCGGCTGGAACTTGTACGCTTGACGAAACCGAAGCAATACGCGACTGGAACTTGCACGCATATCGTGACCGCAGCAACTCGTGGTTCGAACTTCTACGCATAACCAGACCGAAGCATTACGCGGCTGGAACTTGAACGCATAACGAGACCGAAGCAACACGCGGCTGGAACTTGTACGCATAACGAGACCGAAGCAAGACACGGCTGGGACTTGTACGCATAACGAGACCGAAGCAACACGCGGCTGGAACTTGAACGCATAACGAGACCGAAGCAAGACACGGCTGGGACTTGTACGCATAACGAGACCAAAGCAATACGCGGCTGGGACTAGCACGCTCGATGAGACCGAGGAAATACGCGGCTGGAACTTGTACGCTCGACGAGACCGACGCAATACGCGGCTGGATCTTGCACGCATAACGAGACCGAAGCAATACGCGGCTGGAACTTGTACGCTCGACGAGACCGAAGCAATACGCGGCTGGAACTTGTTCGCTCCACGAGACCGAAGCAAGACGCGGCTGGTACCTGTACGGTCGACGAGACCGAAGCAATACGCGGGAGGATCTTGCACGCATAACGAGACCGAAGCAATACGCGGCTGGAACTTGTACCCTCGACGAGACCGAAGCAATACGCGGCTGGGACATGTACGCATAACGAGACCAAAGCAATACGCGGCTGGGACTTGTACGCTCGACGAGACCGAAGCAGTACGCGGCTGGAACTTGCACGCGTGACGAGACCGAAGCATTACGCGGCTGGAACATGCACGCATAACGAGACAGAAGCAATACGCGGCTGGGACTTTTACGTTCGACGAGACCGAAGCAATACGCGGCTGGTACTTGCATGCATAACGAGACCGAAGCATTACGCCGCTGGTACTTGCACGCATAACGAGACAGAAGCAATACGCGGCTGGAACTGGTACTCACAACGAGACCGAGGCATTACGCGGCTGGTACATGCACGCATAACGAGACAGAAGCAATACGCGGCTGGAACTGGTACTCACAACGAGACCGAAGCATTACGCGGCTGGAACTTGTACGCATATCGAGACCGAAGCAACGCGCTGCTGGAACTTGTACGCATAACGAGACCGAAGCAATACGCGGCTGGAACTTGTACGCTCCACGAGATCGAAGCAACACGCGACTGGAACTTGCACGCATAACGAGACCGAAGCATTACGCGGCTGGAATTTGCACGCATAACGAGACCGAAGCAATACGCGGCTGGGATTTGTACGCATAACTCGACCAAAGCACTTCGCGGCTGGGACTTGTACGCTCGACTAGACCGAAGCAACGCGCTGCTGGAACTTGTACGCATAACGAGACCGAAGCAATACGCGGCTGGAACTTGTACCCTCGACGAGACCGAAGCAATACGCGGCTGGGACTTGTACGCATAACGAGACTAAAGCAATACGCGGCTGGGACTTGTACGCTCGACGAGATCGAAGCAGTACGCGGCTGGAACTTGCACGCATAACGAGACCGAAGCGTTACGCGGCTGGAACATGCACGCATAACGAGACAGAAGCAATACGCGGCTGGAACTTTTACGTTTGACGAGACCGAAGCAATACGCGGCTGGTACTTGCATGCATAACGAGACCGAAGCATTACGCCGCTGGTACTTGCACGCATAACGAGACAGAAGCAATACGCGGCTGGAACTGGTACTCACAACGAGACCGAGGCATTACGCGGCTGGTACATGCACGCATAACGAGACAGAAGCAATACGCGGCTGGAACTGGTACTCACAACGAGACCGAAGCATTACGCGGCTGGAACTTGTACGCATAACGAGACCGAAGCAACGCGCTGCTGGAACTTGTACGCATAACGAGACCAAAGCAATACGCGGCTGGAACTTGTACCCTCGACGAGACCGAAGCAATACGCGGCTGGGACTTGTACGCTCGACGAGACCGAAGCAATATCCGGCAGCAACCTGTACGCTTGACGAGACCGAAGCAATACGCGGCTGGAACTTGCACGCATAACGAGACCGAAGCAATACGCGGCTGGTACTTGTACTCATAACGAGACCGAAGCATTGCGCGGCTGGAACTTGTTCGCTCGACGATGCCGGAGCAATACGCGGCTGGGGCTTGTTCGCATAACGAGACCGAAGCGACGCGCTGCTGGAACTTGTACGCATAACGAGACCGAAGCAATCCGCGGCTGGAACTTGTACGCTCGACGAGACCGAAGCAACACGCGGCTGGGACTTGTACGCGTAACGAGTCCGAAGCAATACGCGGCTGGAACTTGAACGCTCGAAGAGACCGAAGGACTACGCGGCTGGAGCCTGTACGCATAACGAGACCGAAGCAACATGCGGCTGGATCTTGTACGCATTACGAGACCGAACCTATCCGCGGCTGGAACTTGTACGCTCGACGAGACCGAAGCAACACGCGGCTGGGACTTGTACGCATATCGAGACCGAAGCATTACGCGGCTGGAGCCTGTATGCATAACGAGACCGAAGCAACATGCGGCTGGGTCTTGTACGCATAACGAGACCGAAGCAATCCGCGGCTGGAACTTGTACGCTCGACGAGACCGGAGGAATACGCGGCTGGAACTTGCACGCACAACGATACCGAAGCACTACGCGGCTGGGACTTGTACGCATAACGAGACCAAAGCAATACGCGGCTGGGACTTGTACGCTCGACGAGACCGAAGCATTACGCGTCTGGAACTTGTACGCATAGCGAGACCGAAGCAACACGCGGCTGGGACTTGTACGCTCCACGAGACCGAAGCAACGTGCGGCTGGAACTTGTACGCATAACGAGACCGAAGCAATCCGCGGCTGGAACTTGTACGCTCGACGAGACCGAAGGAATACGCGGCTGGGACTTGTACGCATAACGAGACCGAAGCAATACGCGGCTGGAACTTGTACGCTCGAAGAGACCGAAGGACTACGCGGCTGGGACCTGTACGCATAACGAGACCGAAGCAATACCCGGCCGGAACTTGTACGCTTGACGAGACCGAAGCAATACGCGGCAGGAACTGGCACGCATAACGAGACCGAAGCATTATCCGGCTGCAACTTGTACGCTTGACGAGACCGCAGCAATACGCGGCTGGAACTTGCACGCACAACGAGACCGAAGCATTACGCGGCTGGAACTTGCACGCATAACGAGACCGAAGCAGTACGCGGCTGGAACTTGTACGCTCGACGAGACCGAAGCAACATGCGGCTGGAACTTGAACGCTCGAAGAGACCGAAGGACTACGCGGCTGGAGCCTGTACGCATAACGAGACCGAAGCAACATGCGGCTGGATCTTGTACGCATAACGAGACCGAACCTATCCGCGGCTGGAACTTGTACGCTCGACGAGACCGAAGCAACACGCGGCTGGGACTTGTACGCATATCGAGACCGAAGCATTACGCGGCTGGAGCCTGTATGCATAACGAGACCGAAGCAACATGCGGCTGGGTCTTGTACGCATAACGAGACCGAAGCAACACGCGGCTGGGACTTGTACGCGTAACGAGTCCGAAGCAATACGCGGCTGGAACTTGAACGCTCGAAGAGACCGAAGGACTACGCGGCTGGAGCCTGTACGCATAACGAGACCGAAGCAACATGCGGCTGGATCTTGTACGCATAACGAGACCGAACCTATCCGCGGCTGGAACTTGTACGCTCGACGAGACCGAAGCAACACGCGGCTGGGACTTGTACGCATATCGAGACCGAAGCATTACGCGGCTGGAGCCTGTATGCATAACGAGACCGAAGCAACATGCGGCTGGGTCTTGTACGCATAACGAGACCGAAGCAATCCGCGGCTGGAACTTGTACGCTCGACGAGACCGGAGGAATACGCGGCTGGAACTTGCACGCACAACGAGACCGAAGCACTACGCGGCTGGGACTTGTACGCATAACGAGACCAAAGCAATGCGCGACTGGGACTTGTACGCTCGACGAGACCGAAGCATTACGCGTCTGGAACTTGTACGCATAGCGAGACCGAAGCAACACGCGGCTGGGACTTGTACGCTCCACGAGACCGAAGCAACGTGCGGCTGGAACTTGTACGCATAACGAGACCGAAGCAATCCGCGGCTGGAACTTGTACGCTCGACGAGACCGAAGGAATACGCGGCTGGGACTTGTACGCATAACGAGACCAAAGCAATACGCGGCTGGGACTTGTACGCTCGACGAGACCGAAGCATTACGCGTCTGGAACTTGTACGCATAGCGAGACCGAAGCAACACGCGGCTGGGACTTGTACGCTCCACGAGACCGAAGCAACATGCGGCTGGAACTTGTACGCATAACGAGACCGAAGCAATACGCGGCTGGAACTTGTACGCTCGAAGAGACCGAAGGACTACGCGGCTGGGACCTGTACGCATAACGAGACCGAAGCAATACCCGGCCGGAACTTGTACGCTTGACGAGACCGAAGCAATACGCGGCAGGAACTGGAACGCATTACGAGACCGAAGCATTATCCGGCTGCAACTTGTACGCTTGACGAGACCGCAGCAATACGCGGCTGGAACTTGCACGCACAACGAGACCGAAGCATTACGCGGCTGGAACTTGCACGCATAACGAGACCGAAGCAGTACGCGGCTGGAACTTGTACGCTCGACGAGACCGAAGCAACATGCGGCTGGAACTTGTACGCATAACAAGACCGAAGCAATCCGCGGCTGGAACTTGTACGCTCGACGAGACCGAAGGAATACGCGGCTGGAACTTGCACGCATAACGAGACCGAAGCAATACGCGGCTGGTACTTGTACTCATAACGAGTCCGAAGCAATACGCGGCTGGAACTTGAACGCTCGAAGAGACCGAAGGACTACGCGGCTGGAGCCTGTACGCATAACGAGACCGAAGCAACATGCGGCTGGATCTTGTACGCATAACGAGACCGAACCTATCCGCGGCTGGAACTTGTACGCTCGACGAGACCGAAGCAACACGCGGCTGGGACTTGTACGCATATCGAGACCGAAGCATTACGCGGCTGGAGCCTGTATGCATAACGAGACCGAAGCAACATGCGGCTGGGTCTTGTACGCATAACGAGACCGAAGCAATCCGCGGCTGGAACTTGTACGCTCGACGAGACCGGAGGAATACGCGGCTGGAACTTGCACGCACAACGAGACAGAAGCACTACGCGGCTGGGACTTGTACGCATAACGAGACCAAAGCAATACGCGGCTGGGACTTGTACGCTCGACGAGACCGAAGCATTACGCGTCTGGAACTTGTACGCATAGCGAGACCGAAGCAACACGCGGCTGGGACTTGTACGCTCCACGAGACCGAAGCAACGTGCGGCTGGAACTTGTACGCATAACGAGACCGAAGCAATCCGCGGCTGGAACTTGTACGCTCGACGAGACCGAAGGAACACGCGGCTGGGACTTGTACGCATAACGAGACCGAAGCAATACGCGGCTGGAACTTGTACGCTCGAAGAGACCGAAGGACTACGCGGCTGGGACCTGTACGCATAACGAGACCGAAGCAATACCCGGCCGGAACTTGTACGCTTGACGAGACCGAAGCAATACGCGGCAGGAACTGGCACGCATAACGAGACCGAAGCATTATCCGGCTGCAACTTGTACGCTTGACGAGACCGCAGCAATACGCGGCTGGAACTTGCACGCACAACGAGACCGAAGCATTACGCGGCTGGAACTTGCACGCATAACGAGACCGAAGCAGTACGCGGCTGGAACTTGTACGCTCGACGAGACCGAAGCAACATGCGGCTGGAACTTGAACGCTCGAAGAGACCGAAGGACTACGCGGCTGGAGCCTGTACGCATAACGAGACCGAAGCAACATGCGGCTGGATCTTGTACGCATAACGAGACCGAACCTATCCGCGGCTGGAACTTGTACGCTCGACGAGACCGAAGCAACACGCGGCTGGGACTTGTACGCATATCGAGACCGAAGCATTACGCGGCTGGAGCCTGTACGCATAACGAGACCGAAGCAACATGCGGCTGGGTCTTGTACGCATAACGAGACCGAAGCAACACGCGGCTGGGACTTGTACGCGTAACGAGTCCGAAGCAATACGCGGCTGGAACTTGAACGCTCGAAGAGACCGAAGGACTACGCGGCTGGAGCCTGTACGCATAACGAGACCGAAGCAACATGCGGCTGGATCTTGTACGCATAACGAGACCGAACCTATCCGCGGCTGGAACTTGTACGCTCGACGAGACCGAAGCAACACGCGGCTGGGACTTGTACGCATATCGAGACCGAAGCATTACGCGGCTGGAGCCTGTATGCATAACGAGACCGAAGCAACATGCGGCTGGGTCTTGTACGCATAACGAGACCGAAGCAATCCGCGGCTGGAACTTGTACGCTCGACGAGACCGGAGGAATACGCGGCTGGAACTTGCACGCACAACGAGACCGAAGCACTACGCGGCTGGGACTTGTACGCATAACGAGACCAAAGCAATGCGCGACTGGGACTTGTACGCTCGACGAGACCGAAGCATTACGCGTCTGGAACTTGTACGCATAGCGAGACCGAAGCAACACGCGGCTGGGACTTGTACGCTCCACGAGACCGAAGCAACGTGCGGCTGGAACTTGTACGCATAACGAGACCGAAGCAATCCGCGGCTGGAACTTGTACGCTCGACGAGACCGAAGGAATACGCGGCTGGGACTTGTACGCATAACGAGACCAAAGCAATACGCGGCTGGGACTTGTACGCTCGACGAGACCGAAGCATTACGCGTCTGGAACTTGTACGCATAGCGAGACCGAAGCAACACGCGGCTGGGACTTGTACGCTCCACGAGACCGAAGCAACATGCGGCTGGAACTTGTACGCATAACGAGACCGAAGCAATACGCGGCTGGAACTTGTACGCTCGAAGAGACCGAAGGACTACGCGGCTGGGACCTGTACGCATAACGAGACCGAAGCAATACCCGGCCGGAACTTGTACGCTTGACGAGACCGAAGCAATACGCGGCAGGAACTGGAACGCATTACGAGACCGAAGCATTATCCGGCTGCAACTTGTACGCTTGACGAGACCGCAGCAATACGCGGCTGGAACTTGCACGCACAACGAGACCGAAGCATTACGCGGCTGGAACTTGCACGCATAACGAGACCGAAGCAGTACGCGGCTGGAACTTGTACGCTCGACGAGACCGAAGCAACATGCGGCTGGAACTTGTACGCATAACAAGACCGAAGCAATCCGCGGCTGGAACTTGTACGCTCGACGAGACCGAAGGAATACGCGGCTGGAACTTGCACGCATAACGAGACCGAAGCAATACGCGGCTGGTACTTGTACTCATAACGAGTCCGAAGCAATACGCGGCTGGAACTTGAACGCTCGAAGAGACCGAAGGACTACGCGGCTGGAGCCTGTACGCATAACGAGACCGAAGCAACATGCGGCTGGATCTTGTACGCATAACGAGACCGAACCTATCCGCGGCTGGAACTTGTACGCTCGACGAGACCGAAGCAACACGCGGCTGGGACTTGTACGCATATCGAGACCGAAGCATTACGCGGCTGGAGCCTGTATGCATAACGAGACCGAAGCAACATGCGGCTGGGTCTTGTACGCATAACGAGACCGAAGCAATCCGCGGCTGGAACTTGTACGCTCGACGAGACCGGAGGAATACGCGGCTGGAACTTGCACGCACAACGAGACAGAAGCACTACGCGGCTGGGACTTGTACGCATAACGAGACCAAAGCAATACGCGGCTGGGACTTGTACGCTCGACGAGACCGAAGCATTACGCGTCTGGAACTTGTACGCATAGCGAGACCGAAGCAACACGCGGCTGGGACTTGTACGCTCCACGAGACCGAAGCAACGTGCGGCTGGAACTTGTACGCATAACGAGACCGAAGCAATCCGCGGCTGGAACTTGTACGCTCGACGAGACCGAAGGAACACGCGGCTGGGACTTGTACGCATAACGAGACCGAAGCAATACGCGGCTGGAACTTGTACGCTCGAAGAGACCGAAGGACTACGCGGCTGGGACCTGTACGCATAACGAGACCGAAGCAATACCCGGCCGGAACTTGTACGCTTGACGAGACCGAAGCAATACGCGGCAGGAACTGGCACGCATAACGAGACCGAAGCATTATCCGGCTGCAACTTGTACGCTTGACGAGACCGCAGCAATACGCGGCTGGAACTTGCACGCACAACGAGACCGAAGCATTACGCGGCTGGAACTTGCACGCATAACGAGACCGAAGCAGTACGCGGCTGGAACTTGTACGCTCTACGAGACCGAAGCAACATGCGGCTGGAACTTGAACGCTCGAAGAGACCGAAGGACTACGCGGCTGGAGCCTGTACGCATAACGAGACCGAAGCAACATGCGGCTGGATCTTGTACGCATAACGAGACCGAACCTATCCGCGGCTGGAACTTGTACGCTCGACGAGACCGATGCAACACGCGGCTGGGACTTGTACGCATATCGAGACCGAAGCATTACGCGGCTGGAGCCTGTATGCATAACGAGACCGAAGCAACATGCGGCTGGGTCTTGTACGCATAACGAGACCGAAGCAATCCGCGGCTGGAACTTGTACGCTCGACGAGACCGGAGGAATACGCGGCTGGAACTTGCACGCACAACGAGACCGAAGCACTACGCGGCTGGGACTTGTACGCATAACGAGACCAAAGCAATACGCGGCTGGGACTTGTACGCTCGACGAGACCGAAGCATTACGCGTCTGGAACTTGTACGCATAGCGAGACCGAAGCAACACGCGGCTGGGACTTGTACGCTCCACGAGACCGAAGCAACGTGCGGCTGGAACTTGTACGCATAACGAGACCGAAGCAATCCGCGGCTGGAACTTGTACGCTCGACGAGACCGAAGGAATACGCGGCTGGGACTTGTACGCATAACGAGACCGAAGCAACATGCGGCTGGATCTTGTACGCATAACGAGACCGAACCTATCCGCGGCTGGAACTTGTACGCTCGACGAGACCGAAGCAACACGCGGCTGGGACTTGTACGCATATCGAGACCGAAGCATTACGCGGCTGGAGCCTGTATGCATAACGAGACCGAAGCAACATGCGGCTGGGTCTTGTACGCATAACGAGACCGAAGCAATCCGCGGCTGGAACTTGTACGCATAACGAGACCAAAGCAATACGCGGCTGGGACTTGTACGCTCGACGAGACCGAAGCATTACGCGTCTGGAACTTGTACGCATAGCGAGACCGAAGCAACACGCGGCTGGGACTTGTACGCTCCACGAGACCGAAGCAACGTGCGGCTGGAACTTGTACGCATAACGAGACCGAAGCAATCCGCGGCTGGAACTTGTACGCTCGACGAGACCGAAGGAATACGCGGCTGGGACTTGTACGCATAACGAGACCGAAGCAATACGCGGCTGGAACTTGTACGCTCGAAGAGACCGAAGGACTACGCGGCTGGGACCTGTACGCATAACGAGACCGAAGCAATACCCGGCCGGAACTTGTACGCTTGACGAGACCGAAGCAATACGCGGCAGGAACTGGCACGCATAACGAGACCGAAGCATTATCCGGCTGCAACTTGTACGCTTGACGAGACCGCAGCAATACGCGGCTGGAACTTGCACGCACAACGAGACCGAAGCATTACGCGGCTGGAACTTGCACGCATAACGAGACCGAAGCAGTACGCGGCTGGAACTTGTACGCTCGACGAGACCGAAGCAACATGCGGCTGGAACTTGAACGCTCGAAGAGATCGAAGGACTACGCGGCTGGAGCCTGTACGCATAACGAGACCGAAGCAACATGCGGCTGGATCTTGTACGCATAACGAGACCGAACCTATCCGCGGCTGGAACTTGTACGCTCGACGAGACCGAAGCAACACGCGGCTGGGACTTGTACGCACATCGAGACCGAAGCATTACGCGGCTGGAGCCTGTATGCATAACGAGACCGAAGCAACATGCGGCTGGGTCTTGTACGCATAACGAGACCGAAGCAATCCGCGGCTGGAACTTGTACGCTCGACGAGACCGGAGGAATACGCGGCTGGAACTTGCACGCACAACGAGACCGAAGCATTACGCGGCTGGAACTTGCACGCATAACGAGACCGAAGCAGTACGCGGCTGGAACTTGTACGCTCGACGAGACCGAAGCAACATGCGGCTGGAACTTGTACGCATAACGAGACCGAAGCAATCCGCGGCTGGAACTTGTACGCTCGACGAGACCGAAGGAATACGCGGCTGGGACTTGTTCGCATAACGAGACCAAAGCAATACGCGGCTGGGACTTGTACGCTCGACGAGACCGAGGCAATACGCGGCTGGAACTTGTACGCTCGACGAGACCGAAGCAATCCGCGGCTGGAACTTGTACGCTCCACGAGACCGAAGCAACATGCGGCTGGATCTTGTATGCATAACGAGACCGAAGCAATACGCGGCTGGAACTTGTACGCTCGACGAGACCGAAGCAATACGCGGCTGGAACTTGTACGCTCGACGAGACCGAAGCAATACGCGGCTGGGAATTGTACGCGTAATGAGACCGAAGCAATACGCGGCTGGAACTTGTACGCGTAAAAAGACCGAAGCGATACACGGCTGGGACTTGTACGCAAAACGAGACCGAAGCAATACACGGCTGGGACTTGTACGCATTACGCGACCGAAGCAATACGCGGCTGGAACTTGTACGCTCGACGAGACCGAAGCATTACGCGGCTGGAACTTGTACGCATAACAGGACCGAAGCAACACGCGGCTGGAACTTGTACGCAAAACGAGACCGAAGCAACGCACTGCTGGAACTTGTTCGCTCGAAGAGACCGAAGGAACACGAGGCTGGAAACTGGACTCTCGACGATACCGAAGCAATACGCGGCTGGAACTTGTACGCATAACGAGAACAAAGCAATACGCTGCTGGAACTGGTTCGCTCGACGAGACCGAAGCAATGCGCGGCTGGAACTTGCACGAATAACGAGACCGAAGCAACGCGCTGCTGGAACTTGTACGCTCGGCGAGACCGAAGGAATACGCGGCTGGGACTTGCACGCATAACGAGACCAAAGCAATACGCGGCTGGGACTTGTACGCTCGACGGGGCCGAAGCAATACGCGGCTGGGACTTGTACGCATATCGAGAACAATGCAATACGCGGGTGGGACTTGTACGCGTAACGAGACCGAAGCAATACGCGGCTGGAAATTGTACACAAAACGAGAACAAAGCAATACGCGGCTGGGACTTGTACGCATATCGAGAACAATGCAATACGCGGGTGGGACTTGTACGCGTAACGAGACCGAAGCAATACGCGGCTGGAAATTGTACACAAAACGAGAACAAAGCAATACGCGGGTGGGACTTGTACGCGTAACGAGAACAAAGCAATACGCGGATGGGACTTGTACGCTCGACGAGACCGAAGCAATACCCGGCTGGAAATTGTACACATAACGAGAACAAAGCAATACGCGGGTGGGACTTGTACGCGTAACGTTACCGAAGCAATACGCGGCTGGAACTTGTACGCATAACGAGACCAAAGCAATACCCGGATGGGACTTGTACGCTCGGCGAGACCGATGCAATACCCGGCTGGAAATTGTACACATAACGAGAACAAAGCAATACGCGGGTGGGACTTGTACGCGTAACGAGAACAAAGCAATACGCGTCTGGAACTTGCACGAATAACGAGACCGAAGCAACGCGCTGCTGGAACTTGTACGCTCGGCGAGACCGAAGGAATATGCGGCTGGGTCTTGTACGCTCGACGAGGCCGAAGCAATACGCGGCTGGGACTTGTGCGCATAACGAGCACAAAGCAATACGCGGGTGGGACTTGTGCGCGTAACGAGACCGAAGCAATACGCGGCTGGGACTTGCAGGAATAACGAGACCGAAGCAACGCGCGGCTAGAACTTGTTCGTTCGACGAGACCAAAGCAATACGCGGCTGTGACCTGTACGCTCGACGAGGACGAAGCAATACCCGGCTGGAACTTGTACGCATAACGAGACCCAAGCAATACGCGGCTGGAACTTGTATGCTCGACGATACCGAGGCAATACACTGCTGGGACTTGTACGCGTAACGGTACCGAAGCAATGCACGGCTGGGACTTGTACGCATAACGAGAACAAAGCAATACGCGGGTCGGACTTGTACGCATAACGAGACCGAAGGAATACGCGGCTGGGACATGTACGCACGACAAGAACGAAGAAATACGCGTCTGGAACTTGAACGCATAACGAGACCGAAACAACGCGCTGCTGGAACTTGTGCGCTGGACGATAGCGAGGCAATACGCGGCTGGGACTTGTACGCTCGACGAGACCGAAGCGATACGCGGCTGGAACTTGTACGCTCGACGATACCGAAGCAATCCGCGGCTGGGACTTGTACGCATAACGAGAACAAAGCAATACGCGTCTGGAACTTGTACGCATAGCGAGACCGAAGCAACACGCGGCTGGGACTTGTACGCTCCACGAGACCGAAGCAACGTGCGGCTGGAACTTGTACGCATAACGAGACCGAAGCAATCCGCGGCTGGAACTTGTACGCTCGACGAGACCGAAGGAATACGCGGCTGGGACTTGTACGCATAACGAGACCGAAGCAATACGCGGCTGGAACTTGTACGCTCGAAGAGACCGAAGGACTACGCGGCTGGGACCTGTACGCATAACGAGACCGAAGCAATACCCGGCCGGAACTTGTACGCTTGACGAGACCGAAGCAATACGCGGCAGGAACTGGCACGCATAACGAGACCGAAGCATTATCCGGCTGCAACTTGTACGCTTGACGAGACCGCAGCAATACGCGGCTGGAACTTGCACGCACAACGAGACCGAAGCATTACGCGGCTGGAACTTGCACGCATAACGAGACCGAAGCAGTACGCGGCTGGAACTTGTACGCTCGACGAGACCGAAGCAACATGCGGCTGGAACTTGAACGCTCGAAGAGATCGAAGGACTACGCGGCTGGAGCCTGTACGCATAACGAGACCGAAGCAACATGCGGCTGGATCTTGTACGCATAACGAGACCGAACCTATCCGCGGCTGGAACTTGTACGCTCGACGAGACCGAAGCAACACGCGGCTGGGACTTGTACGCACATCGAGACCGAAGCATTACGCGGCTGGAGCCTGTATGCATAACGAGACCGAAGCAACATGCGGCTGGGTCTTGTACGCATAACGAGACCGAAGCAATCCGCGGCTGGAACTTGTACGCTCGACGAGACCGGAGGAATACGCGGCTGGAACTTGCACGCACAACGAGACCGAAGCATTACGCGGCTGGAACTTGCACGCATAACGAGACCGAAGCAGTACGCGGCTGGAACTTGTACGCTCGACGAGACCGAAGCAACATGCGGCTGGAACTTGTACGCATAACGAGACCGAAGCAATCCGCGGCTGGAACTTGTACGCTCGACGAGACCGAAGGAATACGCGGCTGGGACTTGTTCGCATAACGAGACCAAAGCAATACGCGGCTGGGACTTGTACGCTCGACGAGACCGAGGCAATACGCGGCTGGAACTTGTACGCTCGACGAGACCGAAGCAATCCGCGGCTGGAACTTGTACGCTCCACGAGACCGAAGCAACATGCGGCTGGATCTTGTATGCATAACGAGACCGAAGCAATACGCGGCTGGAACTTGTACGCTCGACGAGACCGAAGCAATACGCGGCTGGAACTTGTACGCTCGACGAGACCGAAGCAATACGCGGCTGGGAATTGTACGCGTAATGAGACCGAAGCAATACGCGGCTGGAACTTGTACGCGTAAAAAGACCGAAGCGATACACGGCTGGGACTTGTACGCAAAACGAGACCGAAGCAATACACGGCTGGGACTTGTACGCATTACGCGACCGAAGCAATACGCGGCTGGAACTTGTACGCTCGACGAGACCGAAGCATTACGCGGCTGGAACTTGTACGCATAACAGGACCGAAGCAACACGCGGCTGGAACTTGTACGCAAAACGAGACCGAAGCAACGCACTGCTGGAACTTGTTCGCTCGAAGAGACCGAAGGAACACGCGGCTGGAAACTGGACTCTCGACGATACCGAAGCAATACGCGGCTGGAACTTGTACGCATAACGAGAACAAAGCAATACGCTGCTGGAACTGGTTCGCTCGACGAGACCGAAGCAATGCGCGGCTGGAACTTGCACGAATAACGAGACCGAAGCAACGCGCTGCTGGAACTTGTACGCTCGGCGAGACCGAAGGAATACGCGGCTGGGACTTGCACGCATAACGAGACCAAAGCAATACGCGGCTGGGACTTGTACGCTCGACGGGGCCGAAGCAATACGCGGCTGGGACTTGTACGCATATCGAGAACAATGCAATACGCGGGTGGGACTTGTACGCGTAACGAGACCGAAGCAATACGCGGCTGGAAATTGTACACAAAACGAGAACAAAGCAATACGCGGCTGGGACTTGTACGCATATCGAGAACAATGCAATACGCGGGTGGGACTTGTACGCGTAACGAGACCGAAGCAATACGCGGCTGGAAATTGTACACAAAACGAGAACAAAGCAATACGCGGGTGGGACTTGTACGCGTAACGAGAACAAAGCAATACGCGGATGGGACTTGTACGCTCGACGAGACCGAAGCAATACCCGGCTGGAAATTGTACACATAACGAGAACAAAGCAATACGCGGGTGGGACTTGTACGCGTAACGTTACCGAAGCAATACGCGGCTGGAACTTGTACGCATAACGAGACCAAAGCAATACCCGGATGGGACTTGTACGCTCGGCGAGACCGATGCAATACCCGGCTGGAAATTGTACACATAACGAGAACAAAGCAATACGCGGGTGGGACTTGTACGCGTAACGAGAACAAAGCAATACGCGTCTGGAACTTGCACGAATAACGAGACCGAAGCAACGCGCTGCTGGAACTTGTACGCTCGGCGAGACCGAAGGAATATGCGGCTGGGTCTTGTACGCTCGACGAGGCCGAAGCAATACGCGGCTGGGACTTGTGCGCATAACGAGCACAAAGCAATACGCGGGTGGGACTTGTGCGCGTAACGAGACCGAAGCAATACGCGGCTGGGACTTGCAGGAATAACGAGACCGAAGCAACGCGCGGCTAGAACTTGTTCGTTCGACGAGACCAAAGCAATACGCGGCTGTGACCTGTACGCTCGACGAGGACGAAGCAATACCCGGCTGGAACTTGTACGCATAACGAGACCCAAGCAATACGCGGCTGGAACTTGTATGCTCGACGATACCGAGGCAATACACTGCTGGGACTTGTACGCGTAACGGTACCGAAGCAATGCACGGCTGGGACTTGTACGCATAACGAGAACAAAGCAATACGCGGGTGGGACTTGTACGCATAACGAGACCGAAGGAATACGCGGCTGGGACATGTACGCACGACAAGAACGAAGAAATACGCGTCTGGAACTTGAACGCATAACGAGACCGAAACAACGCGCTGCTGGAACTTGTGCGCTGGACGATAGCGAGGCAATACGCGGCTGGGACTTGTACGCTCGACGAGACCGAAGCGATACGCGGCTGGAACTTGTACGCTCGACGATACCGAAGCAATCCGCGGCTGGGACTTGTACGCATAACGAGAACAAAGCAATACGCGGCTGGAACTTGTACGCTCGAAGAGACCGAAGGATTACGCGGCTGGGACTTGTACGCACAACGAGATCAAAGCAATACGCGGCTGGGACTTGTACGCTCGACGATACCGAAGCAATACGCGGCTGGGACTTTTACGCTGCATGAGACTGAAGCAATACGCGGCTGGGACGTGTACGTATAACGAGACCGAATCAATACTCGACCGGAACTTTTGCGGTCAACGAGGCCGAAGCAATACGCGGCTGGAACTTGTACGCTCGACGAGACCGAAGAAATACGCGGCTGGAACTTGTACGCTCGAAGACACCGAAGGATTACGCGGCTGGGACTTGCAGGCATAACGAGACCAAAGGAATACGAGGCTGTAACTTGTACGCTCGACGAGACCGAAGCAATACGCGGCTGGAACTTGTACGCTCGACGAGACCAAAGCAATACCCGGATGGGACTTGTACGCTCGGCGAGACCGATGCAATACCCGGCTGGAAATTGTACACATAACGAGAACAAAGCAATACGCGGGTGGGACTTGTACGCATATCGAGAACAATGCAATACGCGGGTGGGACTTGTACGCGTAACGAGACCGAAGCAATACGCGGCTGGAAATTGTACACAAAACGAGAACAAAGCAATACGCGGGTGGGACTTGTACGCGTAACGAGAACAAAGCAATACGCGGATGGGACTTGTACGCTCGACGAGACCGAAGCAATACCCGGCTGGAAATTGTACACATAACGAGAACAAAGCAATACGCGGGTGGGACTTGTACGCGTAACGTTACCGAAGCAATACGCGGCTGGAACTTGTACGCATAACGAGACCAAAGCAATACCCGGATGGGACTTGTACGCTCGGCGAGACCGATGCAATACCCGGCTGGAAATTGTACACATAACGAGAACAAAGCAATACGCGGGTGGGACTTGTACGCGTAACGAGAACAAAGCAATACGCGTCTGGAACTTGCACGAATAACGAGACCGAAGCAACGCGCTGCTGGAACTTGTACGCTCGGCGAGACCGAAGGAATATGCGGCTGGGTCTTGTACGCTCGACGAGGCCGAAGCAATACGCGGCTGGGACTTGTGCGCATAACGAGCACAAAGCAATACGCGGGTGGGACTTGTGCGCGTAACGAGACCGAAGCAATACGCGGCTGGGACTTGCAGGAATAACGAGACCGAAGCAACGCGCGGCTGGGACTAGAACGCATATCGAGACCGAAGCATTAAGCGGCTGGAACTTGTACGCACAACGAGACCGAAGCAACATGCGGCTGGTACTTGTACGCTCGACGGGACCGAAGCAATACGCGGCAGGATCTTCCACGCTTAACGAGACCGAAGCAATACGCGGCTGGAACTTGTACGCTCGACGAGACCGAAGCAATTCGCGGCTGGAACTTGCACGCATAACGCGACCGAAGTAATACCCGGCTGGAACTTGTACGCTTGACGGCACCGAAGCAATACGCGGCTGGAACTGGCACGCATTACGAGGCCGAAGCATTATCCGGCTGCAACTTGTACGCTTGACGAGACCGAAGCAATACGCGGCTGGAACTTGCACGCATAACGAGACCGAAGCAATACGCGGCTGGAACTTGCATGAATAACGCGACCGAAGTAATAAGCGGCTGGGACTTGTACGCATAACGAGACCAAAGCAATACGCGGCTGGGACTTGTACGCATAACGAGACCGAAGCAATACCCGGCCGGAACTTGTACGCTTGACGAGACCGAAGCAATACGCGGCAGGAACTGGCACGCATAACGAGACCGAAGCATTATCCGGCTGCAACTTGTACGCTTGACGAGACCGCAGCAATACGCGGCTGGAACTTGCACGCACAACGAGACCGAAGCAATACGCGGCTGGAACTTGTACGCTCGAAGAGACCGAAGGACTACGCGGCTGGGACCTGTACGCATAACGAGACCGAAGCAATACCCGGCCGGAACTTGTACGCTTGACGAGACCGAAGCAATACGCGGCAGGAACTGGCACGCATAACGAGACCGAAGCATTATCCGGCTGCAACTTGTACGCTTGACGAGACCGCAGCAATACGCGGCTGGAACTTGCACGCACAACGAGACCGAAGCATTACGCGGCTGGAACTTGCACGCATAACGAGACCGAAGCAGTACGCGGCTGGAACTTGTACGCTCGACGAGACCGAAGCAACATGCGGCTGGAACTTGAACGCTCGAAGAGATCGAAGGACTACGCGGCTGGAGCCTGTACGCATAACGAGACCGAAGCAACATGCGGCTGGATCTTGTACGCATAACGAGACCGAACCTATCCGCGGCTGGAACTTGTACGCTCGACGAGACCGAAGCAACACGCGGCTGGGACTTGTACGCACATCGAGACCGAAGCATTACGCGGCTGGAGCCTGTATGCATAACGAGACCGAAGCAACATGCGGCTGGGTCTTGTACGCATAACGAGACCGAAGCAATCCGCGGCTGGAACTTGTACGCCCGACGAGACCGGAGGAATACGCGGCTGGAACTTGCACGCACAACGAGACCGAAGCACTACGCGGCTTGGACTTGTACGCATAACGAGACCAAAGCAATACGCGGATGGGACTTGTACGCTCGACGAGACCGAAGCATTACGCGTCTGGAACTTGTACGCATAGCGAGACCGAAGCAACACGCGGCTGGGACTTGTACGCTCCACGAGACCGAAGCAACGTGCGGCTGGAACTTGTACGCATAACGAGACCGAAGCAATCCGCGGCTGGAACTTGTACGCTCGACGAGACCGAAGGAATACGCGGCTGGGACTTGTACGCATAACGAGACCGAAGCAATACGCGGCTGGAACTTGTACGCTCGACGAGACCGGAGGAATACGCGGCTGGAACTTGCACGCACAACGAGACCGAAGCACTACGCGGCTGGGACTTGTACGCATAACGAGACCAAAGCAATACGCGGCTGGGACTTGTACGCTCGACGAGACCGACGCATTACGCGTCTGGAACTTGTACGCATAGCGAGACCGAAGCAACACGCGGCTGGGACTTGTACGCTCCACGAGACCGAAGCAACGTGCGGCTGGAACTTGTACGCATAACGAGACCGAAGCAATCCGCGGCTGGAACTTGTACGCTCGACGAGACCGAAGGAATACGCGGCTGGGACTTGTACGCATAACGAGACCGAAGCAATACGCGGCTGGAACTTGTACGCTCGAAGAGACCGAAGGACTACGCGGCTGGGACCTGTACGCATAACGAGACCGAAGCAATACCCGGCCGGAACTTGTACGCTTGACGAGACCGAAGCAATACGCGGCAGGAACTGGCACGCATAACGAGACCGAAGCATTATCCGGCTGCAACTTGTACGCTTGACGAGACCGCAGCAATACGCGGCTGGAACTTGCACGCACAACGAGACCGAAGCATTACGCGGCTGGAACTTGCACGCATAACGAGACCGAAGCAGTACGCGGCTGGAACTTGTACGCTCGACGAGACCGAAGCAACATGCGGCTGGAACTTGAACGCTCGAAGAGATCGAAGGACTACGCGGCTGGAGCCTGTACGCATAACGAGACCGAAGCAACATGCGGCTGGATCTTGTACGCATAACGAGACCGAACCTATCCGCGGCTGGAACTTGTACGCTCGACGAGACCGAAGCAACACGCGGCTGGGACTTGTACGCACATCGAGACCGAAGCATTACGCGGCTGGAGCCTGTATGCATAACGAGACCGAAGCAACATGCGGCTGGGTCTTGTACGCATAACGAGACCGAAGCAATCCGCGGCTGGAACTTGTACGCTCGACGAGACCGGAGGAATACGCGGCTGGAACTTGCACGCACAACGAGACCGAAGCACTACGCGGCTTGGACTTGTACGCATAACGAGACCAAAGCAATACGCGGATGGGACTTGTACGCTCGACGAGACCGAAGCATTACGCGTCTGGAACTTGTACGCATAGCGAGACCGAAGCAACACGCGGCTGGGACTTGTACGCTCCACGAGACCGAAGCAACGTGCGGCTGGAACTTGTACGCATAACGAGACCGAAGCAATCCGCGGCTGAAACTTGTACGCTCGACGAGACCGAAGGAATACGCGGCTGGGACTTGTACGCATAACGAGACCGAAGCAATACGCGGCTGGAACTTGTACGCTCGACGAGACCGGAGGAATACGCGGCTGGAACTTGCACGCACAACGAGACCGAAGCACTACGCGGCTTGGACTTGTACGCATAACGAGACCAAAGCAATACGCGGATGGGACTTGTACGCTCGACGAGACCGAAGCATTACGCGTCTGGAACTTGTACGCATAGCGAGACCGAAGCAACACGCGGCTGGGACTTGTACGCTCCACGAGACCGAAGCAACGTGCGGCTGGAACTTGTACGCATAACGAGACCGAAGCAATCCGCGGCTGGAACTTGTACGCTCGACGAGACCGAAGGAATACGCGGCTGGGACTTGTACGCATAACGAGACCGAAGCAATACGCGGCTGGAACTTGTACGCTCGAAGAGACCGAAGGACTACGCGGCTGGGACCTGTACGCATAACGAGACCGAAGCAATACCCGGCCGGAACTTGTACGCTTGACGAGACCGAAGCAATACGCGGCAGGAACTGGCACGCATATCGAGACCGAAGCATCATCCGGCTGCAACTTGTACGCTTGACGAGACCGCAGCAATACGCGGCTGGAACTTGCACGCACAACGAGACCGAAGCATTACGCGGCTGGAACTTGCACGCATAACGAGACCGAAGCAGTACGCGGCTGGAACTTGTACGCTCGACGAGACCGAAGCAACATGCGGCTGGAACTTGAACGCTCGAAGAGACCGAAGGACTACGCGGCTGGAGCCTGTACGCATAACGAGACCGAAGCAACATGCGGCTGGATCTTGTACGCATAACGAGACCGAACCTATCCGCGGCTGGAACTTGTACGCTCGACGAGACCGAAGCAACACGCGGCTGGGACTTGTACGCATATCGAGACCGAAGCATTACGCGGCTGGAGCCTGTATGCATAACGAGACCGAAGCAACATGCGGCTGGGTCTTGTACGCATAACGAGACCGTAGCAATCCGCGGCTGGAACTTGTACGCTCGACGAGACCGGAGGAATACGCGGCTGGAACTTGCACGCACAACGAGACCGAAGCACTACGCGGCTGGGACTTGTACGCATAACGAGACCAAAGCAATACGCGGCTGGGACTTGTACGCTCGACGAGACCGAAGCATTACGCGTCTGGAACTTGTACGCATAGCGAGACCGAAGCAACACGCGGCTGGGACTTGTACGATCCACGAGACCGAAGCAACGTGCGGCTGGAACTTGTACGCATAACGAGACCGAAGCAATCCGCGGCTGGAACTTGTACGCTCGACGGGACCGAAGGAATACGCGGCTGGGACTTGTACGCATAACGAGACCAAAGCAATACGCGGCTGGGACTTGTACGCTCGACGAGACCGAAGCATTACGCGTCTGGAACTTGTACGCATAGCGAGACCGAAGCAACACGCGGCTGGGACTTGTACGCTCCACGAGACCGAAGCAACATGCGGCTGGAACTTGTACGCATAACGAGACCGAAGCAATACGCGGCTGGAACTTGTACGCTCGAAGAGACCGAAGGACTACGCGGCTGGGACCTGTACGCATAACGAGACCGAAGCAATACCCGGCCGGAACTTGTACGCTTGACGAGACCGAAGCAATACGCGGCAGGAACTGGAACGCATAACGAGACCGAAGCATTATCCGGCTGCAACTTGTACGCTTGACGAGACCGCAGCAATACGCGGCTGGATCTTGCACGCACAACGAGACCGAAGCATTACGCGGCTGGAACTTGCACACATAACGAGACCGAAGCAGTACGCGGCTGGAACTTGTACGTTCGACGAGACCGAAGCAACATGCGGCTGGAACTTGTACGCATAACGAGACCGAAGCAATCCGCGGCTGGAACTTGTACGCTCGACGAGACCGAAGGAATACGCGGCTGGGACTTGTTCGCATAACGAGACCAAAGCAATACGCGGCTGGGACTTGTACGCTCGACGAGACCGAGGCAATACGCGGCTGGAACTTGTACGCTCGACGAGACCGAAGCAATCCGCGGCTGGAACTTGTACGCTCCACGAGACCGAAGCAACATGCGGCTGGATCTTGTATGCATAACGAGACCGAAGCAATACGCGGCTGGAACTTGTACGCTCGACGAGACCGAAGCAATACGCGGCTGGAACTTGTACGCTCGACGAGACCGAAGCAATACGCGGCTGGGAATTGTACGCGTAATGAGACCGAAGCAATACGCGGCTGGAACTTGTACGCGTAAAAAGACCGAAGCGATACACGGCTGGGACTTGTACGCAAAACGAGACCGAAGCAATACACGGCTGGGACTTGTACGCATTACGCGACCGAAGCAATACGCGGCTGGAACTTGTACGCTCGACGAGACCGAAGCATTACGCGGCTGGAACTTGTACGCATAACAGGACCGAAGCAACACGCGGCTGGAACTTGTACGCAAAACGAGACCGAAGCAACGCACTGCTGGAACTTGTTCGCTCGAAGAGACCGAAGGAACACGCGGCTGGAAACTGGACTCTCGACGATACCGAAGCAATACGCGGCTGGAACTTGTACGCATAACGAGAACAAAGCAATACGCTGCTGGAACTGGTTCGCTCGACGAGACCGAAGCAATGCGCGGCTGGAACTTGCACGAATAACGAGACCGAAGCAACGCGCTGCTGGAACTTGTACGCTCGGCGAGACCGAAGGAATACGCGGCTGGGACTTGCACGCATAACGAGACCAAAGCAATACGCGGCTGGGACTTGTACGCTCGACGGGGCCGAAGCAATACGCGGCTGGGACTTGTACGCATATCGAGAACAATGCAATACGCGGGTGGGACTTGTACGCGTAACGAGACCGAAGCAATACGCGGCTGGAAATTGTACACAAAACGAGAACAAAGCAATACGCGGCTGGGACTTGTACGCATATCGAGAACAATGCAATACGCGGGTGGGACTTGTACGCGTAACGAGACCGAAGCAATACGCGGCTGGAAATTGTACACAAAACGAGAACAAAGCAATACGCGGGTGGGACTTGTACGCGTAACGAGAACAAAGCAATACGCGGATGGGACTTGTACGCTCGACGAGACCGAAGCAATACCCGGCTGGAAATTGTACACATAACGAGAACAAAGCAATACGCGGGTGGGACTTGTACGCGTAACGTTACCGAAGCAATACGCGGCTGGAACTTGTACGCATAACGAGACCAAAGCAATACCCGGATGGGACTTGTACGCTCGGCGAGACCGATGCAATACCCGGCTGGAAATTGTACACATAACGAGAACAAAGCAATACGCGGGTGGGACTTGTACGCGTAACGAGAACAAAGCAATACGCGTCTGGAACTTGCACGAATAACGAGACCGAAGCAACGCGCTGCTGGAACTTGTACGCTCGGCGAGACCGAAGGAATATGCGGCTGGGTCTTGTACGCTCGACGAGGCCGAAGCAATACGCGGCTGGGACTTGTGCGCATAACGAGCACAAAGCAATACGCGGGTGGGACTTGTGCGCGTAACGAGACCGAAGCAATACGCGGCTGGGACTTGCAGGAATAACGAGACCGAAGCAACGCGCGGCTAGAACTTGTTCGTTCGACGAGACCAAAGCAATACGCGGCTGTGACCTGTACGCTCGACGAGGACGAAGCAATTCGCGGCTGGGACTTGTGCGCATAACGAGAACAAAGCAATACGCGGCTGGGACTTGTACGCTCGACGAGACCGAAACAATACACGGCTGGGACTTGTAAACATAACGAGACCGAAGGAATACGCGGCTGGGACTTGTACGCTCGACAAGAACGAAGAGATACGCGTCTGGAACTCGCACGCATAACGAGACCGAAACAACGCGCTGCTGGAACTTGTTCGCTCGACGATACCGAGGCAACACACGGCTGGGACTTGTACGCGTAACGGTACCGATGCAATACACGGCTGGAACTTGTACACATAACGAGACCAAAGCAATACGCGGCTGGAACTTGTACGCTCGACGAGACCGAAGCAATACCCGGCTGGAACTTGTACGCATAACGAGACCCAAGCAATACGCGGCTGGAACTTGTATGCTCGACGATACCGAGGCAATACACTGCTGGGACTTGTACGCGTAACGGTACCGAAGCAATGCACGGCTGGGACTTGTACGCATAACGAGAACAAAGCAATACGCGGCTGGAACTTGTACGCTCGAAGAGACCGAAGGATTACGCGGCTGGAACTTGTACGCACAACGAGATCAAAGCAATACGCGGCTGGGACTTGTACGCTCGACGATACCGAAGCAATACGCGGCTGGGACTTTTACGCTGCATGAGACTGAAGCAATACGCGGCTGGGACGTGTACGTATAACGAGACCGAATCAATACTCGACTGGAACTTTTGCGGTCAACGAGGCCGAAGCAATACGCGGCTGGAACTTGTACGCTCGACGAGACCGAAGAAATACGCGGCTGGAACTTGTACGCTCGAAGAGACCGAAGGATTACGCGGCTGGGACTTGCAGGCATAACGAGACCAAAGGAATACGAGGCTGTAACTTGTACGCTCGACGAGACCGAAGCAATACGCGGCTGGAACTTGTACGCTCGACGAGACCGAAACAACACGCGGCTGGAAATTGTACGCTCAAAGAGACCGAAGCAATACTCGGTTGGGAGTTCTACGCATATCGAGACCGAAGCAATAGGCGGCTGGAACTTGTACGTTCAACCAGACCGAAGGAATACGAGGCTGGGACTTGTACGCATAACGAGAACGAATCAATAGTCGGCTGGAACTTGTGCGACCAACGAGGCCGAAGCAATACGCGGCTAGAACTTGTACGCACATCGACACCGCAGCAATACGCGGCTGGAACTTGTGCGGTCAACGAGACCGAAGCAATATGCTGCTGGAACTTGTGCGGTCAACGAGACCGAAGCAATACGCGGCTGGAACTTGTACGCTCGACGAGACCGAAGGAATACACGGTTGGGACTTGAACGCACAACGAGAACAGAGCAATACGCGGCTGGGACTAGTACGCATAACGAGACCGAAGCAACACGCGGCTGGAACTTGTACGTATAGCGAGACCGGAGCAATACTCGGCTAGGACTTGTACGCATATCGTGACCGAAGCAATACGCGGCTGGAACTTGTACGTATAGCGAGACCGGAGCAATACGCGGCTGGATCTTGCGCGGTCAACGAGACCTAAGCAATACTCGGCTAGAACTTGTACGCTCAACGAGACCGAAGCAATACGCGGCTGGAACTTGTACGCTCGACGAGACTGAAGCAATACGCGGCTGGAACTTGTACGCTCGACGAGAACGAAGCAACGCGCTGCTGAAGTTAGTACGCATAACGAGACCGAAGCAATACGCGGCTGGAACTGGTACGGTCAAGGGGACCGAAGCAATACGCGGCTGGAACTTGTACGCTCGACGAGACCGAAACAACACGCGGCTAGAACTTGTGCGGTCAACGAGACCGAAGCAATAGGCGGCTGGAACTTGTACGCTCGAAGAGACCGAAGGATTACGCGGCTGGGACTTGTACGCACAACGAGATCAAAGCAATACGCGGCTGGGACTTGTACGCTCGACGATACCGAAGCAATACGCGGCTGGGACTTTTACGCTGCATGAGACTGAAGCAATACGCGGCTGGGACGTGTACGTATAACGAGACCGAATCAATACTCGGCTGGAACTTATGCGGTCAACGAGGCCGAAGCAATACGCGGCTGGAACTTGTACGCTCGACGAGACCGAAGATATACGCGGCTGGGGCTTGTACGAATAACGAGACCGAAGCAATACGCGCCTGGAACTTGTACGGTCAAGGGGACCGAAGCAATACGCGGCTCGAACTTGTACGCTCGACGAGACCGAAACAACACGCGGCTAGAACTTGTGCGGTCAACGAGACCGAAGCAATACGCGGCTGGAACTTGTACGCTCGAAGAGACCGAAGGATTACGCGGCTGGGACTTGCAGGCATAACGAGACCAAAGGAATACGAGGCTGTAACTTGTACGCTCGACGAGACCGAAGCAATACGCGGCTGGAACTTGTACGCTCGACGAGACCGAAACAACACGCGGCTCGAAATTGTACCCTCAAAGAGACCGAAGCAATACTCGGTTGGGACTTCTACGCATATCGAGACCGAAGCAATAGGCGGCTGGAGCTTGTACGTTCAACCAGACCGAAGAAATACGAGGCTGGGACTTGTACGCATAACGAGAACGAATCAGTAGTCGGCTGGAACTTGTGGGACCAACGAGGCCGAAGCAATACGCGGCTAGAACTTGTACGCACATCGACACCGAAGCAATACGCGGCTGGAACTTGTACGCATAACGAGACCGAAGCAATACGCGGCTGGGTCTTGTACGCTCGACGAGACCGAAGCAACGCGCTGCTGGAACTTGTACACATAACGAGACCGAAGCATTACGCGGCAGGAACTTGTACGCATAACGATACCGAAGCAATACGCGGCTGGAACTTGTACTTATAACGAGACCGAAGCATTACGCGGCTGGAGCTTATACGCATAACGAGACCGAAGCCACACGCGGCTGGAACTTGCGCGCATAACGAGACCGAAGCATTACGCGGCTGGAACTTGCACGCATAACGAGACCGAAGCAACGCGATGCTGAAACTTGTACGCATAACTAGACCGAAGCATTACGCGGCTGGTACTTGCACGCATTGCGAGACCGAAGCAATACGCGGCTGGGACTTGTACGCATATCGAGACCGAAGCATTACGCGGCTGGACCTTGCACGCATAACGAGACCGAAGCAACAAGCGGCTGGAACTTGCACGCATAACGAGACTGAAATAATACGCGGCTGGGACTTGTACGCATAACGAGACCAAAGCAATACGCGGCTGGGACTAGAACGCATATCGAGACCGAAGCATTAAGCGGCTGGAACTTGTACGCACAACGAGACCGAAGCAACATGCGGCTGGTACTTGTACGCTCGACGGGACCGAAGCAATACGCGGCAGGATCTTCCACGCTTAACGAGACCGAAGCAATACGCGGCTGGAACTTGTACGCTCGACGAGACCGAAGCAATTCGCGGCTGGAACTTGCACGCATAACGCGACCGAAGTAATACCCGGCTGGAACTTGTACGCTTGACGGCACCGAAGCAATACGCGGCTGGAACTGGCACGCATTACGAGGCCGAAGCATTATCCGGCTGCAACTTGTACGCTTGACGAGACCGAAGCAATACGCGGCTGGAACTTGCACGCATAACGAGACCGAAGCAATACGCGGCTGGAACTTGCATGAATAACGCGACCGAAGTAATAAGCGGCTGGGACTTGTACGCATAACGAGACCAAAGCAATACGCGGCTGGGACTTGTACGCATATCGAGACCGACGCATTACGCGGCTCTAACTTGCACGCATAACGAGACCGCAGCAACATGCGGCTGGAACTTGTTCGCATAACGAGACCGAAGCAATACACGGCTGGAACTTGAACGCATAACGAGACCGAAGCAATACGCGGCTGGGTCTTGTACGCTCGACAAGACCGAAACAATGCGCGGCTGGAACTTGTACGCATAACGAGATCAAAGCAATACGCGGTTGGAAATTGTACGCTCGACGAGACCGAAGCAATACGCGGCTGGAACTTGCACGCATAACGCGACCGAAGCAATACGCGGCTGGGTCTTGTACGCTCGACAAGACCGAAGCAATACGCGGCTGGAACTTGCACGCATAACGAGACCGAAGCAACATGCGGCTGGAACCTTTTCGCATAACGAGACTGAAGCAATACACGGCTGGGACTTGTACGCATAACGAGGCCGAAACAATACGCGGCTGGAACTTGCACGCATAACGATACCGAAGCAATACGCGGCTGGAACTTGTACTTATAACGAGACCGAAGCATTACGCGGCTGGAGCTTATACGCATAACGAGACCGAAGCCACACGCGGCTGGAACTTGCGCGCATAACGAGACCGAAGCATTACGCGGCTGGAACTTGCACGCATAACGAGACCGAAGCAACGCGATGCTGAAACTTGTACGCATAACTAGACCGAAGCATTACGCGGCTGGTACTTGCACGCATTGCGAGACCGAAGCAATACGCGGCTGGGACTTGTACGCATATCGAGACCGAAGCATTACGCGGCTGGACCTTGCACGCATAACGAGACCGAAGCAACAAGCGGCTGGAACTTGCACGCGTAACGAGACTGAAATAATACGCGGCTGGGACTTGTACGCATAACGAGACCAAAGCAATACGCGGCTGGGACTGGAACGCATATCGAGACCGAAGCATTAAGCGGCTGGAACTTGTACGCACAACGAGACCGAAGCAACATGCGGCTGGTACTTGTACGCTCGACGGGACCGAAGCAATACGCGGCAGGATCTTCCACGCTTAACGAGACCGAAGCAATACGCGGCTGGAACTTGTACGCTCGACGAGACCGAAGCAATTCGCGGCTGGTACTTGCACGCATAACGCGACCGAAGTAATACCCGGCTGGAACTTGTACGCTTGACGGCACCGAAGCAATACGCGGCTGGAACTGGCACGCATTACGAGGCCGAAGCATTATCCGGCTGCAACTTGTACGCTTGACGAGACCGAAGCAATACGCGGCTGGAACTTGCACGCATAACGAGACCGAAGCAATACGCGGCTGGAACTTGCATGAATAACGCGACCGAAGTAATAAGCGGCTGGGACTTGTACGCATAACGAGACCAAAGCAATACGCGGCTGGGACTTGTACGCATATCGAGACCGACGCATTACGCGGCTCTAACTTGCACGCATAACGAGACCGCAGCAACATGCGGCTGGAACTTGTTCGCATAACGAGACCGAAGCAATACACGGCTGGAACTTGAACGCATAACGAGACCGAAGCAATACGCGGCTGGGTCTTGTACGCTCGACAAGACCGAAACAATACGCGGCTGGAACTTGTACGCATAACGAGATCAAAGCAATACGCGGTTGGAAATTGTACGCTCGACGAGACCGAAGCAATACGCGGCTGGAACTTGCACGCATAACGCGACCGAAGCAATACGCGGCTGGGTCTTGTACGCTCGACAAGACCGAAGCAATACGCGGCTGGAACTTGCACGCATAACGAGACCGAAGCAACATGCGGCTGGAACCTTTTCGCATAACGAGACTGAAGCAATACACGGCTGGGACTTGTACGCATAACGAGGCCGAAACAATACGCGGCTGGAACTTGCACGCATAACGAGACCGAAGCAATACGCGGCTGGAACTTGCACGCATAACGCGACCGAAGTAATACGCGGCTGGGACTTGTACGCATAACGAGACCAAAGCAATACGCGGTTGGAAATTGTATGCTCGACGAGACCGAAGCAATACGCGGCTGGATCTTGCACGCATAACGAGACAAAAGCAATACGCGGCTGGAACTTATACTCATAGCGATAACTAACCAACATGCGGCTGGGACTTGTACGCTGCACGAGACCGAAGCAATACACGGCTGGGACTTGTACGCATAACGAGACCGAAGCAATACGCAGCTGGAACTTGCACGCATAACGAGACCGAAGCAATACGCGGCTGGAACTTGCACGCATAACGCGACCGAAGTAATACGCGGCTGGAACTTGCACACATAACGCGACCGAAGTAATACGCGGCTGGGACTTGTACGCATAACGAGACCAAAGCAATACGCGGCTGGAACTTGTACGCTCCACGAGACCGAAGCAATCCACGGTTGGGACTTGTACGCATAACGAGACCGAAGCAATACGCGGCTGGGTCTTGGACGCTCGACGAGTGCGAAGCAATAGGCGGCTGTAGCTTGCACGCATAACGAGACCGAAGTAATAGGCGGCTGGGACTAGTACGCATAACGAGACAGAAGTAATACGCGGCTGGGACTTGTACGCATAACGAGACCAAAGCAATACGCGGTTGGAACTTGTACGCTCCACGAGACCGAAGCAATCCACGGTTGGGACTTGTACGCATAACGAGACCGAAGCAATACGCGGCTGGGTCTTGGACGCTCGACGAGTCCGAAGCAATAGGCGGCTGGAGCTTGCACGCATAACGAGACCGAAGTAATAGGCGGCTGGGACTAGTACGCATAACGAGACCAAAGCAATACGCGGCTGGGACTTGTACGCATATCGAGACCGAAGCATTACGCGGCTGGACCTTGCACGGATAACGAGACCCAAGCAACAGGCGGCTGGAACTTGCACGCATAACGAGACTGAAATAATACGCGGCTGGGACTTGTACGCATAACGAGACCAAAGCAACACGCGGCTGGGACTAGTACGCATATCGAGACCGAAGCATTAAGCGGCTGGAACTTGTACTCACAACGAGACCGAAGCAACATGCGGCTGGTACTTGTACGCTCGACGGGACCGAAGCAATACACAGCTGGGACTTGTACGCTCCACGAGACCGAAGCAATACACGGTTGGGACTTGTACGCGTAACGAGACCGAAGCAATACGCTGCTGGAACTTGTTCGCCCGACGACACCGAAGCAATGCGAGGCTGGAACTTGTACGCTCCACGAGACCGAAGCAATTCGCGGCTGGTACTTGTACGCTCGACGAGACCGAAGCAATACGCGGCAGGATCTTGCACGCATAACGAGACCGAAGTAATACGCGGCTGGAACTTGTACGCTCCACGAGACCGAAGCAATACACGGTTGGGACTTGTACGCATATCGAGACCGAAGCATTACGCGGCTGGAACTTGCACGCATAACGAGACCGAAGCAACATGCGGCTGGAACTTGTACACATAACGAGACCGAAGCAATACACGTCTGGGACTTGTACGCTCCACGAGACCGAAGCAATACACGGTTGGGACTTGTACGCACAACGAGACCGAAGCAATACGCGGCTGGGTCTTGTACGCTCGACGAGACCGAAGCAATACCCAGCTGGAACTTGTACGCTTAACGGTACCGAAGCAATACGCGGCTGGAACTGGCACGCATTGCGAGACCGAAGCATTAGCCGGCTGCAACTTGTACGCTGGACGAGACCGAAGCAATACGCGGCAGGATCTTGCACGCATAACGAGACCGAAGCAATACGCGGCTGGAACTTGTACGCTCGACGAGACCGAAGCAATACGCGGCTGGGACTTGTACGCATAACGAGACCAAAGCAATACGCGGCTGGATCTTCTACGCTCAACGAGACCGAAGCAATACACGGCTGGGACTTGTACGCTCCACGAGACCGAAGCAATACACGGTTGGGACTTGTACGCACAACGAGACCGAAGCAATACGCGGCTGGGTCTTGTACGCTCGACGAGACCGAAGCAATACCCGGCTGGAACTTGCACGCATAACGAGACCGAAGTAATACGCGGCTGGGACTTGCACGCATAACGAGACCAAAGCAATACGCTGCTGGGACTTGTACGCATAACGAAACCAAAGCAATACGCGGCTGGAACTTCTACGCTCGACGAGACCGAAGCAACACGCGGCTGGATCTTGCACGCATAACGAGACCGAAGCAATACGCGGCTGGAACTTGCACGCATAACGTGACCGAAGTAATACGCGGTTGGGACTTGCACGCATTACGAGACCGAAGCATTACGCGGCTGGAACTTATACCCGTAACGAGACCGAAGCCACACGCGGCTGGAACTTGTACGCATAACGAGACCGAAGAAAGACACGGCTGGGACCTGTACGCATAACGATACCGAAGCAATACACGGCTGGGACTTGTACGCATAACGAGGCCGAAACAATACGCGGCTGGAACTTGCACGCATAACGAGACCGAAGCAATACGCGGCTGGAACTTGCACGCATAACGCGACCGAAGTAATACGCGGCTGGAACTTGTACGCTCGACGAGACCGAAGCAACGCGCTGCTGAAACTTGTACGCATAACGAGACCGAAGCATTACGCGGCTGGAACTTATACTCATAGCGATATCTAACCAACATGCGGCTGGGACTTGTACGCTGCACGAGACCGAAGCAATACACGGCTGGGACTTGTACGCATAACGAGACCGAAGCAATACGCAGCTGGAACTTGCACGCATAACGAGACCGAAGCAATACGCGGCTGGAACTTGCACGCATAACGCGACCGAATTAATACGCGGCTGGAACTTGCACGCATAACGCGACCGAAGTAATACGCGGCTGGGACTTGTACGCATAACGAGACCAAAGCAATACGCGGCTGGAACTTGTACGCTCCACGAGACCGAAGCAATCCACGGTTGGGACTTGTACGCATAACGAGACCGGAGCAATACGCGGCTGGGTCTTGGACGCTCGACGAGTCCGAAGCAATAGGCGGCTGGAGCTTGCACGCATAACGAGACCGAAGTAATAGGCGGCTGGGACTAGTACGCATTTCGAGACCAAAGCAATACGCGGCTGGGACTTGTACGCATATCGAGACCGAAGCATTACGCGGCTGGACCTTGCACGCATAACGAGACCGAAGCAACAGGCGGCTGGAACTTGCACGCATAACGAGACTGAAATAATACGCGTCTGGGACTTGTACGCATAACGAGACCAAAGCAATACGCGGCTGGGACTAGAACGCATATCGAGACCGAAGCATTAAGCGGCTGGAACTTGTACGCACAACGAGACCGAAGCAACATGCGGCTGGTACTTGTACGCTCGACGGGACCGAAGCAATACGCGGCAGGATCTTCCACGCTTAACGAGACCGAAGCAATACGCGGCTGGAACTTGTACGCTCGACGAGACCGAAGCAATTCGCGGCTGGAACTTGCACGCATAACGAGATCAAAGCAATACGCGGTTGGAAATTGTACGCTCGACGAGACCGAAGCAATACGCGGCTGGAACTTGCACGCATAACGCGACCGAAGCAATACGCGGCTGGGTCTTGTACGCTCGACAAGACCGAAGCAATACGCGGCTGGAACTTGCACGCATAACGAGACCGAAGCAACATGCGGCTGGAACCTTTTCGCATAACGAGACTGAAGCAATACACGGCTGGGACTTGAACGCATAACGAGGCCGAAACAATACGCGGCTGGAACTTGCACGCATAACGAGACCGAAGCAATACGCGGCTGGAACTTGCACGCATAACGCGACCGAAGTAATACGCGGCTGGGACTTGTACGCATAACGAGACCAAAGCAATACGCGGTTGGAAATTGTATGCTCGACGAGACCGAAGCAATACGCGGCTGGATCTTGCACGCATAACGAGACAGAAGCAATACGCGGCTGGAACTTGTACGCTCGACGAGACCGAAGCAACGCGCTGCTGAAACTTGTACGCATAACGAGACCGAAGCATTACGCGGCTGGAACTTATACTCATAGCGATATCTAACCAACATGCGGCTGGGACTTGTACGCTGCACGAGACCGAAGCAATACACGGCTGGGACTTGTACGCATAACGAGACCGAAGCAATACGCAGCTGGAACTTGCACGCATAACGAGACCGAAGCAATACGCGGCTGGAACTTGCACGCATAACGCGACCGAATTAATACGCGGCTGGAACTTGCACGCATAACGCGACCGAAGTAATACGCGGCTGGGACTTGTACGCATAACGAGACCAAAGCAATACGCGGCTGGAACTTGTACGCTCCACGAGACCGAAGCAATCCACGGTTGGGACTTGTACGCATAACGAGACCGGAGCTATACGCGGCTGGGTCTTGGACGCTCGACGAGTCCGAAGCAATAGGCGGCTGGAGCTTGCACGCATAACGAGACCGAAGTAATAGGCGGCTGGGACTAGTACGCATTACGAGACCAAAGCAATACGCGGCTGGGACTTGTACGCATATCGAGACCGAAGCATTACGCGGCTGGACCTTGCACGCATAACGAGACCGAAGCAACAGGCGGCTGGAACTTGCACGCATAACGAGACTGAAATAATACGCGGCTGGGACTTGTACGCATAACGAGACCAAAGCAATACGCGGCTGGGACTAGAACGCATATCGAGACCGAAGCATTAAGCGGCTGGAACTTGTACGCACAACGAGACCGAAGCAACATGCGGCTGGTACTTGTACGCTCGACGGGATCGAAGCAATACGCGGCAGGATCTTCCACGCTTAACGAGACCGAAGCAATACGCGGCTGGAACTTGTACGCTCGACGAGACCGAAGCAATTCGCGGCTGGAACTTGCACGCATAACGCGACCGAAGTAATACGCGGCTGGGACTTGTACGCATAACGAGACCAAAGCAATACGCGGCTGGAACTTGTACGCTCCACGAGACCGAAGCAATCCACGGTTGGGACTTGTACGCATAACGAGACCGGAGCAATACGCGGCTGGGTCTTGGACGCTCGACGAGTCCGAAGCAATAGGCGGCTGGAGCTTGCACGCATAACGAGACCGAAGTAATAGGCGGCTGGGACTAGTACGCATTACGAGACCAAAGCAATACGCGGCTGGGACTTGTACGCATATCGAGACCGAAGCATTACGCGGCTGGACCTTGCACGCATAACGAGACCGAAGCAACAGGCGGCTGGAACTTGCACGCATAACGAGACTGAAATAATACGCGTCTGGGACTTGTACGCATAACGAGACCAAAGCAATACGCGGCTGGGACTAGAACGCATATCGAGACCGAAGCATTAAGCGGCTGGAACTTGTACGCACAACGAGACCGAAGCAACATGCGGCTGGTACTTGTACGCTCGACGGGACCGAAGCAATACGCGGCAGGATCTTCCACGCTTAACGAGACCGAAGCAATACGCGGCTGGAACTTGTACGCTCGACGAGACCGAAGCAATTCGCGGCTGGAACTTGCACGCATAACGAGATCAAAGCAATACGCGGTTGGAAATTGTACGCTCGACGAGACCGAAGCAATACGCGGCTGGAACTTGCACGCATAACGCGACCGAAGCAATACGCGGCTGGGTCTTGTACGCTCGACAAGACCGAAGCAATACGCGGCTGGAACTTGCACGCATAACGAGACCGAAGCAACATGCGGCTGGAACCTTTTCGCATAACGAGACTGAAGCAATACACGGCTGGGACTTGAACGCATAACGAGGCCGAAACAATACGCGGCTGGAACTTGCACGCATAACGAGACCGAAGCAATACGCGGCTGGAACTTGCACGCATAACGCGACCGAAGTAATACGCGGCTGGGACTTGTACGCATAACGAGACCAAAGCAATACGCGGTTGGAAATTGTATGCTCGACGAGACCGAAGCAATACGCGGCTGGATCTTGCACGCATAACGAGACAGAAGCAATACGCGGCTGGAACTTGTACGCTCGACGAGACCGAAGCAACGCGCTGCTGAAACTTGTACGCATAACGAGACCGAAGCATTACGCGGCTGGAACTTATACTCATAGCGATAACTAACCAACATGCGGCTGGGACTTGTACGCTGCACGAGACCGAAGCAATACACGGCTGGGACTTGTACGCATAACGAGACCGAAGCAATACACGGTTGGGACTTGTACGCACAACGAGACCGAAGCAACATGCTGGTGGAACTTGTTCGCATAACGAGACCGAAGCAATACACGGCTGGGACTTGTACGCTCCACGAGACCGAAGCAATACACGGTTGGGACTTGTACGAACAACGAGACCGAAGCAATACGCGGCTGGGTCTTGTACGCTCGACGAGACCGAAGCAATACCCGGCTGGAACTTGCACGCATAACGAGACCGAAGCAATACCCGGCTGGAACTTGTACGCATAACGAGACCAAAGCAATACGCTGCTGGTACTTGTACGCATAACGAGACCAAAGCAATACGCGGCTGGAAATTCTTTCGCTCGACAAGACCGAAGCAATACACGGCTGGGACTTGTACGCTGCACGAGACCGAAGCAATACACGGTTGGGACTTGTCCGCACAACGAGACCGAAGCAATACGCGGCTGGGTCTTGTACGCTCGACGAGACCGAAGCAATACGCGGCTGGAACTTGCACGCATAACGAGACCGAAGTAATACGCGGCTGGGACTTGTACGCATAACGAGACCGAAGCAAGACACGGCTGGGACTTGTACGCATAACGAGACCGAAGCAACACGCGGCTGGGACTTGTACGCTCCACGAGACCGAAGCAATACACGGCTGGGTCTTGTACGCGTAACGAGACCGAAGCAATACGCGGCTAGAACTTATACTCATAACGATACCGAAGCATTACGCGGCTGGAACTTGTACGCATACCGAGACCGAAGCAAGACACGGCTGGGACTTGTACGCATAACGAGACCGAAGCAACACGCGGCTGGGACTTGTACGCTCCACGAGACCGAAGCAATACACGGCTGCGACTTGTACGCGTAACGAGACCGAAGCAATACGCTGCTGGAACTTGTTCGCTCGACGACACCGAAGCAATGCGCGGCTGGAACTTGTACGCTCCACGAGACCGAAGCAATACGCGGCTGGTACTTGTACGCTCGACGAGACCGAAGCAATACGCGGCACGATCTTGCACGTATAACGAGACCGAAGCAATACGCGGCTGGAACTTGTACGTTCGACGAGACCGAAGCAATACGCGGCTGGGACTTGTACGCATAACGAGACCAAAGCAATACGCGGCTGGATCTTCTACGCTCAACGAGACCGAAGCAATACACGACTGGGACTTGTACGCTCCACGAGACCGAAGCAATACGCGGCTGGGACTTGTACGCTCCACGAGACCGAAGCAATACACGGCTGGGACTTGTACGCATAACGAGACCGAAGCAACATGCGGCTGGAACTTGTACGCATAACGAGACCGAAGGATTACGCGGCTGGGACTTGTACGCATAACGAGACCGAAGCAATACACGGCTGGAACTTGCACGCATAACGAGACCGAAGTAATACGCGGCTGGGACTTGTACGCATAACGAGACCAAAGCAATACGCTGCTGGTACTTGTACGCACAACGAGACCAAAGCAATACGCGGCTGGAAATTCTTTCGCTCGACAAGACCGAAGCAACACGCGGCTGGTACTTGTACCCTCCACGATACCGAAGCAATACACGGCTGGGACATGTACGCGTAACGAGACCGAGGCAATACGCTGCTGGAACTTGTTCGCTCGACGACACCGAAGCAATGCGCGGCTGGAACTTGTACGCTCCACGAGACCGAAGCAATACGCGGCTGGTACTTGTACGCTCGACGAGACCGAAGCAATTCGCGGCACGATCTTGCACGCATAACGAGACCGAAGCAATACGCGGCTGGAACTTGTACGCTCGACGAGACCGAAGCAATACGCGGCTGGGTCTTGTACGCTCGACGAGACCGAAGCAATTCGCGGGTGGAACTTGCACGCATAACGAGACCGAAGTAATACGCGGCTGGGACTTGTACGCATAACGAGACCAAAGCAATACGCTGCTGGATCTTCTACGCTCAACGAGACCGAAGCAATACACGGCTGGGACTTGTACGCTCCACGAGACCGAAGCAATACACGGTTGGGACTTGAACGCACAACGAGACCGAAGCAATACGCGGCTGGGACTTGTACGCATAACGAGACCAAAGCAATACGCGGCTGGGACTTGTACGCATATCGAGACCGAAGCAATACGCGGCTGGTACTTGTACGCTCGACGAGACCGAAGCAATACGCGGCTGGAACTTGCACGTATAACGAGACCGAAGCAATACGCGGCTGGAACTTGCACGCATAACGCGACCGAAGTAATACGCGGCTGGGACTTGTACGCATAACGAGACCAAAGCAACATGCTGCTGGAACTTGTTCGCATAACGAGACCGAAGCAATACACGGCTGGGACTTGTACGCTCCACGAGACCGAAGCAATACACGGTTGGGACTTGTACGCACAACGAGACCGAAGCAATACGCGGCTGGGTCTTGTACGCTCGACGAGACCGAAGCAATACGCGGCTGGAACTTGCACGCATAACGAGACCGAAGTAATACGCGGCTGGGACTTGTACGCATAACGAGACCAAAGCAATACGCTGCTGGTACTTGTACGCACAACGAGACCAAAGCAATACGCGGCTGGAAATTCTTTCGCTCGACAAGACCGAAGCAACACGCGGCTGGTACTTGTACCCTCCACGATACCGAAGCAATACACGGCTGGGACATGTACGCGTAACGAGACCGAGGCAATACGCTGCTGGAACTTGTTCGCTCGACGACACCGAAGCAATGCGCGGCTGGAACTTGTACGCTCCACGAGACCGAAGCAATACGCGGCTGGTACTTGTACGCTCGACGAGACCGAAGCAATTCGCGGCACGATCTTGCACGCATAACGAGACCGAAGCAATACGCGGCTGGAACTTGTACGCTCGACGAGACCGAAGCAATACGCGGCTGGGTCTTGTACGCTCGACGAGACCGAAGCAATTCGCGGGTGGAACTTGCACGCATAACGAGACCGAAGTAATACGCGGCTGGGACTTGTACGCATAACGAGACCAAAGCAATACGCTGCTGGATCTTCTACGCTCAACGAGACCGAAGCAATACACGGCTGGGACTTGTACGCTCCACGAGACCGAAGCAATACACGGTTGGGACTTGAACGCACAACGAGACCGAAGCAATACGCGGCTGGGACTTGTACGCATAACGAGACCAAAGCAATACGCGGCTGGGACTTGTACGCATATCGAGACCGAAGCAATACGCGGCTGGTACTTGTACGCTCGACGAGACCGAAGCAATACGCGGCTGGAACTTGCACGTATAACGAGACCGAAGCAATACGCGGCTGGAACTTGCACGCATAACGCGACCGAAGTAATACGCGGCTGGGACTTGTACGCATAACGAGACCAAAGCAACATGCTGCTGGAACTTGTTCGCATAACGAGACCGAAGCAATACACGGCTGGGACTTGTACGCTCCACGAGACCGAAGCAATACACGGTTGGGACTTGTACGCACAACGAGACCGAAGCAATACGCGGCTGGGTCTTGTACGCTCGACGAGACCGAAGCAATACGCGGCTGGAACTTGCACGCATAACGAGACCGAAGTAATACGCGGCTGGGACTTGTTCGCTCGACGACACCGAAGCAATGCGCGGCTGGAACTTGTACGCTCCACGAGACCGAAGCAATACGCGGCTGGTACTTGTACGCTCGACGAGACCGAAGCAATACGCGGCACGATCTTGCACGTATAACGAGACCGAAGCAATACGCGGCTGGAACTTGTACGTTCGACGAGACCGAAGCAATACGCGGCTGGGACTTGTACGCATAACGAGACCAAAGCAATACGCGGCTGGATCTTCTACGCTCAACGAGACCGAAGCAATACACGACTGGGACTTGTACGCTCCACGAGACCGAAGCAATACGCGGCTGGGACTTGTACGCTCCACGAGACCGAAGCAATACACGGCTGGGACTTGTACGCATAACGAGACCGAAGCAACATGCGGCTGGAACTTGTACGCATAACGAGACCGAAGGATTACGCGGCTGGGACTTGTACGCTCCACGAGACCGAAGCAATACACGGCTGGGACTTGTACGCATAACGAGACCGAAGCAACATGCGGCTGGAACTTGTACGCATAACGAGACCGAAGGATTACGCGGCTGGGACTTGTACGCATAACGAGACCGAAGCAATACACGGCTGGAACTTGCACGCATAACGAGACCGAAGTAATACGCGGCTGGGACTTGTACGCATAACGAGACCAAAGCAATACGCTGCTGGTACTTGTACGCACAACGAGACCAAAGCAATACGCGGCTGGAAATTCTTTCGCTCGACAAGACCGAAGCAACACGCGGCTGGGACTTGTACCCTCCACGAGACCGAAGCAATACACGGCTGGGACATGTACGCGTAACGAGACCGAGGCAATACGCTGCTGGAACTTGTTCGCTCGACGACACCGAAGCAATGCGCGGCTGGAACTTGTACGCTCCACGAGACCGAAGCATTACGCGGCTGGTACTTGTACGCTCGACGAGACCGAAGCAATTCGCGGCACGATCTTGCACGCATAACGAGACCGAAGCAATACGCGGCTGGAACTTGTACGCTCGACGAGACCGAAGCAATACGCGGCTGGGTCTTGTACGCTCGACGAGACCGAAGCAATTCGCGGGTGGAACTTGCACGCATAACGAGACCGAAGTAATACGCGGCTGGGACTTGTACGCATAACGAGACCAAAGCAATACGCTGCTGGATCTTCTACGCTCAACGAGACCGAAGCAATACACGGCTGGGACTTGTACGCTCCACGAGACCGAAGCAATACACGGTTGGGACTTGAACGCACAACGAGACCGAAGCAATACGCGGCTGGGACTTGTACGCATAACGAGACCAAAGCAATACGCGGCTGGGACTTGTACGCATATCGAGACCGAAGCAATACGCGGCTGGTACTTGTACGCTCGACGAGACCGAAGCAATACGCGGCTGGAACTTGCACGTATAACGAGACCGAAGCAATACGCGGCTGGAACTTGCACGCATAACGCGACCGAAGTAATACGCGGCTGGGACTTGTACGCATAACGAGACCAAAGCAACATGCTGCTGGAACTTGTTCGCATAACGAGACCGAAGCAATACACGGCTGGGACTTGTACGCTCCACGAGACCGAAGCAATACACGGTTGGGACTTGTACGCACAACGAGACCGAAGCAATACGCGGCTGGGTCTTGTACGCTCGACGAGACCGAAGCAATACGCGGCTGGAACTTGCACGCATAACGAGACCGAAGTAATACGCGGCTGGGACTTGTTCGCTCGACGACACCGAAGCAATGCGCGGCTGGAACTTGTACGCTCCACGAGACCGAAGCAATACGCGGCTGGTACTTGTACGCTCGACGAGACCGAAGCAATACGCGGCACGATCTTGCACGTATAACGAGACCGAAGCAATACGCGGCTGGAACTTGTACGTTCGACGAGACCGAAGCAATACGCGGCTGGGACTTGTACGCATAACGAGACCAAAGCAATACGCGGCTGGATCTTCTACGCTCAACGAGACCGAAGCAATACACGACTGGGACTTGTACGCTCCACGAGACCGAAGCAATACGCGGCTGGGACTTGTACGCTCCACGAGACCGAAGCAATACACGGCTGGGACTTGTACGCATAACGAGACCGAAGCAACATGCGGCTGGAACTTGTACGCATAACGAGACCGAAGGATTACGCGGCTGGGACTTGTACGCATAACGAGACCAAAGCAATACGCTGCTGGTACTTGTACGCACAACGAGACCAAAGCAATACGCGGCTGGAAATTCTTTCGCTCGACAAGACCGAAGCAACACGCGGCTGGGACTTGTACCCTCCACGAGACCGAAGCAATACACGGCTGGGACATGTACGCGTAACGAGACCGAGGCAATTCGCTGCTGGAACTTGTTCGCTCGACGACACCGAAGCAATGCGCGGCTGGAACTTGTACGCTCCACGAGACCGAAGCAATACGCGGCTGGTACTTGTACGCTCGACGAGACCGAAGCAATTCGCGGCACGATCTTGCACGCATAACGAGACCGAAGCAATACGCGGCTGGAACTTGTACGCTCGACGAGACCGAAGCAATACGCGGCTGGGTCTTGTACGCTCGACGAGACCGAAGCAATTCGCGGGTGGAACTTGCACGCATAACGAGACCGAAGTAATACGCGGCTGGGACTTGTACGCATAACGAGACCAAAGCAATACGCTGCTGGATCTTCTACGCTCAACGAGACCGAAGCAATACACGGCTGGGACTTGTACGCTCCACGAGACCGAAGCAATACACGGTTGGGACTTGAACGCACAACGAGACCGAAGCAATACGCGGCTGGGACTTGTACGCATAACGAGACCAAAGCAATACGCGGCTGGGACTTGTACGCATATCGAGACCGAAGCAATACGCGGCTGGTACTTGTACGCTCGACGAGACCGAAGCAATACGCGGCTGGAACTGGCACGTATAACGAGACCGAAGCAATACGCGGCTGGGACTTGTACGCATAACGAGACCGAAGCAAGACACGGCTGGGACTTGTACGCATAACGAGACCGAAGCAACACGCGGCTGGTACTTGTACACTCCACGAGACCGAAGTAATACAAGGCTGGGACTTGCACGCATAACGAGACCGAAGTATTAGGCGGCTGGGACTAGTACGCTGCACGAGACGGAAGCAATACGTGGCTGGAACTTGAACGCTCGAAGAGACCGAAGGATTACGCGGCTGGGACTTGTACGCATAACGAGACCGAAGCAATACACGGCTGGGTCTTGTACGCGTAACGAGACCGAAGCAATACGCGGCTAGAACTTATACTCATAACGATACCGAAGCATTACGCGGCTGGAACTTGTACGCATACCGAGACCGACGCAACACACGGCTGGGACTTGTACGCATAACGAGACCGAAGCAACACGCGGCTGGGACTTGTACGCTCCACGAGACCGAAGCAATACACGGCTGGGACTTGTACGCGTAACGAGACCGATGCAATACGCTGCTGGAACTTGTTCGCTCGACGACACCGAAGCAATGCGCGGCTGGAACTTGTACGCTCCACGAGACCGAAGCAATACGCGGCTGGTACTTGTACGCTCGACGAGACCGAAGCAATAAGCGGCACGATCTTGCACGCATAACGAGACCGAAGCAATACGCGGCTGGAACTTGTACGCTCGACGAGACCGAAGCAATACCCGGCTGGAACTTGCACGCATAACGAGACCGAAGTAATACGCGGCTGGGACTTGTACGCATAACGAGACCAAAGCAATAGGCGGCTGGAACTTGTACGCTCCACGAGACCGAAGCAATACGCGGCTGGAACTTCTACGCTCGACGAGACCGAAGCAACACGCGGCTGGATCTTGCACGCATAACGAGACCGAAGCAATACGCTGCTGGAACTTGTACGCTCGACGAGACCGAAGGAATACGCGGCTGGGACTTGTACGCTCGACGAGACCGAAGCAATAAGCGGCACGATCTTACACGCATAACGAGACCGAAGCAATACGCGGCTGGAGCTTGTACGCTCGACGAGACCGAAGCAACACGCGGCTGGAACTTGCACGCATAACGAGACCGAAGTAATACGCGGCTGGGACTTGTACGCATAACGAGACCGAAGCAAGACACGGCTGGGACTTGTACGCATAACGAGACCGAAGCAACACGCGGCTGGTACTTGTACACTCCACGAGACCGAAGTAATACAAGGCTGGGACTTGCACGCATAACGAGACCGAAGTATTAGGCGGCTGGGACTAGTACGCTGCACGAGACGGAAGCAATACGCGGCTGGAACTTGAACGCTCGAAGAGACCGAAGGATTACGCGGCTGGGACTTGTACGCATAACGAGACCGAAGCAATACACGGCTGGGTCTTGTACGCGTAACGAGACCGAAGCAATACGCGGCTGGAACTTGTACGCTCGACGAGACAGAAGCAATAGGCGGCTGGAACTTGCACGCATAACGAGACCGAAGCAATACGCGGCTGGAACTTGTATGCTGGACGAGACCGAAGCAATACGCGGCTGGAACTTGCACGCATAACGCGACGGAAGTAATACGCGGCTGGAACTTCTACGCTCGACGAGACCGAAGCAACACGCGGCTGGATCTTGCACGCATAACGAGACCGAAGCAATACGCTGCTGGAACTTGTACGCTCGACGAGACCGAAGGAATACGCGGCTGGGACTTGTACGCATAACGAGACCGAAGCAACACGCGGCTGGGACTTGTACGCTCCACGAGACCGAAGCAATACACGGCTGAGACTTGTACGCGTAACGAGACCGATGCAATACGCTGCTGGAACTTGTTCGCTCGACGACACCGAAGCAATGCGCGGCTGGAACTTGTACGCTCCACGAGACCGAAGCAATACGCGGCTGGAACTTGTACGCTGGACGAGACCGAAGCAATACGCGGCTGGAACTTGCACGCATAACGCGACCGAAGTAATACGCGGCTGGGACTTGTACGCATAACGAGACCAAAGCAATACGCGGCTGGAAATTCTTTCGCTCGACAAGACCGAAGCAATACACGGCTGGGACTTGTACGCTCCACGAGACCGAAGCAATACACGGTTGGGTCTTGTACGCACAACGAGACCGAAGCAATACGCGGCTGGGTCTTGTACGCTCGACGAGACCGAAGCAATACGCGGCTGGAACTTGCACGCATAACGAGACCGAAGCAATACGCGGCTGGAACTTGTACGCTGGACGAGACCGAAGCAATACGCGGCTGGAACTTGCACGCATAACGCGACCGAAGTAATACGCGGCTGGGACTTGTACGCATAACGAGACCAAAGCAATACGCGGCTGGGACTTCTACGCATATCGAGACCGAAGCAATACGCGGCTGGAACTTGTACGCTGGACGAGACCGAAGCAATACGCGGCTGGAACTTGCACGCATAACGCGACCGAAGTAATACGCGGCTGGGACTTGAACGCATAACGAGACCAAAGCAATACGCGGCTGGGACTTGTACGCATATCGAGACCGAAGCATTACGCGGCTGGAACTTGCACGCATAACGAGACCGAAGCAACATGCGGCTGGAACTTGTACGCATAACGAGACCGAAGCAATACGCAGCTGGAACTTGTACGCATAACGAGACCGAAGCAACATGCGGCTGGAACTTGTACGCATAACGAGACCGAAGCCATACACGGCTGGGACTTGTACGCATAACGAGACCGAAGCAATACCCGGCTGGAACTTGTGCGCTTGACGGTACCGAAGCAATACGCGGCTGTAACTGGCACGCATTACGATACCGAAGCAATACGCTGCTGGAACTTGTACGCTCGACGAGACCGAAGGAATATGCGGCTGGGACTTGTACGCATAACGAGACCGAAGCAATACCCGGCTGGAACTTGTACGCTCGACGAGACAGAAGCAATAGGCGGCTGGAACTTGCACGCATAACGAGACCGAAGCAATACGCGGCTGGAACTTGTATGCTGGACGAGACCGAAGCAATACGCGGCTGGAACTTGCACGCATAACGCGACGGAAGTAATACGCGGCTGGAACTTCTACGCTCGACGAGACCGAAGCAACACGCGGCTGGATCTTGCACGCATAACGAGACCGAAGCAATACGCTGCTGGAACTTGTACGCTCGACGAGACCGAAGGAATACGCGGCTGGGACTTGTACGCATAACGAGACCGAAGCAATACCCGGCTGGAACTTGTACGCTTGACGGTACCGAAGCAATACGCGGCTGGAACTGGCACGCATTACGATACCTAAGCAATACGCTGCTGGAACTTGTACGCATAACGCGACCGAAGTAATACGCGGCTGGGACTTGTACGCATAACGAGACCAAAGCAATACGCGGCAGGGACTTGTACGCATATCGAGACCGAAGCATTACGCGGCTGGAACTTGCACGCATAACGAGACCGAAGCAACATGCGGCTGCAACTTGTACGCATAACGAGACCGAAGCAATACGCGGCTGGGACTTGTACGCATGTCGACACCGAAGCATTACGCGGCTGGAACTTGCACGCATAACGAGACCGAAGCATGACGCGGCTGGAACTTGTACGCATAACGAGACCGAAGCAATACGCTGCAGGAACTTGTTCGCTCGACGACACCGAAGCAATACGCGGCTGGAACTTGTACGCTCCACGAGACCGAAGCAATACGCGGCAGGATCTAGCACGCATAACGAGACCGAAGCAAGACACGGCTGGGACCTGTACGCATAACGATACCGAAGTAATACGCGGCTGGGACTTGAACGCATATCGAGACCGAAGCATTACGCGGCTGGAACTTGTACGCATAACGAGACCGAAGCAACATGCGGCTGGAACTTGTACGCATAACGAGACCGAAGCAATACACGGCTGGGACTTGTACGCATAACGAGACCGAAGCAATACCCGGCTGGAACTTGTGCGCTTGACGGTACCGAAGCAATACGCGGCTGTAACTGGCACGCATTACGATACCGAAGCAATACGCTGCTGGAACTTGTACGCTCGACGAGACCGAAGGAATATGCGGCTGGGACTTGTACGCATAACGAGACCGAAGCAATACCCGGCTGGAACTTGTACGCTCGACGAGACCGAAGCAATAGGCGGCTGGAACTTGTACGCTCCACGAGACCGAAGCAATACGCGGCTGGAACTTGAACGCTCGAAGAGACCGAAGGATTACGCGGCTGGGACTTGTAAGCATAACGAGACCGAAGCAATACGCGGCTGGGACTTGTAGGCACGAAGAGACCGAAGGATTATGCGGCTGGGACTTGTACGCATAACGAGACCAAAGCAATACGCGGCTGGAACTTGTACGCTCGACGAGACCGAAGCAATAGGCGGCTGGAGCTTGTACGCTCGACGAGACCGAAGGAATACGCGGCTGGGACTTGTACGCATAACGAGACCGAAGCAATACCCAGCTGGAACTTGAACGCTTAACGGTACCGAAGCAATACGCGGCTGGAACTGGCACGCATTACGAGACCGAAGCATTAGCCGGCTGCAACTTGTACGCTTGACGAGACCGAAGCAATACGCGGCTGGAACTTACACGCATAACGAGACCGAAGCAGTACGCGGCTGGGACTCGTACGCGTAAGGAGACCGAAGCAATACGCTGCTGGAACTTGTTCGCTCGACGACACCCAAGCAATACGCTGCTGGAACTTGTACGCTCCACGAGACCGAAGCAATACGCGGCTGGAACTTCTACGCTCGACGAGACCGAAGCAACACGCGGCTGGATCTTGCACGCATAACGAGACCGAAGCAATACGCTGCTGGAACTTGTACGCTCGACGAGACCGAAGGAATATGCGGCTGGGACTTGTACGAATAACGAGACCGAAGCAATACCCGGCTGGAACTTGTACGCTTGACGGTACCGAAGCAATACGCGGCTGGAACTGGCACGCATTACGATACCGAAGCATTATCCGGCTGCAACTTGTACGCTTGACGAGACCGAAGCAATACGCGGCTGGAACTTGCACGCATAACGATACCGAAGTAATACGCGGCTGGGACTTGTACGCATATCGAAACCGAAGCATTACGCGGCTGGAACTTGTACGCATAACGAGACCGAAGCAATACGCGGCTGGGACTTGTACGCTCGACGATACCGAAGCAACACGCGGCTGGAACTTGTACGCTCTACGAGACCGAAGGAATACGCGGCTGGAACTTGTACGCATACCGAGACCGAAGTAAAACGTGGCTTGGACTTGCACGCATAGCGAGACCGAAGCAACATGCGGCTGGAACTTGTACGCCTGACGAGACCAAAGCAATACGCGGCTGGGACTTGTACGCATAACGAGACCGAAGCAACATGCGGCTGGAACTTGTACGCATAACGAGACCGAAGCAATACGCGGCTGGGACTTGTACGCTCGACGAGACCAAAGCAATACGCGGCTGGAACTTGTACGCTCGAAGAGACCAAAGCAACGCGCTGCTGGAAATTGTTCGCTCCACGAGACCGAAGCAATACGCGGCTGGAACTTGTTCGCTCGACGAGACCGAAGCAATACGCGGCTGGAACTTGTACGCGCCACGAGATCGTAGCAATACGCGACTGGAACTTGCACGCATAACGAGACCGAAGCATTATGCGGCTGGAACTTGCACGCATAACGAGACCGAAGCAATACGCGGCTGGGATTTGTACGATCGACGAGACTGAAGCAATACGCGGCTGGAACTTGTACGCTCCACGAGATCGAAGCAATACGCGACTGGAACTTGCACGCATAACGAGACCGAAGCATTACACGGCTGGAATTTGCACGCATAACGAGACCGAAGCAATACGCGGCTGGGATTTGTACGCATAACGCGACCAAAGCAATACGCGGCTGGGACTTGTACGATCGACGAGACTGAAGCAAGACGCGGCTGGAACTTGTACGCATAACGAGACCGCAGCTATACGCGCCTGGCACTTGTATGCTCCACGAGACCGAAGCAATACGCGGCTGGAACTTGCACGCATAACGAGACCGAAGAAATACGCGGCTGGAACTTGAACGCTCCACGAGACCGAAGCAACACGCGGCTGGAACTTGTACGCTCCACCAGACCGAAGCAATACGCGGATGGAACTTCTACACTCGACGAGACTGAAGCAATACGCGGCTGGAACTCGCACGCTCGACGAGACCGAAGCAATACGCAGCTGGAACTTGCACGCATAACGAGACCGAAGCAATACGCGGCTGGAACTCGGACGCTCGACGAGACCGAAGCAATACGCAGCTGGAACTTGCACGCATAACGAGACCAAAGCAATACGCGGCTGGAACTTGTACGCTCGACGAGACCGAAGCAACCAGCTGCTGAAACTTGTACGCATAACGAGACCGAAGCAATACGCGGCTGGAACTTGTACCCTCGACGAGACCGATGCAATACGCGGCTGGGACTTGTACGCTCCACGAGACCGAAGTAATACGAGGCTGGAACTTGTACGCTCGACGAGACCGAAGCGATACGCGGCTGGAACTCGCACGCTCCACGAGACCGAAGCAATACGCGGCTGGAACTTGTTCGCTCGACGAGACCGAAGCAATACGCGGCTGGAACTTGTACGCTCAACGAGACTGAAGCAATACGCGGCTGGAAATTGTACGCTCGACGAGACAGAAGCAATACGCGGCAGGAACTTGTACGAATACCGAGACCGAAGCAATCCGCGGCTGAAACTTGTACGCTCGACGAGACCGAAGGAATACGCGGCTGGAACTTGTTCGCTCGACGAGACCGAAGCAATACGCGGCTGGAACTTGTACGCTCAACGAGACCGAAGCAATACACGGCTGGAACTTGTACGCTCGACGATACCGAAGCAATACGCGGCTGGAACATGTACGGTCGACGAGACCGATGCAACACGCGGCTGGGACTTGTATGCTCAACGAGACTGAAGCAATACGCGGCTGGAACTTGTATGCTCGGCGATACCGAATTAACACACGGCTGGGACTTGTACGCATAACGATACCGAAGCAATACGCGGCTGGGACATGTACGCATAACGAGACCGAAGCAATACGCGGCTGGAACTTGTACACTCGACGAGACTGAAGGAATACGCGGCTGGGTTTATTACACATAACGAGACCAAAGCAATACACGGCTGGAACTTGTACGCTCGACGAGACCGAAGCCATACGCGGCTGGAACTTGTTTGCTCGACGAGACCGGAGCAACACCCGGCTGGGACTTGTACGCATAACGAGAACAAAGCAAAACGCGGCTGGTACTATTACGCATAACGAGACCTAAGCAATACGCTGCTGGAACTTGTGCGCTAGACGAGACCGAAGGATTACGCGGCTGGGACTTGTAAGCATAACGAGACCGAAGCAATACGCGGCTGGGACTTGTAGGCACGAAGAGACCGAAGGATTATGCGGCTGGGTCTTGTACGCATAACGAGACCAAAGCAATACGCGGCTGGGACTTGAACGCATAACGAGACCAAAGCAATACGCGGCTGGGACTTGTACGCATATCGAGACCGAAGCATTACACGGCTGGAACTTGCACGCATAGCGAGACCGAAGCAACATGCGGCTGGAACTTGTACGCATAACGAGACCGAAGCAATACGCAGCTGGAACTTGTACGCGTTGCGAGACCGAAGCAATACGCGGCTGGAACTTGAACGCTCGAAGAGACCGAAGGATTACGCGGCTGGGACTTGTACGCATAACGAGATCAAAGCAATAAGCGGTTGGAAATTGTACGCTCGACGAGACCGAAGCAATACGCGGCTGGAACTTGCACGCATAACGCGACCGAAGTAATACGCGGCTGGGACTTGTACGCATAACGAGACCAAAGCAATACGCGGCTGGGACTTCTACGCATATCGAGACCGAAGCAATACGCGGCTGGTACTTGTACGCTCGACGAGACCGAAGCAATACGCGGCAGGATCTTGCACGCATAACGAGACCGAAGCAATACCCGGCTGGAACTTGTACGCTTGACGGTACCGAAGCAATACGCGGCTGGAACTGGCACGCATTACGATACCGAAGCATTATCCGGCTGCAACTTGTACGCTTGACGAGACCGAAGCAATACGCGGCTGGAACTTGCACGCATAACGAGACCGAAGCAATACGCGGCTGGAACTTGTACTCACAACGAGACCGAAGCATGACGCGGCTGGAACTTGTACGCATAACGAGACCGAAGCCACACGCGGCTGGAACTTGTACGCATAACGAGACCGAAGAAAGACGCGGCTGGGACCTTTACGCATAACGATACCGAAGTAATACGCGGCTGGGACTTGTACGCATATCGAAACCGAAGCATTACGCGGCTGGAACTTGTACGCATAACGAGACCGAAGCAATACGCGGCTGGGACTTGTACGCTCGACGATACCGAAGCAACACGCGGCTGGAACTTGTACGCTCTACGAGACCGAAGGAATACGCGGCTGGGACTTGAACGCATAACGAGACCGAAGTAAAACGTGGCTTGGACATGTACGCCTGACGAGACCAAAGCAATACGCGGCTGGGACTTGTACGCATAACGAGACCGAAGCAACATGCGGCTGGAACTTGTACGCATAACGAGACCGAAGCAATACGCGGCTGGGACTTGTACGCTCGACGAGACCAAAGCAATACGCGGCTGGAACTTGTACGCTCGAAGAGACCAAAGCAACGCGCTGCTGGAAATTGTTCGCTCCACGAGACCGAAGCAATACGCGGCTGGAACTTGTTCGCTCGACGAGACCGAAGCAATACGCGGCTGGAACTTGTACGCCCCACGAGATCGTAGCAATACGCGACTGGAACTTGCACGCATAACGAGACCGAAGCATTATGCGGCTGGAACTTGCACGCATAACGAGACCGAAGCAATACGCGGCTGGGATTTGTACGATCGACGAGACTGAAGCAATACGCGGCTGGAACTTGTACGCTCCACGAGATCGAAGCAATACGCGACTGGAACTTGCACGCATAACGAGACCGAAGCATTACACGGCTGGAATTTGCACGCATAACGAGACCGAAGCAATACGCGGCTGGGATTTGTACGCATAACGCGACCAAAGCAATACGCGGCTGGGACTTGTACGATCGACGAGACTGAAGCAAGACGCGGCTGGAACTTGTACGCATAACGAGACCGCAGCTATACGCGCCTGGCACTTGTATGCTCCACGAGACCGAAGCAATACGCGGCTGGAACTTGCACGCATAACGAGACCGAAGAAATACGCGGCTGGAACTTGAACGCTCCACGAGACCGAAGCAACACGCGGCTGGAACTTGTACGCTCCACCAGACCGAAGCAATACGCGGATGGAACTTCTACACTCGACGAGACTGAAGCAATACGCGGCTGGAACTCGCACGCTCGACGAGACCGAAGCAATACGCAGCTGGAACTTGCACGCATAACGAGACCGAAGCAATACGCGGCTGGAACTCGGACGCTCGACGAGACCGAAGCAACGCGCTGCTGAAACTTGTACGCATAACGCGACCGAAGGAATACGCGGCTGGGACTTGAACGCATAACGAGACCGAAGTAAAACGTGGCTTGGACATGTACGCCTGACGAGACCAAAGCATTACACGGCTGGAACTTGCACGCATAGCGAGACCGAAGCAACATGCGGCTGGAACTTGTACGCATAACGAGACCGAAGCAATACGCAGCTGGAACTTGTACGCGTAGCGAGACCGAAGCAATACGCGGCTGGAACTTGAACGCTCGAAGAGACCGAAGGATTACGCGGCTGGGACTTGTACGCATAACGAGATCAAAGCAATACGCGGTCGGAAATTGTACGCTCGACGAGTCCGAAGCAATACGCGGCTGGAACTTGCACGCATAACGCGACCGAAGTAATACGCGGCTGGGACTTGTACGCATAACGAGACCAAAGCAATACGCTGCTGGAACTTGTTCGCTCGACGACACCGAAGCAATGCGCGGCTGGAACTTGTACGCTCCACGAGACCGAAGCAATACGCGGCTGGTACTTGTACGCTCGACGAGACCGAAGCAATACGCGGCTGGAACTTGCACGCATAACGAGACCGAAGCAATACGCGGCTGGAACTTGTACGCTGGACGAGACCGAAGCAATACGCGGCTGGAACTTGCACGCATAACGCGACCGAAGTAATACGCGGCTGGGACTTGTACGCATAACGAGACCAAAGCAATACGCGGCTGGGACTTCTACGCATATCGAGACCGAAGCAATACGCGGCTGGAACTTGTACGCTGGACGAGACCGAAGCAATACGCGGCTGGAACTTGCACGCATAACGCGACCGCAGTAATACGCGGCTGGGACTTGAACGCATAACGAGACCAAAGCAATACGCGGCTGGGACTTGTACGCATATCGAGACCGAAGCATTACACGGCTGGAACTTGCACGCATAGCGAGACCGAAGCAACATGCGGCTGGAACTTGTACGCATAACGAGACCGAAGCAATACGCAGCTGGAACTTGTACGCGTTGCGAGACCGAAGCAATACGCGGCTGGAACTTGAACGCTCGAAGAGACCGAAGGATTACGCGGCTGGGACTTGTACGCATAACGAGATCAAAGCAATAAGCGGTTGGAAATTGTACGCTCGACGAGACCGAAGCAATACGCGGCTGGAACTTGCACGCATAACGCGACCGACGTAATACGCGGCTGGGACTTGTACGCATAACGAGACCAAAGCAATACGCGGCTGGGACTTCTACGCATATCGAGACCGAAGCAATACGCGGCTGGTACTTGTACGCTCGACGAGACCGAAGCAATACGCGGCAGGATCTTGCACGCATAACGAGACCGAAGCAATACCCGGCTGGAACTTGTACGCTTGACGGTACCGAAGCAATACGCGGCTGGAACTGGCACGCATTACGATACCGAAGCATTATCCGGCTGCAACTTGTACGCTTGACGAGACCGAAGCAATACGCGGCTGGAACTTGCACGCATAACGAGACCGAAGCAATACGCGGCTGGAACTTGTACTCACAACGAGACCGAAGCATGACGCGGCTGGAACTTGTACGCATAACGAGACCGAAGCCACACGCGGCTGGAACTTGTACGCATAACGAGACCGAAGAAAGACGCGGCTGGGACCTTTACGCATAACGATACCGAAGTAATACGCGGCTGGGACTTGTACGCATATCGAAACCGAAGCATTACGCGGCTGGAACTTGTACGCATAACGAGACCGAAGCAATACGCGGCTGGGATTTGTACGCATAACGCGACCAAAGCAATACGCGGCTGGGACTTGTACGATCGACGAGACTGAAGCAAGACGCGGCTGGAACTTGTACGCATAACGAGACCGCAGCTATACGCGCCTGGCACTTGTATGCTCCACGAGACCGAAGCAATACGCGGCTGGAACTTGCACGCATAACGAGACCGAAGAAATACGCGGCTGGAACTTGAACGCTCCACGAGACCGAAGCAACACGCGGCTGGAACTTGTACGCTCCACCAGACCGAAGCAATACGCGGATGGAACTTCTACACTCGACGAGACTGAAGCAATACGCGGCTGGAACTCGCACGCTCGACGAGACCGAAGCAATACGCAGCTGGAACTTGCACGCATAACGAGACCGAAGCAATACGCGGCTGGAACTCGGACGCTCGACGAGACCGAAGCAATACGCAGCTGGAACTTGCACGCATAACGAGACCAAAGCAATACGCGGCTGGAACTTGTACGCTCGAGGAGACCGAAGCAACCAGCTGCTGAAACTTGTACGCATAACGAGACCGAAGCAATACGCGGCTGGAACTTGTACCCTCGACGAGACCGATGCAATACGCGGCTGGGACTTGTACGCTCCACGAGACCGAAGTAATACGAGGCTGGAACTTGTACGCTCGACGAGACCGAAGCGATACGCGGCTGGAACTCGCACGCTCCACGAGACCGAAGCAATACGCGGCTGGAACTTGTTCGCTCGACGAGACCGAAGCAATACGCGGCTGGAACTTGTACGCTCAACGAGACTGAAGCAATACGCGGCTGGAAATTGTACGCTCGACGAGACAGAAGCAATACGCGGCAGGAACTTGTACGAATACCGAGACCGAAGCAATCCGCGGCTGAAACTTGTACGCTCGACGAGACCGAAGGAATACGCGGCTGGAACTTGTTCGCTCGACGAGACCGAAGCAATACGCGGCTGGAACTTGTACGCTCAACGAGACCGAAGCAATACACGGCTGGAACTTGTACGCTCGACGATACCGAAGCAATACGCGGCTGGAACATGTACGGTCGACGAGACCGATGCAACACGCGGCTGGGACTTGTATGCTCAACGAGACTGAAGCAATACGCGGCTGGAACTTGTATGCTCGGCGATACCGAATTAACACACGGCTGGGACTTGTACGCATAACGATACCGAAGCAATACGCGGCTGGGACATGTACGCATAACGAGACCGAAGCAATACGCGGCTGGAACTTGTACACTCGACGAGACTGAAGGAATACGCGGCTGGGTTTATTACACATAACGAGACCAAAGCAATACACGGCTGGAACTTGTACGCTCGACGAGACCGAAGCCATACGCGGCTGGAACTTGTTTGCTCGACGAGACCGGAGCAACACCCGGCTGGGACTTGTACGCATAACGAGAACAAAGCAAAACGCGGCTGGTACTATTACGCATAACGAGACCTAAGCAATACGCTGCTGGAACTTGTGCGCTAGACGAGACCGAAGGATTACGCGGCTGGGACTTGTAAGCATAACGAGACCGAAGCAATACGCGGCTGGGACTTGTAGGCACGAAGAGACCGAAGGATTATGCGGCTGGGACTTGTACGCATAACGAGACCAAAGCAATACGCGGCTGGAACTTGTACGCTCGACGAGACCGAAGCAATAGGCGGCTGGAGCTTGTACGCTCGACGAGACCGAAGGAATACGCGGCTGGGACTTGTACGCATAACGAGACCGAAGCAATACCCAGCTGGAACTTGAACGCTTAACGGTACCGAAGCAATACGCGGCTGGAACTGGCACGCATTACGAGACCGAAGCATTAGCCGGCTGCAACTTGTACGCTTGACGAGACCGAAGCAATACGCGGCTGGAACTTACACGCATAACGAGACCGAAGCAGTACGCGGCTGGGACTCGTACGCGTAAGGAGACCGAAGCAATACGCTGCTGGAACTTGTTCGCTCGACGACACCCAAGCAATACGCTGCTGGAACTTGTACGCTCCACGAGACCGAAGCAATACGCGGCTGGAACTTCTACGCTCGACGAGACCGAAGCAACACGCGGCTGGATCTTGCACGCATAACGAGACCGAAGCAATACGCTGCTGGAACTTGTACGCTCGACGAGACCGAAGGAATATGCGGCTGGGACTTGTACGAATAACGAGACCGAAGCAATACCCGGCTGGAACTTGTACGCTTGACGGTACCGAAGCAATACGCGGCTGGAACTGGCACGCATTACGATACCGAAGCATTATCCGGCTGCAACTTGTACGCTTGACGAGACCGAAGCAATACGCGGCTGGAACTTATACGCATACCGAGACCGAAGCAAGACACGGCTGGGACTTGTACGCATAACGAGAACGAAGCAACACACGGCTGGGACTTGCACGCATAACGAGACCGAAGTAATAGGCGGCTGGGACTAGTACGCATAACGAGACCAAAGCAATACGCGGCTGGGACTTGTACGCATAACGAGACCGAAGCAATACACGGCTGGGACTTGTACGCATAACGAGACCGACGCAACATGCGGCTGGAACTTGTACGCATAACGAGACCGAAGGATTACGCGGCTGGGACTTGTACGCATAACGAGACCGAAGCAATACGCGGCTGGAACTTGAACGCTCGAAGAGACCGAAGGATTACGCGGCTGGGACTTGTACGCATAACGAGACCGAAGCAATACACGGCTGGGACATCTACGCATAACGAGACCGAAGCAACACGCGGCTGGGACTTGTACGCTCCACGAGACCGAAGCAATACACGGCTGGGACTTGTACGCGTAACGAAACCAAAGCAATACGCGGCTAGAACTTATACTCATAACGATGCCGAAGCATTACGCGGCTGGAACTTGTACGCATACCGAGACCGAAGCAAGACACGGCTCGGACTTGTACGCATAACGAGACCGAAGCAACACGCGGCTGGGACTTGTTCGCTCCACGAGACCGAAGCAATACACGGCTGGGACTTGTACGCGTAACGAGACCGAAGCAATACGCTGCTGGAACTTGTTCGCTCGACGACACCGAAGCAATGCGCGGCTGGAACTTGTACGCTCCACGAGACCGAAGCAATACGCGGCTGGTACTTGTACGCTCGACGAGACCGAAGCAATACGCGGCTGGAACTTGCACGCATAACGAGACCGAAGCAATACGCGGCTGGAACTTGTACGCTGGACGAGACCGAAGCAATACGCGGCTGGAACTTGCACGCATAACGCGACCGAAGTAATACGCGGCTGGGACTTGTACGCATAACGAGACCAAAGCAATACGCGGCTGGGACTTCTACGCATATCGAGACCGAAGCAATACGCGGCTGGAACTTGTACGCTGGACGAGACCGAAGCAATACGCGGCTGGAACTTGCACGCATAACGCGACCGAAGTAATACGCGGCTGGGACTTGAACGCATAACGAGACCAAAGCAATACGCGGCTGGGACTTGTACGCATATCGAGACCGAAGCATTACACGGCTGGAACTTGCACGCATAGCGAGACCGAAGCAACATGCGGCTGGAACTTGTACGCATAACGAGACCGAAGCAATACGCAGCTGGAACTTGTACGCGTAGCGAGACCGAAGCAATACGCGGCTGGAACTTGAACGCTCGAAGAGACCGAAGGATTACGCGGCTGGGACTTGTACGCATAACGAGATCAAAGCAATACGCGGTTGGAAATTGTACGCTCGACGAGTCCGAAGCAATACGCGGCTGGAACTTGCACGCATAACGCGACCGAAGTAATACGCGGCTGGGACTTGTACGCATAACGAGACCAAAGCAATACGCTGCTGGAACTTGTTCGCTCGACGACACCGAAGCAATGCGCGGCTGGAACTTGTACGCTCCACGAGACCGAAGCAATACGCGGCTGGTACTTGTACGCTCGACGAGACCGAAGCAATACGCGGCTGGAACTTGCACGCATAACGAGACCGAAGCAATACGCGGCTGGAACTTGTACGCTGGACGAGACCGAAGCAATACGCGGCTGGAACTTGCACGCATAACGCGACCGAAGTAATACGCGGCTGGGACTTGTACGCATAACGAGACCAAAGCAATACGCGGCTGGGACTTCTACGCATATCGAGACCGAAGCAATACGCGGCTGGAACTTGTACGCTGGACGAGACCGAAGCAATACGCGGCTGGAACTTGCACGCATAACGCGACCGAAGTAATACGCGGCTGGGACTTGAACGCATAACGAGACCAAAGCAATACGCGGCTGGGACTTGTACGCATATCGAGACCGAAGCATTACACGGCTGGAACTTGCACGCATAGCGAGACCGAAGCAACATGCGGCTGGAACTTGTACGCATAACGAGACCGAAGCAATACGCAGCTGGAACTTGTACGCGTTGCGAGACCGAAGCAATACGCGGCTGGAACTTGAACGCTCGAAGAGACCGAAGGATTACGCGGCTGGGACTTGTACGCATAACGAGATCAAAGCAATAAGCGGTTGGAAATTGTACGCTCGACGAGACCGAAGCAATACGCGGCTGGAACTTGCACGCATAACGCGACCGAAGTAATACGCGGCTGGGACTTGTACGCATAACGAGACCAAAGCAATACGCGGCTGGGACTTCTACGCATATCGAGACCGAAGCAATACGCGGCTGGTACTTGTACGCTCGACGAGACCGAAGCAATACGCGGCAGGATCTTGCACGCATAACGAGACCGAAGCAATACCCGGCTGGAACTTGTACGCTTGACGGTACCGAAGCAATACGCGGCTGGAACTGGCACGCATTACGATACCGAAGCATTATCCGGCTGCAACTTGTACGCTTGACGAGACCGAAGCAATACGCGGCTGGAACTTGCACGCATAACGAGACCGAAGCAATACGCGGCTGGAACTTGTACTCATAACGAGACCGAAGCATGACGCGGCTGGAACTTGTACGCATAACGAGACCGAAGCCACACGCGGCTGGAACTTGTACGCATAACGAGACCGAAGAAAGACGCGGCTGGGACCTTTACGCATAACGATACCGAAGTAATACGCGGCTGGGACTTGTACGCATATCGAAACCGAAGCATTACGCGGCTGGAACTTGTACGCATAACGAGACCGAAGCAATACGCGGCTGGGACTTGTACGCTCGACGATACCGAAGCAACACGCGGCTGGAACTTGTACGCTCTACGAGACCGAAGGAATACGCGGCTGGGACTTGAACGCATAACGAGACCGAAGTAAAACGTGGCTTGGACATGTACGCCTGACGAGACCAAAGCAATACGCGGCTGGGACTTGTACGCATAACGAGACCGAAGCAACATGCGGCTGGAACTTGTACGCATAACGAGACCGAAGCAATACGCGGCTGGGACTTGTACGCTCGACGAGACCAAAGCAATACGCGGCTGGAACTTGTACGCTCGAAGAGACCAAAGCAACGCGCTGCTGGAAATTGTTCGCTCCACGAGACCGAAGCAATACGCGGCTGGAACTTGTTCGCTCGACGAGACCGAAGCAATACGCGGCTGGAACTTGTACGCCCCACGAGATCGTAGCAATACGCGACTGGAACTTGCACGCATAACGAGACCGAAGCATTATGCGGCTGGAACTTGCACGCATAACGAGACCGAAGCAATACGCGGCTGGGATTTGTACGATCGACGAGACTGAAGCAATACGCGGCTGGAACTTGTACGCTCCACGAGATCGAAGCAATACGCGGCTGGAACTTGAACGCTCGACGAGACCGAAGCAACGCGCTGGTGAAACTTGTACGCATAACACGACCGAAGTAATACGCGGCTGGGACTTGAACGCATAACGAGACCAAAGCAATACGCGGCTGGGACTTGTACGCATATCGAGACCGAAGCATTACACGGCTGGAACTTGCACGCATAGCGAGACCGAAGCAACATGCGGCTGGAACTTGTACGCATAACGAGACCGAAGCAATACGCAGCTGGAACTTGTACGCGTAGCGAGACCGAAGCAATACGCGGCTGGAACTTGAACGCTCGAAGAGACCGAAGGATTACGCGGCTGGGACTTGTACGCATAACGAGATCAAAGCAATACGCGGTTGGAAATTGTACGCTCGACGAGTCCGAAGCAATACGCGGCTGGAACTTGCACGCATAACGCGACCGAAGTAATACGCGGCTGGGACTTGTACGCATAACGAGACCAAAGCAATACGCTGCTGGAACTTGTTCGCTCGACGACACCGAAGCAATGCGCGGCTGGAACTTGTACGCTCCACGAGACCGAAGCAATACGCGGCTGGTACTTGTACGCTCGACGAGACCGAAGCAATACGCGGCTGGAACTTGCACGCATAACGAGACCGAAGCAATACGCGGCTGGAACTTGTTCGCTGGACGAGACCGAAGCAATACGCGGCTGGAACTTGCACGCATAACGCGACCGAAGTAATACGCGGCTGGGACTTGTACGCATAACGAGACCAAAGCAATACGCGGCTGGGACTTCTACGCATATCGAGACCGAAGCAATACGCGGCTGGAACTTGTACGCATATCGAGACCGAAGCAATACGCGGCTGGAACTTGCACGCATAACGCGACCGAAGTAATACGCGGCTGGGACTTGAACGCATAACGAGACCGAAGCAATACGCGGCTGGAACTTGTACTCATAACGAGACCGAAGCATGACGCGGCTGGAACTTGTACGCATAACGAGACCGAAGCCACACGCGGCTGGAACTTGTACGCATAACGAGACCGAAGAAAGACGCGGCTGGGACCTTTACGCATAACGATACCGAAGTAATACGCGGCTGGGACTTGTACGCATATCGAAACCGAAGCATTACGCGGCTGGAACTTGTACGCATAACGAGACCGAAGCAATACGCGGCTGGGACTTGTACGCTCGACGATACCGAAGCAACACGCGGCTGGAACTTGTACGCTCTACGAGACCGAAGGAATACGCGGCTGGGACTTGAACGCATAACGAGACCGAAGTAAAACGTGGCTTGGACATGTACGCCTGACGAGACCAAAGCAATACGCGGCTGGGACTTGTACGCATAACGAGACCGAAGCAACATGCCGCTGGAACTTGTACGCATAACGAGACCGAAGCAATACGCGGCTGGGACTTGTACGCTCGACGAGACCAAAGCAATACGCGGCTGGAACTTGTACGCTCGAAGAGACCAAAGCAACGCGCTGCTGGAAATTGTTCGCTCCACGAGACCGAAGCAATACGCGGCTGGAACTTGTTCGCTCGACGAGACCGAAGCAATACGCGGCTGGAACTTGTACGCCCCACGAGATCGTAGCAATACGCGACTGGAACTTGCACGCATAACGAGACCGAAGCATTATGCGGCTGGAACTTGCACGCATAACGAGACCGAAGCAATACGCGGCTGGGATTTGTACGATCGACGAGACTGAAGCAATACGCGGCTGGAACTTGTACGCTCCACGAGATCGAAGCAATACGCGGCTGGAACTTGAACGCTCGACGAGACCGAAGCAACGCGCTGGTGAAACTTGTACGCATAACGCGACCGAAGTAATACGCGGCTGGGACTTGAACGCATAACGAGACCAAAGCAATACGCGGCTGGGACTTGTACGCATATCGAGACCGAAGCATTACACGGCTGGAACTTGCACGCATAGCGAGACCGAAGCAACATGCGGCTGGAACTTGTACGCATAACGAGACCGAAGCAATACGCAGCTGGAACTTGTACGCGTAGCGAGACCGAAGCAATACGCGGCTGGAACTTGAACGCTCGAAGAGACCGAAGGATTACGCGGCTGGGACTTGTACGCATAACGAGATCAAAGCAATACGCGGTTGGAAATTGTACGCTCGACGAGTCCGAAGCAATACGCGGCTGGAACTTGCACGCATAACGCGACCGAAGTAATACGCGGCTGGGACTTGTACGCATAACGAGACCAAAGCAATACGCTGCTGGAACTTGTTCGCTCGACGACACCGAAGCAATGCGCGGCTGGAACTTGTACGCTCCACGAGACCGAAGCAATACGCGGCTGGTACTTGTACGCTCGACGAGACCGAAGCAATACGCGGCTGGAACTTGCACGCATAACGAGACCGAAGCAATACGCGGCTGGAACTTGTACGCTGGACGAGACCGAAGCAATACGCGGCTGGAACTTGCACGCATAACGCGACCGAAGTAATACGCGGCTGGGACTTGTACGCATAACGAGACCAAAGCAATACGCGGCTGGGACTTCTACGCATATCGAGACCGAAGCAATACGCGGCTGGAACTTGTACGCTGGACGAGACCGAAGCAATACGCGGCTGGAACTTGCACGCATAACGCGATCGAAGTAATACGCGGCTGGGACTTGAACGCATAACGAGACCAAAGCAATACGCGGCTGGGACTTGTACGCATATCGAGACCGAAGCATTACACGGCTGGAACTTGCACGCATAGCGAGACCGAAGCAACATGCGGCTGGAACTTGTACGCACAACGAGACCGAAGCAATACGCAGCTGGAACTTGTACGCGTTGCGAGACCGAAGCAATACGCGGCTGGAACTTGAACGCTCGAAGAGACCGAAGGATTACGCGGCTGGGACTTGTACGCATAACGAGATCAAAGCAATAAGCGGTTGGAAATTGTACGCTCGACGAGACCGAAGCAATACGCGGCTGGAACTTGCACGCATAACGCGACCGAAGTAATACGCGGCTGGGACTTGTACGCATAACGAGACCAAAGCAATACGCGGCTGGGACTTCTACGCATATCGAGACCGAAGCAATACGCGGCTGGTACTTGTACGCTCGACGAGACCGAAGCAATACGCGGCAGGATCTTGCACGCATAACGAGACCGAAGCAATACCCGGCTGGAACTTGTACGCTTGACGGTACCGAAGCAATACGCGGCTGGAACTGGCACGCATTACGATACCGAAGCATTATCCGGCTGCAACTTGTACGCTTGACGAGACCGAAGCAATACGCGGCTGGAACTTGCACGCATAACGAGACCGAAGCAATACGCGGCTGGAACTTGTACTCACAACGAGACCGAAGCATGACGCGGCTGGAACTTGTACGCATAACGAGACCGAAGCCACACGCGGCTGGAACTTGTACGCATAACGAGACCGAAGAAAGACGCGGCTGGGACCTTTACGCATAACGATACCGAAGTAATACGCGGCTGGGACTTGTACGCATATCGAAACCGAAGCATTACGCGGCTGGAACTTGTACGCATAACGAGACCGAAGCAATACGCGGCTGGGACTTGTACGCTCGACGATACCGAAGCAACACGCGGCTGGAACTTGTACGCTCTACGAGACCGAAGGAATACGCGGCTGGGACTTGAACGCATAACGAGACCGAAGTAAAACGTGGCTTGGACATGTACGCCTGACGAGACCAAAGCAATACGCGGCTGGGACTTGTACGCATAACGAGACCGAAGCAACATGCGGCTGGAACTTGTACGCATAACGAGACCGAAGCAATACGCGGCTGGGACTTGTACGCTCGACGAGACCAAAGCAATACGCGGCTGGAACTTGAACGCTCGAAGAGACCAAAGCAACGCGCTGCTGGAAATTGTTCGCTCCACGAGACCGAAGCAATACGCGGCTGGAACTTGTTCGCTCGACGAGACCGAAGCAATACGCGGCTGGAACTTGTACGCTTGACGAGACCGCAGCATTACGCGGCTGGAACTTGCACGCATAACGAGACCGAAGCAATAAGCGGCTGGAACTTGTACGCTCGACGAGACCGAAGGAATACGCGGCTGGGACTTTCACGCATAACGAGACCGAAGCAATTCGCGGCTGGAACTCGAACGCTCCACGAGACCGAAGCGATACGCAGCTGGAACTAGCACGCTCGACGAGACCGAAGCAATACGCGGCTGGATCTTGCACGCATAACGTGACCAAAGCAATACGCGGCTGGGACTTGTACGCTCGACGAGACCGAAGCAATACGCGGCTGGGACTTGTACGCATAACGAGACCGAAGCAATAAGCGGCTGGAACTTGTACGCTCGACGAGACCGAAGGAATACGCGGCTGGGACTTTCACGCATAACGAGACCGAAGCAATTCGCGGCAGGAACTTGCACGCATAACGAGACCGAAGCAATACACGGCTGGAACTTGTACGCATAACGAGACCGAAGCAATACGCTGCTCGAACTTGTACGCTCGACGAGACCGAAGCAATACGCGGCTGGAACTTGAACGCTCAACGAGACTGAAGCAATACGCGGCTGGAACTTTCACGCATAACGAGACCGAAGCAATATGCGGCTGGAACTTGCACGCATAACGAGACCGAAGCAATACACAGCTGGAACTTGTACGCATAACGAGACCGAAGCAATACGCTGCTCGACCCTGTACGCTCGACGATACCGAAGCAACACGCGGCTAGAACTCGCACGCTCCACGAGACCGAAGCAACGCGCTGCTGGAACTTGTTCGCTCGACGAGACCGAAGCAATACGCGGCTGGAACTTGTACGCTTGACGAGAACGAAGCAACACGCGGCTGGGACTTGTACGCTCCACGAGACCGAAGCAATACGCGGCTGGGTCTTGTACCCTCGACGAGACCGAAGAAATACGCGGCTGGAACTTGCACGCATAACGAGACCGAAGCAACGCGCTGCTGGAACTTGTACCCTCGACGTGACCGAAGCAATACGCGGCTGGGACTTGTACGCTCGACGAGACCGAAGCAATACGCGGCTGGAACTTGAACGCTCAACGAGACTGAAGCAATACGCGGCTGGAACTTGCACGCATAACGAGACCGCAGCATTACGCGACTGGAACTTGCACGCATAACGAGACCGAAGCAATACGCGGCTGGGACTTGTACGCATAACGCGACCAAAGCAATACGCGGCTGGAACTTGTACGCTCGACGAGACCGAAGCAATACGCGGCTGGGACCTGTACGCATAACGATACCGTAGCAATACGCAGCTGGGACTTGTACGCATAACGATACCGAAGCAATGCGCGGCTGGAACTTGCACGCATAACGAGACCGAAGCAATACGCGGCTGAACCTTGTAGGCATAACGAGACCAAAGCAACACGCGGCTGGAACTTGTGCGATCCACGAGACCGAAGCAATACGCGGCTGGAACTTGTACGCTCGACGAGACCGAAGCAGTATGCATAACGAGAACAAAGCAATACCCGTCTGGAACTTGTACGCATAACGAGACCGAAGCAATACGAGGCTGGAACTTGTACGCATAACGAGACCGAAGCATTACGCGGTTAGAACTTGTACGCATAACGATACCGAAGCAATACGCGGCTGGGACTTGTACGCATAACGAGACCGAAGCAATACACGGCTGGGTCTTGTACGCATAACGAGGCCGGAGCAATACGCGGCTGGAAATTGTACGCAAAGCGAGATCGAAGCAATACGCGGCTGGAACTTGTACGCATAACGAGACCGCAGCTATACGCGCCTGGGACTTGTATGCTCCACGAGACCGAAGCAATACGCGTCTGGTACTTGTACGCATAACGAGACCGAAGCAATACGAGGCTGGAACTTGTACGCATAACGGGACCGAAGCAATACACGGCTAGGTCTTGTACGCATAACGAGACCGGAGCAATACGCGGCTGGGATTTGTACGCATAACGAGACCGAAGCAATAAGCGGCTGGAACTTGTACGCTCGACGAGACCGAAGGAATACGCGGCTGCGTCTTGTACGCATAACGAGACCGGAGCAATACGCGGCTGGGACTTGTTCGCTCAACGAGACTGAAGCAATACGCGGCTGGAACTTGTACGCTCGACGATACCGAAGCAATACGCGGCTGGGACTTGCACGCATAACGAGACCGAAGCATTTCGCGGCTGGAACATGTACGCATAACGAGACCGAAGCATTACGCGGCAGGAACTTGTACGCATAACGAGACCGAAGCAATACGCAGCTGGAACTTGTACGCATAACAAGACCGAAGCAACACGCGGCTGGGACTTGTACGCATAACGATACCGAAGCAATACGCGGCTGGGACTTGTGCGCATAACGACACCAAAGCAATACGTGGCTGGAACTTGCACGCTCGACGAGACCGAAGCAATACGCGGCTGGAACTCGAACGCTCCACGAGACCGAAGCGATACGCAGCTGGAACTAGCACGCTCGACGAGACCGAAGCAATACGCGGCTGGATCTTGCACGCATAACGAGACCGATGCAATACGCGGCTGGAACTTGTACGCTCGACGTGACCGAAGCAATACGCGGCTGGGACTTGTACGCTCCACGAAACCGAAGCATAGCGCGGCTGGAACTTGTACGCATAACGAGACCGAAGCAACACGCGGCTGGAACTTGAACGCATAACAAGACCGAAGCAACACGCGGCTAGGACTTGTACGCATAACGAGACCGAAGCAATACACGGCTGGAGCTTGTACGCATAACGAGACCGAAGCAATACGCGGCTGGGTCTTGTACGCATAACGAGACCGGAGCAATACGCGGCTGGGACTTGTACGCATAACGAGACCGAAGCAATAAGCGGCTGGAACTTGTACGCTCGACGAGACCGAAGGAATACGCGGCTGGGACTTTCACGCATAACGAGACCGAAGCAATTCGCGGCTGGAACTCGAACGCTCCACGAGACCGAAGCGATACGCAGCTGGAACTAGCACGCTCGACGAGACCGAAGCAATACGCGGCTGGATCTTGCACGCATAACGTGACCAAAGCAATACGCGGCTGGGACTTGTACGCTCGACGAGACCGAAGCAATACGCGGCTGGGACTTGTACGCATAACGAGACCGAAGCAATAAGCGGCTGGAACTTGTACGCTCGACGAGACCGAAGGAATACGCGGCTGGGACTTTCACGCATAACGAGACCGAAGCAATTCGCGGCAGGAACTTGCACGCATAACGAGACCGAAGCAATACACGGCTGGAGCTTGTACGCATAACGAGACCGAAGCAATACGCGGCTGGAGCTTGCACGCATAACGAGACCGAGGCTATACGCGGTTGGAGCATGTACGCTCCACGAGAACGAAGCAATACGTGGCTGGAACTAGTACGCTTGACGAGACCGAAGCAATACGCGGCCGGAACTTGTACGCATAACGAGACCGAAGCAATATGCGGCTGGGAATTGTACGCTCTACGGGGCCGAAGCAATACGCGGCTGGAACCTATATGCTCGACGAGACCGAAGCAACGCGCTGCTGGAACTTGTACGCATAACGAGACCGAAGCAACACGCGGCTGGAACTTGCACGCTCGACGAGACCGAAGCAACGCGCTGCTGGATCTTGCACGCATAACGAGACCGAAGCAATACGCGGCTGGAACTTGTACGCTCGACGAGACCGAAGCAATACGCGGCTGGGACTTGTACGCTCCACGAGACCGAAGCAATACGCGGATGGAACTTGTACGCTCCACGAGACCGAAGCAACGCGCTGCTGGAACTTGTACGCATAACGAGACCGAAGCAAAACGCGGCTGGAACTTGTACCCTCGACGAGACCGAAGCAACGCGCTGCTGGAACTTGTACGCATAACGAGACCGAAGCAAAACGCGGCTGGAACTTGTACCCTCGACGAGACCGAAGCAATACGCGGCTGGGACTTGTACGCTCCACGAGACCGAAGTGATACGCGGCTGGAACTTGTACGCTCGACGAGACCGAAGCAATACGCGGCTCGAACTTGTACGCATAACAAGGCCGAAGCAACACGCGGCTGGAACTTCTACACTGGACGAGACCGTAGCAATACGCGGCTGGAGCTTGTACGCATCACGAGATCGAAGCAATACGCGGCTGGAACTTGTACGCATAACAAGGCCGAAGCAACACGCGGCTGGAACTTCTACACTCGACGAGACTGAAGCAATACGCGGCTGGAACTTGTACGCATAACGAGACCGCAGCATTACGCGGCTGGAACTTGCACGCATAACGAGACCGAAGCAATACGCGGCTGAACCTTGTAGGCATAACGAGACCAAAGCAACACGCGGCTGGAACTTGTGCGATCCACGAGACCGAAGCAACACGCGGCTGGAACTTGTGCGATCCACGAGACCGAAGCAATACGCGGCTGGAACTTGTACGCTCGACGAGACCGAAGCAATACGCGGCTGGGACTTGTAGGTATAACGAGAAGAGAGCAATACGCAGGTGGAACTTGTACGCTCGAAGAGACCGAAGGAATACGCGGCAGGGACTAATATTCATAACGAGACCAAAGCAACACGCGGCTGGAACTTGTGCGATCCACGAGACCGAAACAATACGCGGCTGGAACATGTACGCTCGACGAGACCGAAGCAGTATGCATAACGAGAACAAAGCAATACCCGTCTGGAACTTGTACGCATAACGAGACCGAAGCAATACGAGGCTGGAACTTGTACGCATAACGAGACCGAAGCATTACGCGGTTAGAACTTGTACGCATAACGATACCGAAGCAATACGCGGCTGGGACTTGTACGCATAACGAGACCGAAGCAATACACGGCTGGGTCTTGTACGCATAACGAGACCGGAGCAATACGCGGCTGGAAATTGTACGCAAAGCGAGATCGAAGCAATACGCGGCTGGAACTTGTACGCATAACGAGACCGCAGCTATACGCGCCTGGGACTTGTATGCTCCACGAGACCGAAGCAATACGCGTCTGGTACTTGTACGCATAACGAGACCGAAGCAATACGAGGCTGGAACTTGTACGCATAACGGGACCGAAGCATTACGCGGTTAGAACTTGTACGCATAACGATACCGAAGCAATACGCGGCAGGGACTTGTACGCATAACGAGACCGAAGCAATACACGGCTAGGTCTTGTACGCATAACGAGACCGGAGCAATACGCGGCTGGGACTTGTTCGCTCAACGAGACTGAAGCAATACGCGGCTGGAACTTGTACGCTCGACGATACCGAAGCAATACGCGGCTGGGACTTGTACGCATAACGAGACCGAAGCATTTCGCGGCTGGAACATGTACGCATAACGAGACCGAAGCATTACGCGGCAGGAACTTGTACGCATAACGAGTCCGAAGCAATACGCAGCTGGAACTTGTACGCATAACAAGACCGAAGCAACACGCGGCTGGGACTTGTACGCATAACGATACCGAAGCAATACGCGGCTGGGACTTGTGCGCATAACGACACCAAAGCAATACGCGGCTGGAACTTGCACGCTCGACGAGACCGAAGCAATACGCGGCTGGAACTCGAACGCTCCACGAGACCGAAGCGATACGCAGCTGGAACTTGCACGCTCGACGAGACCGAAGCAATACGCGGCTGGATCTTGCACGCATAACGAGACCGATGCAATACGCGGCTGGAACTTGTACGCTCGACGTGACCGAAGCAATACGCGGCTGGGACTTGTACGCTCCACGAGACCGAAGCATAGCGCGGCTGGGACTTGTACGCATAACGAGACCGAAGCAATAAGCGGCTGGAACTTGTACGCTCGACGAGACCGAAGGAATACGCGGCTGGGACTTTCACGCGTAACGAGACCGAAGCATTATCCGGCTGCAAGTTGTACGCTTGACGAGACCGAAGCAATACGCGGCTGGAACTTGTACGCTCGACGAGACCGAAGCAGTACGCGGCTGGAACTTGCACGCATAACGAGACCGGAGCAATACGCGGCTGGAACTTGTACGCTCGACGTGACCGAAGAAATACGCGGCTGGAACTTGTACGCTCCACGAGATCGAAGCAATACGCGACTGGAACTTGCACGCATAACGAGACCGAAGCATTACGCGGCTGCAACTTGCACGCATAACGAGACCGAAGCAATACGCGGCTGGAACTTGTACCCTCGACGAGACCGAAGAAATACGCGGCTGGAACTTGCACGCTCCACGAGACCGAAGCAATACGCGGCTGGAACTTGTACGCATAACGAGACCGAAGCAATACGCGGCTGGAGCTTGCACGCATAACGAGACCGAGGCTATACGCGGTTGGAGCATGTACGCTCCACGAGAACGAAGCAATACGTGGCTGGAACTAGTACGCTTGACGAGACCGAAGCAATACGCGGCCGGAACTTGTACGCATAACGAGACCGAAGCAATACGCGGCTGGGAATTGTACGCTCTACGGGGCCGAAGCAATGCGCGGCTGGAACCTATATGCTCGACGAGACCGAAGCAACGCGCTGCTGGAACTTGTACGCATAACGAGACCGAAGCAACACGCGGCTGGAACTTGCACGCTCGACGAGACCGAAGCAACGCGCTGCTGGATCTTGCACGCATAACGAGACCGAAGCAATACGCGGCTGGAACTTGTACGCTCGACGAGACCGAAGCAATACGCGGCTGGGACTTGTACGCTCCACGAGACCGAAGCAATACGCGGATGGAACTTGTACGCTCCACGAGATCGAAGCAATTCGCGACTGGAACTTGCACGCATAACGAGACCGAAGCATTACGCGGCTGGAACTTGCACGCATAACGAGACCGAAGCAATACGCGGCTGGGACTTGTACGCATAACGCGACCAAAGCAATACGTGGCTGGAACATGTACGCTCGACGAGACCGAAGAAACGCGCTGCTGGAACTTGTACGCATAACGAGACCGAAGCAATACGCGTCTGGAACTTGTACGCATAACGAGACCGAAGCAATACGAGGCTGGAACTTGTACGCATAACGAGACCGAAGCATTACGCGGTTAGAACTTGAACGCATAACGATACCGAAGCAATACGCGGCCGGGACTTGTACGCGTAACGAGACCGAAGCAATACGCTGCTGGGACTTGTTCGCTCGACGACACCGAAGCAAGACACAGCTGGAACTTGAACGCTCGATGAGACCGAAGGATTACGCGGCTGGGACTTGCACGCATAACGAGACCGAAGTAATACGCGGCTGGGACTTGTACGCATAACGAGACCACAGCAATACGCGGCTGGGACTTGTACGCATATCGAGACCGAGGCATTACGCGGCTGGAACTTGCACGCATAACGAGACCGAAGCAACATGCGGCTGGAACTTGCACGGATAACGAGACCGAAGCAATACACGGCTGGGAATTGTACGATCAACGAGACCGCAGGAATACGCGGCTGGGACTTGTACGCTGCATGAGACCGAAGTAATACGCGGCTGGGACTTGTACGCATAACGATACCGAAGCAATACGCGGCTGGGACTGGTACGCATAACGAGACCAAAGGAATACGCGGCTGGGAATTGTACGCTCGACGAGACCGAAGCAATACGCGGCTGGAACTTGTACGCGTAACGAGACAGAAGCAATACGCGGCTGGAACTTGAACGCTCGAAGAGACCGAAGGATTACGCGGCTGAGACTTGTACGCATATCGAGACCGAAGCATTACGCGGCTGGAACTTGTACGCATAACGAGACCGAAGCAACATGCGGCTGGAACTTGTACGCATAACGAGACCGAAGCAATACACGGCTGGTACTTGTACGCATAACGAGACCGAAGCAATACGCGGCTGGGACTTGTACGCCCGGCGAGACCGAAGCAATACGCGGCAGGATCTTGCACGTGTAACGAGACCGAAGCAATACGCGGCTGGAACTTGCACGCTCGACGAGACCGAAGCAATACGCGGCTGGAACTTGCACGCATAACGAGACCGAAATATTACGCGGATGGAACTTGTACGCATAACGAGACCGAAGCAACATGCGGCTGGAACTTGTACGCATAACGAGACCGAAGCAATACACGTCTGGGACTTGTACGCATAACGAGACCGAAGCAATACGCGGCTGGGTCTTGTACGCTCGACGAGACCGAAGCAATACGCGGCTGGAACCTGTACGCTCGACGAGACCGAAGCAACGCGCTGCTGAAACTTGAACGCATAACGAGACCGAAGCATTACGCGGCTGGAACTTGTACGCATAGCGAGACCTAAGCAACATGCGGCTGGGACTTGTACGCTCGACGAGACCGAAGAAATACGCGGCTGGAACTTGTACGCATAACGATACCGAAGCAATACGCGGTTGGGACTTGTACGCACAACGAGACCGAAGCAATACGCGGCTGGGTCTTGTACGCTCGACGAGACCGAAGGATTACGCGGCTGGGACTTGTAAGCATAACGAGACCGAAGCAATACGCCGCTGGGTCTTGTACGCTCGACGAGACCGAAGCAATACGCGGCTGGAACTTGAACGCTCGATGAGACCGAAGGATTGCGCGGCTGGGACTTGTAAGCATAACGAGACCGAAGCAATACGCGGCTGGGTCTTGTACGCTCGACGAGACCGAAGCAATACGCGGCTGGAACTTGCACGCATAACGAGACCGAAGTAATACGCGGCTGGGACTTGTACGCATAACGAGACCATAGCAATACGCGGCTGGGACTTGTACGCATATCGAGACCGAGGCATTACGCGGCTGGAACTTGCACGCATAACGAGACCGAAGCAACATGCGGCTGGAACTTGCACGCATAACGAGACCGAAGCAATACACGGCTGGGAATTGTACGATCAACGAGACCGCAGGAATACGCGGCTGGGACTTGTACGCTGCATGAGACCGAAGTAATACGCGGCTGGGACTTGTACGCATAACGATACCGAAGCAATACGCGGCTGGGACTGGTACGCATAACGAGACCAAAGGAATACGCGGCTGGGAATTGTACGCTCGACGAGACCGAAGCAATACGCGGCTGGGACTAGTACGCATAGTGAGACCGAAGCATTACGCGGCTGGAACTTGTACGCATAATGAGACCGAAGCAACATGCGGCTGGAACTTGTACGCGTAACGAGACAGAAGCAATACGCGGCTGGAACTTGAACGCTCGACGAGACCGAAGCAATACGCGGCTGGAACTTGTACGCGTAACGAGACAGAAGCAATACGCGGCTGGAACTTGAACGCTCGACGAGACCGAAGCAATACGCGGCTGGAACTTGCACGCATAACGAGACCGAAGTAATACGCGGCTGGGACTTGTACGCATAACGAGACCAAAGCAATACGCGGCTGGGACTAGTACGCATAGCGAGACCGAAGCATTACGCGGCTGGAACTTGTACGCATAATGAGACCGAAGCAACATGCGGCTGGAACTTGTATGCATAACGAGACCGAAGCAGTACGCTGCTGGAACTTGTTCGCTCGACGACACCGAAGCAATACGCGGCTGGAACTTGTACGCTCCACGAGACCGAAGCAATACGTGGCTGGTACTTGTACGCCCGGCGAGACCGAAGCGATACGCGGGAGGATCTTGCACGTGTAACGAGACCGAAGCAATACGCGGCTGGAACTTGTACGCTCGACGAGACCGAAGCAATACCCGGCTGGAACTTGTACGCTTGACGGTACCGAAGCAATACGCGGCTGGAACTGGCACGCATAACGAGACCGAAGCATTATCCGGCTGCAACTTGTACGCCTTACGAGACCGAAGCAATACGCGGCTGGAACTTGCACGCATAACGAGACCGAAGTATTACGCGGATGGAACTTGTACGCATAACGAGACCGAAGCAACATGCGGCTGCAACTTGTACGCTTGACGTGACCGAAGCAATACGCGGCTGGAACCTGCACGCATAACGAGACCGAAGCAATACGCGGCTAGAACTTATACTCATAACGATACCGAAGCATTACGCGGCTGGAACTTGTACGCATAACGAGACCTAAGCAAGACACGGCTGGGACTTGTACGCATAACGAGACCGAAGCAACACGCGGCTGGGACTTGTACGCTCCACGAGACCGAAGCAATACACGGCTGGAACTTGCACGCGTAACGAGACCGAAGCAATACGCTGCTGGAACTTGTTCGCTCGACGACACCGGAGCAATGCGCGGCTGGAACTTGTACGCTCCACGAGACCGAAGCAATACGCGGCAGGGACTTGTAGGCTCGACGAAACCGAAGGATTACGCGGCTGGGACTTGTACGCTCCACGAGACCGAAGCAATACGCGGCTGGTACTTGTACGCTCGACGAGACCGAAGCAATAATCGGCAGGATCTTGCACGCATAACGAGACCGCAGCAATACGCGGCTGGATATTGCACGCATAACGAGACCGAAGCAATACGCTGCTGGAACTTGTACGCTCGACGAGACCGAAGCAATACGCGGCTGGGACTTGTACGCTCCACGAGACCGAAGCAATACGCGGCTGTAACTTGCACGCATAACGAGACCGAAGCAATACGCGGCTGGAACTTGAACGCTCGAAGAGACCGAAGGATTACGCGGCTGGAACTTGTACGCGTAACGAGACAGAAGCAATACGCGGCTGGAACTTGTACGCATAACGAGACCGAAGGATTACGCGGCTGGGACTTGTAAGCATAACGAGACCGAAGCAATACGCGGCAGGGACTTGTAGGCTCGACGAAACCGAAGGATTACGCGGCTGGAACTTGTACGCATAACGAGACCGAAGCAAGACACGGCTGGGACTTGTACGCATGACGAGACCGAAGCAATACACGGCTGGGAATTGTACGCTCGACGAGACCGAAGCAATACGCGGCTGGAACTTGCACGCATAACGATACCGAAGCAATACTCGGCTGATACTTGTACGCTCGACGAGAACGAAGCAATACGCGGCTAGAACTGGCACGCATCACGAGACCGAAGCATTATCCGGCTGCAACTTGTACGCTTGACGTGACCGAAGCAATACGCGGCTGGAACCTGCACGCATAACGAGACCGAAGCAATACGCGGCTAGAACTTATACTCATAACGATACCGAAGCATTACGCGGCTGGAACTTGTACGCATAACGAGACCTAAGCAAGACACGGCCGGGACTTGTACGCATAACGAGACCGAAGCAACACGCGGCTGGGACTTGCACGCATAACGAGACCGCAGCAATACGCGGCTGGATATTGCACGCATAACGAGACCGAAGCAATACGCTGCTGGAACTTGTTCGCTCGACGACACCGGAGCAATGCGCGGCTGGATCTTGTACGCTCCACAGGACCGAAGCAATACACGGCTGGAACTTGCACGCGTAACGAGACCGAAGCAATACGCGGCTGGAACTTGTACGCTCGACGATCCGGAAGCAAACAAAACGTGCGTTTCACGCACCGAATTGCTCCTTTTGGCTCAAAACGTGCGGTTCGTGCACAGAATCGCCGCTTTTGCTCAGTTTTGGCACAAAACGTGCGCCTCGTGCACAGAATCGCCGCATCTGCTCTGTTTTGTCACAAAACGTGCGTTTCGTGCACAGAATCTCTGCTTTTTCCCAGTTTTGGCACAAAACGTACGTTTCACTCACCGAATTGCTCCTCCAAGCACAAAACGTGCGTTTCGTGCTAAGAATCGCTGCTTTTGCCCAGTTTTGGCACGAAACGTGCGGTTCGTGCACAGAATCGCCGCATCTGCTCTGTTTTGTCACAAAACGTGCGTTTCGTGCACAGAATCTCTGCTTTTTCCCAGTTTTGGCACAAAGCGTACGTTTCACTCACCGAATTGCTCCTCCAGGCACAAAACGTGCGTTTCGTGCTAAGAATCGCTGCTTTTGCTCAGCTTTGGCACAAAACGCGCGTTTCGTGCACAGAATAACCGCTTTTGCTCAGTTTTTGCACAAAACGTGCGTTTCGTGCACAGAATCGCCGCTTTTGCTCAGTTTTGGCACAAAACTAGCATTTCGTGCACAGAATCGCCGATTTTGCTTAGTTTTGGCCCAAAACGTGCGTGTCGTGCACAGAATCGCCGCTTTTGCTCCTTATTGTCACAAAACGTGCGTTTCGTGCACAGAATCGCCGCTTTCGCTCAGTTTTGGCACAAAACTGGCGTTTCGTGCACAGAATCGCTGCTTTTGCTCAGTTTTGGCACAAAACCCGCGATTCGTACACAGAATCGCTGCTTTTGCTCCGTTTTGGCATAAAACGGGCGTTTCGTGCACAGAATCGCCGCTTTTGCTCAGTTTTGGGATAAAACGGGCGTTTCGTGCACAGAATCGCCGATTTTGTTCATTATTTGCACAAAACAAGCGTTTCGTGCACAGAATCGCCGCTTTTGCTTAGTTTTGGCACAAAACGTGCGTGTCGTGCACAGAATCGCCGCTTTTGCTCCTTATTGTCACAAAACGTGCGTTTCGTGCACAGAATCGCCGCTTTCGCTCAGTTCTGGCACAAAACTGGCGTCTCGTGCACAGAATCGCTGCTTCTGCTTAGTTCTTGCACAAAACTTGCGTTTCACTCACCGAATTGCTCCTTTTGCACAAAACGTGCGTTTCGTGCACAGAATCGCCGCTTTCGCAAAGTTTTGGGACAAAACGTGCGTTTCACGCACCGGATTGCTCCTTCAGGCACAAAACGTGCGTTTGGTGCACAGAATCGCCGCTTTTTGCTCAGTTTTGGCACAAAACCTACGTTTCGTGCACAGAATCGCTGCTTTTGCTCATTATTTGCACAAAACTAGCAATTCGTGCACAGAAATGCCGCTTTTGCGTAGTTTTGGCTCAAAACATGCGTTTCGTGCTCAGAATCGCCGCTTTTGCTCAGTTTTGGCCCAAAACGTGCGTTTCACGCACCGAATTGCTCCTTTTGGCACAAAACGTGCGTTTCGTGCACAGAATCGCCGCTTTTTCTCAGTTTTGGCACAAAACGTGCGTTTCGTGCACAGAATCGCCGTGTTTGCTCAGTTTTGGCACAAAACCCGCGATTCGTGCACAGAATCGCTGCTTTTGCTCAGTTTTGGCACAAAACGGGCGTTTCGTGCACAGAATCACCGCTTTTGCTCAGTTTTGGCACAAAACCTGCGTTTCGTGCACAGAATCGCCGCTTTTACTCATTTCTGGCACAAGACGTGCGTTTCGTGCACAGAATCGCCGCTCTTGCTCTGTTTTGGCACAAAGCTTGCCCTTCTTGCACAGAATCGCCGCTTTTGCTCTGTTTTTGCACAAAACATGCACATTGCGCCGAACCGCCGCTTTTGCTCTGTTTTAGCACAAAACGTGCGCTTCGTGCACAGAATCGCCGTTTTTGCAGAGTTTTGGCACAAAACGTGCGTTTCGTGCACAGAATCGCCGGTTTTTCTCAGTTTTGGCACAAAACTTGCGCTTCTTGCACAGAATCGACGCTTCTGCTCTGTATTGGCACAAAACGTGCGTTTCGTGCACAGAATCGCCGCTTTTACTCATTTCTGGCACAAGACGTGCGTTTCGTGCACAGAATCGCCGCGTTTGCTCTGTACTGGCACAAAACGGGCGTTTCGTGCACAGAATCGCTGTTTTTGCTCAGTTTCGGCACAAAACGCGCGTTTCATTGATAGAATCGCCACTTTTGCTCAGTTTTTGCACAAAACCTGCGTTTCGTGCACAGAATCGCTGCTTTTGCTCTGTTTTGGCACAAAACGCGGGTTTCACGCACCGAATCGTTCCTTTTGGCACACAACGTGCGTTTTGTGCACAGAATCGCTGCTTTTGGTCGGTTTTGGCACAAAACCCGCGATTCGTGCACAGAAATGCCGCTTTTGCTCTGTTTTGGCACAAAACTTGCGCTTCTTGCACAGAATCGACGCTTCTGCTCTGTATTGGCACAAAACGGGCGTTTCGTGCACAGAATCACCGCATTTGCTCAGTTTTGGGATAAAACGTGCGTTTCGTGCACTGAATCGCCGCTTTGGCAAAGTTTTGGGACAAAACGTGCGTTTCACGCACCGGATAGCTCCTTCAGGCACAAAACGTGCGTCTGGTGCACAGAATCGCTGCTTTTGGTCGGTTTTGGCACAAAACCCGCGATTCGTGCACAGAAATGCCGCTTTTGCTCTGTTTTGGCACAAAACTTGCGCTTCTTGCACAGAATCGACGCTTCTGCTCTGTATTGGCACAAAACGGGCGTTTCGTGCACAGAATCGCCGATTTTGCTTAGTTTTGGCCCAAAACGTGCGTTTCGTGCACAGAATCGCCGCTTTCGCTCAGTTTTGGCACAAAACCCGCGATTCGTGCACAGAATCGCTGCTTTTGCTCAGTTTTGGCACAAAACGGGCGTTTCGTGCACAGAATCGCCGCTTTTTCTCAGTTTTGGCACAAAACGTGCGTTTCGTGCACAGAATCGCCGCGTTTGCTCAGTTTTGGCACAAAGCCCGCGATTCGTGCACAGAATCGCTGCTTTTGCTCAGTTTCGGCTCAAAACGTGCGTTTCGTGCACAGAATCGCCGCTTTTGCTCAGTTTCGGCACAAAACGTGCGCTTCTTGCACAGTATCGCCGCTTTTGCTATGTTTTTGCACAAAACATGCACATTGCGCCGAATCGCCGCTTTTGCTCTGTTATAGCACAAAACGTACGCTTCGTGCACAGAATCGACGCTTCTGCACTGTTTTGCAACAAAACGTGCGTTTCGTGCACAGAATCGCCGTGTTTGCTCAGTTTTGGCACAAAACGTGCGTTTCGTGCACAGAACAGTCGCTTCAGCTCAGTTTAGGCACAAAACGTGCGCTTCGTGCGCAGAATCGCCGCTTTTGCTTTGTTTTGGCACAAAACTTGCGCTTCTTGCACAGAATCGACGCTTCTGCTCTGTATTGGCACAAAACGTGCGTTTCGAGCACAGAATCGCCGCTTTTACTCAGTTCTGGCACAGAACGTGCGTTTCGTGCACAGAATCGCCGCTTTTGCTCAGTTTTGACACAAAAGGCGGGTTTCACGCACCGACTTGCTCCTTTTGGCACAAAACGGGCGTTTCGTGCACAGAATCGCAGCTTTTGCTCAGTTTTGGCACAAAACGCGGGTTTCACGCACCGACTTGCTCCTTTTGGCACGAAACGGGCGTTTCGTGCACAGAATCGCAGCTTTTGCTCAGTTTTGGCATAAAACAGGCGTTTCGTGCACAGAATCGCCGCTTTTGCTCAGTTTTGGCATAAAACGGGCGTTTCGTGCACACAATCGCCGCTTTTGTTCATTATTTGCACAAAACTAGGGTTTCGTGCACAGAATCGCAGCTTTTGCTTAGTTTTGGCACAAAGCGTGCGTGTCGTGCACAGAATCGCCGCTTTTGCTCCTTTTGCACAAAACGTGCGTTTCGTGCACAGAATCGCCGCCTTTGCTCAGTTTTGGCACAAAACGTGCGTTTCACGCACCGACCTGCTCCTGCTGACACAAAACGTGCGTTTCGTGCACAGAATCGCCGCTTTTGCTCAGTTTTGGCTCAAAACGTGCGTTTCGTGCACAGAATCGCCGCTTTTACTCAGTTGTGGCACAAAACGTGAGTTTCACCCACCGAATTGCTCCTTTTGGCACAAAACGTGCGTTTCACGCACCGAATTGTTCCTGCTGGCGCAAAACGTGCGTTTCGTACACAGAATCGCCGCTTTTGCTCAGTTGTGGCACAAAACGTGCGTTTCGTGCACTGAATCGCCGCTTTTGCTCTGTTTTGGCACATAACGTGCGTTTCGTGCACAGAATCGCTGCTTCTGCTTAGTTTTTGCACAAAGCTTGCGCTTCTTGCAGAGAATCGCCGCTTTTGCTCTGTTTTTGCACAAAACATGCACATTGCGCCGAATCGCCCCATTTGCTCTGTTTTAGCACAAAACGTGCGTTTCGTGTACAGAATCGCCGTTTTTGCTCTGTTTCGGCTCAAAACGTGCGTTTCATGCACAGAATCGCCGCTTTTGCTCTGTTTTGCAACAAAACGTGGGTTTCGTGCACAGAATCGCTGCTTTTGCAGAGTTTTGGCACAAAACGTGCGTTTCGTGCACAGAATCGCCGCTTTTTCTCAGTTTTGGCACAAAACGTGCGTTTCGTGCACAGAATCGCCGCGTTTGCTCAGTTGTGGCACAAAACGTGAGTTTCACCCACCGAATTGCTCCTTTTGGCACAAAACGTGCGTTTCACGCACCGAATTGCTCCTGCTGGCACAATACGTGCGTTTCGTGCGCAGAATCGCCGTTTTTGCTCTGTTTTGCAACAAAACGTGCGTTTCGTGCACAGAATCACCGCTTTTGCTCAGTTTCTGCTCAAAACGTGCGTTTCGTGCACATAATCGCCGCTTTTGCTCTGTTTTGCAACAAAACGTGGGTTTCGTGCACAGAATCGCTGCTTTTGCAGAGTTTTGGCACAAAACGTGCGTTTCGTGCACAGAATCGCCGCGTTTGCTCAGTTTTGGCACAAAGCCCGCGATTCGTGCACAGAATCGCTGCTTTTGCTCAGTTTCGGCTCAAAACGTGCGTTTCGTGCACAGAATCGCCGCTTTTGCTCAGTTTTGGCACAAAACGTGCGCTTCTTGCACAGTATCGCCGCTTTTGCTATGTTTTTGCACAAAACATGCACATTGCGCCGAATCGCCGCTTTTGCTCTGTTATAGCACAAAACGTGCGCTTCGTGCACAGAATCGACGCTTCTGCACTGTTTTGCAACAAAACGTGCGTTTCGTGCACAGAATCGCCGTGTTTGCTCAGTTTTGGCACAAAACGTGCGTTTCGTGCACAGAACAGTCGCTTCAGCTCAGTTTAGGCACAAAACGTGCGCTTCGTGCGCAGAATCGCCGCTTTTGCTTTGTTTTGGCACAAAACTTGCGCTTCTTGCACAGAATCGACGCTTCTGCTCTGTATTGGCACAAAACGTGCGTTTCGAGCACAGAATCGCCGCTTTTACTCAGTTCTGGCACAGAACGTGCGTTTCGTGCACAGAATCGCCGCTTTTGCTCAGTTTTGACACAAAAGGCGGGTTTCACGCACCGACTTGCTCCTTTTGGCACAAAACGGGCGTTTCGTGCACAGAATCGCAGCTTTTGCTCAGTTTTGGCACAAAACGCGGGTTTCACGCACCGACTTGCTCCTTTTGGCACGAAACGGGCGTTTCGTGCACAGAATCGCAGCTTTTGCTCAGTTTTGGCATAAAACAGGCGTTTCGTGCACAGAATCGCCGCTTTTGCTCAGTTTTGGCATAAAACGGGCGTTTCGTGCACACAATCGCCGCTTTTGTTCATTATTTGCACAAAACTAGGGTTTCGTGCACAGAATCGCAGCTTTTGCTTAGTTTTGGCACAAAGCGTGCGTGTCGTGCACAGAATCGCCGCTTTTGCTCCTTTTGCACAAAACGTGCGTTTCGTGCATAGAATCGCCGCCTTTGCTCAGTTTTGGCACAAAACGTGCGTTTCACGCACCGACCTGCTCCTTCTGACACAAAACGTGCGTTTCGTGCACAGGATCGCGGCTTTTGCTCGGTTTTGGGACAAAACTCGCGATTCGTGCACAGAATCGCCGCTTTTACTCAGTTGTGGCACAAAACGTGAGTTTCACCCACCGAATTGCTCCTTTTGGCACAAAACGTGCGTTTCACGCACCGAATTGCTCCTGCTGGCACAAAACGTGCGTTTCGTACACAGAGTCGCCGCTTTTGCTCTGTTTTGGCACATAACGTGCGTTTCGTGCACAGAATCGCTGCTTCTGCTTAGTTTTTGCACAAAGCTTGCGCTTCTTGCAGAGAATCGCCGCTTTTGCTCTGTTTTTGCACAAAACATGCACATTGCGCCGAATCGCCGCTTTTGCTCTGTTTTAGCACAAAACGTGCGTTTCGTGTACAGAATCGCCGTTTTTGCTCTGTTTCGGCTCAAAACGTGCGTTTCGTGCACAGAATCGCCGCTTTTGCCCTGTTTTGCAACAAAACGTGGGTTTCGTGCACAGAATCGCTGCTTTTGCTCAGTTTTGGCACAAAACGTGCGTTTCGTGCACAGAATCGCCGCTTCAGCTCAGCTTAGGCACAAAACGTGCGCTTCGTGCGCAGAATCGCCGCTTTTGCTCAGTTTTGACCCAAAACGTGCGTATCACGCACGGAATTGCTCCTCCTGGCACAAAACGTGCGTTTCGTGCACAGAATCGCCGCCTTTTCTCAGTTTTGGCACAAAACGCGGGTGTCACGCACCGAATTTCTCCTTTTGGCACAAAACGTGGGTTTTGTGCACAGAATTGCTCGCTCTAGCACAAAACGTGCGTTTCGTGCACAGAATCACCGCTTTTGCTCAGTTTTGGCACAACACGTACGTTTCGTGCACAGAATCGCTGCTTTTGCTCAGTTTTGGCACAAAACGTGCGTTTCGTGCTCAGAATCGCCGCTTTTGCTCAGTTTTGGCTCAAATCCCGCGTTTTGTGCACAGAATCGCAGCTTTTGCTCAGTTCTGCTACAAAACGCTCGTTTCGTTCACAGAATCACCGCATTTGCTCAGTTTTGACACAAAACGTGCGTGTCGTGCACAGAATCGCCGCTTTTGCTCCTTATTGTCACAAAACGTGCGTTTCGTGCACAGAATCGCCGCTTTCGCTCAGTTTTGAGACAAAACGTGCGTTTCACCCACCGAATTGCTCCCTTTGGCACAAAACACGCGTTTCGTGCACAGTATCGCCGCTTTTGCTCAGTTTTTGCACAAAACGTGCGTGTCGTGCACAGAATTGCTCCTTTTGGAACAAAACGTGCGTTTCGTGCACAGAATCGCCGCTTTTGCTCTGTTTTGCAACAAAACGTGGGTTTCGTGCACAGAATCGCTGCTTTTGCAGAGTTTTGGCACAAAACGTGAGTTTCGTGCACAGAATCGCCGCTTCAGCTCAGCTTAGGCACAAAACGTGCGCTTCGTGCGCAGAATCGCCGCTCTTGCTGTGTTTTGGCACAAAACTTGCGCTTCTTGCACAGAATCGACGCTTCTGCTCAATTTTGGCACAAAACGTGCGTTTCGTGCACAGAATCGCCGCGTTTGTTCAGTTTTGGCACAAGATGGGCGTTTTGTGCACAGAATCGCTGCTTTTGCTCAGTTTTGGCACAAATCAGGCGTTTCGGGCTCAGAATCGCCGCTTTTGCTCAATTTTGGCATAAAACGTGCGTTTCGTGCACAGAATGGCCGCGTTTGCTCAGTTTTGGCACAAGACGGGCGTTTTGTGCACAGAATCGTTGCTTTTGCTCAGTTTTGGCACAAAACAGGCGTTTCGTGCTCAGAATCGCCGCTTTTGCTCAGTTTTGGCCCAAAACGTGCGTTTCACCCACCGAATTGCTCCCTTTGGCACAAAACACGCGTTTCGTGCACAGTATCGCCGCTTTTGCTCAGTTTTTGTACAAAACGTGCGTGTCGTGCACAGAATTGCTCCTTTTGGAACAAAACGTGCGTTTCGTGCACAGAATCGCCGCTTTTTCTCAGTTTTGGCACAAAACGTTCGCTTCGTGCACAGAAACGCCGCTCTTGCTCAGTTTTGGCACAAAACAGGCGTTTCGTGCTCAGAATCGCCGCTTTTGCTCAGTTTTGGCCCAAAACGTGCGTATCACGCACCGAATTGCTCCTTTTCGAACAAAACGTGCGTTTCGTGCACAGAATCGCCGCTTTTTCTCAGTTTTGGCACAAAACGTTCGCTTCGTGCACAGAATCGCAGCTCTTGCTCAGTTTTGGCACAAAACGCGGGTTTCACGCACCGACTTGCTCCTTTTGGCACAAAACATGCGTTTGGTGCACAGAATTGCTCGCTTTGGCACAAAACGTGCGTTTCGTGCACAGAATCGCCGCTTTTACTCAGTTCTGGCACAAAACGTGCGTTTCGTGCACAGAATCGCCGCTTTTCCTCAATTTTGCACAAAACGTGCGTTTCGTGCACAGAATCGCCGCGTTTGTTCAGTTTTGGCACAAGACGGGCGTTTTGTGCACAGAATCGCTGCTTTTGCTCAGTTTTGGCACAAATCAGTCGTTTCGGGCTCAGAATCGCCGCTTTTGCTCAATTTTGGCACAAAACGTGCGTTTCGTGCACAGAATCGCCGCGTTTGCTCAGTTTTGGCACAAGACGGGCGTTTTGTGCACAGAATCGCTGCTTTTGCTCAGTTTTGGCACAAAACAGGCGTTTCGTGCTCAGAATCGCCGCTTTTGCTCAGTTTTGGCCCAAAACGTGCGTTTCACCCACCGAATTGCTCCCTTTGGTACAAAACATGCGTTTGGTGCACAGAAGTGCTCGCTTTGGCACAAAACGTGCGTTTCGTGCACAGAATCGCCGCTTTTACTCAGTTCTGGCACAAAACGTGCGTTTCGTGCACAGAATCGCCGCTTTTGCTGAATTTTGGCACAAAACGTGCGTTTCGTGCACAGAATCGCCGCGTTTGCTCAGTTTTGGCACAAGACGGGCGTTTTGTGCACAGAATCGCTGCTTTTGCTCAGTTTTGGCACAAAACAGGCGTTTCGTGCTCAGAATCGCCGCTTTTGCTCAGTTTTGACCCAAAACGTGCGTATCACGCACGGAATTGCTCCTCCTGGCACAAAACGTGCGTTTCGTGCACAGAATCGCCGCCTTTTCTCAGTTTTGGCACAAAACGCGGGTGTTACGCACCGAATTTCTCCTTTTGGCACAAAACGTGGGTTTTGTGCACAGAATTGCTCGCTCTAGCACAAAACGTGCGTTTCGTGCACAGAATCGCCGCTTTTGCCCCGTTTTGGCACAAAACGTGCGTTTCGTGCACAGAATCGCCGCGTTTGCTCAGTTTTGGCACAAAATCCGCGATTCGTGCACAGAATCGCTGCTTTTGCTCAGTTTTGGCACAAAACGGGCGTTTCGTGCACAGAATCACCGCTTTTGCTCAGTTTTGGCACAAAACGGGCGTTTCGTGCACAGAATTACCGCTTTTGCTCAGTTTTGGCACAAGACGGGCGTTTCGTGCACAGAATCGCTGCTTTTGCTCAGTTTTGGCACAAAACGTGCGTTTCGTGCACAGAATCACCGCTTTTGCTCAGTTTTGGCACAACACGTGCGTTTCGTGCACAGAATCGCTGCTTTTGCTCAGTTTTGGCACAAAACGTGCGTTTCGTGCTCAGAATCGCCGCTTTTGCTCAGTTTTGGCTCAAATCCCGCGTTTTGTGCACAGAATCGCAGCTTTTGCTCAGTTCTGCTACAAAACGCTCGTTTCGTTCACAGAATCACCGCATTTGCTCAGTTTTGGCACAAAACGTGCGTTTCGTGCACAGAATCGCCGCTTCAGCTCAGTTTAGGCACAATACGTGCGCTTCGTGCGCAGAATCGCCGCTCTTGCTGTGTTTTGGCACAAAACTTGCGCTTCTTGCACAGAATCGACGCTTCTGCTCTGTATTGGCACAAAACGTGCGTTTCGTGCACAGAATCGCCGCTTTTACTCAGTTCTAGCACAAAACGTGCGTTTCGTGCACAGAATCGCCGCTTTTGCTCAGTTTTGGCAAACAAAACGGGCGTTTAGTGCACAGAATCGCCGCTTTTGCTCCGTTTTGGCACAAAACGTGCGTTTCGTGCACAGAATCGCCGCTTTCGCACAGTTTTGGGACAAAACGTGCGATTCACGCACCGGATTGCTCCTTCTGGCACAAAACGTGCGGTTCGTGCACAGAATCGCCGCTTTTGCTCAGCGTTGGCACAAATCCCGCGTTTCGTGCTCAGAATCGCCGTTTTTGATCAGTTATGGCAGCAAACATGCGTTTCGTGCTCTGAATCGCCGCTTTTGCTCGGTTTTGGCACAAAACGGGCGTTTCGTGTACAGAATCGCCGCTTTGCTCTGTTTTGCTACAAAACGTGCGTTTCGTGCACAGAATCGCTGCTTTTGCTCTGTATTGGCACAAAACGGGCGTTTCGTGCACAGAATCGCCGATTTTGCTTAGTTTTGGCCCAAAACGTGCGTTTCGTGCACAGAATCGCCGCTTTCGCTCAGTTTTGGCACAAAACCCGCGATTCGTGCACAGAATCGCTGCTTTTGCTCAGTTTTGGCACAAAACGGGCGTTTCGTGCACAGAATCGCCGCTTTTGCCCAGTTTTGGCACAAAACGTGAGTTTCACGAACGGAACTGCTCCTCCTGGCACAAAACGTGCGTTTCGTGCACAGAATTGCCGCTTTTGCAGAGTTTTGGCACAAAACGTGCGTTTCGTGCACAGAATCGCCGCTTTTTCACAGTTTTGGCACAAAACGCAAGTTTCACGCACCGAATTGCTCCTTTTGGCACAAAACGTGCGTTTTGTGCACAGAATTGCTCGCTTTAGCACAAAACGTGCGTTTCGTGCACAGAGTCGCCGCTTTTGCTCAGTTTTGGCACAAAACGTGCGTTTCGTGCACAGAATCGCCGCGTTTGCTCAGTTTTGGCACAAAACCCGCGATTCGTGCACAGAATCGCTGCTTTTGCTCAGTTTTGGCACAAAACGGGCGTTTTGTGCACAGGATCGCTGCTTTTGCTCAGTTTTGGCACAAAACAGGCGTTTCGTGCACAGAATCGCCGCTTTTGCTCAGTTTTGGCACAAAACTAGCATTTCGTGCACAGAATCGCCGATTTTGCTTAGTTTTGGCCCAAAACGTGCGTGTCGTGCACAGAATCGCCGCTTTTGCTCCGTTTTGGCATAAAACGGGCGTTTCGTGCACAGAATCGCCGCTTTTGCTCAGTTTTGGGATAAAACGGCGTTTCGTGCACAGAATCACCGCATTTGCTCAGTTTTGGGATAAAACGTGCGTTTCGTGCACTGAATCGCCGCTTTTGCTCAGTTTTGGCACAAAACGGGCGTTTCGTGCACAGAATCGCCGCTTTTGCCCAGTTTTGGCACAGAACGTGAGTTTCACGAACGGAATTGCTCCTCCTGGCACAAAACGTGCGTTTTGTGCACAGAATCGCCGCTTTTGCTCAGTTTTGGCTCAAAACGTGCGTTTCGTGCACAGAATCGCCGCTTTTGCCCAGTTTTGGCACAAAACGTGAGTTTCACGAACGGAACTGCTCCTCCTGGCACAAAACGTGCGTTTCGTGCACAGAATCGCCGCTTTTTCACAGTTTTGGCACAAAACGCGGGTTTCACGCACCGAATTGCTCCTTTTGGCACAAAACGTGCGTTTTGTGCACAGAATTGCTCGCGTTAGCACAAAACGTGCGTTTCGTGCACGGAGTCGCCGCTTTTGCTCAGTTTTGGCACAAAACGTGCGTTTCGTGCACAGAATCGCCGCGTTTGCTCAGTTTTGGCACAAAACCCGCGATTCGTGCACAGAATCGCTGCTTTTGCTCAGTTTTGGCACAAAACGGGCGTTTTGTGCACAGAATCGCTGATTTGCTCAGTTTTGGCACAAAACAGGCGTTTCGTGCACAGAATCACCGCATTTGCTCAGTTTTGGGATAAAACGTGCGTTTCGTGCACAGAATCGCCGCCTTTGCTCAGTTTTGGCACAAAACGTGAGTTTCACGAACGGAACTGCTCCTCCTGGCACAAAACGTGCGTTTCGTGCACAGAATCGCCGCTTTTGCTCAGTTTTGGCTCAAAACGTGCGTTTCGTGCACAGAATCGCCGCTTTTTCACAGTTTTGGCACAAAACGCGGGTTTCACGCACCGAATTGCTCCTTTTGGCACAAAACGTGCGTTTTGTGCACAGAATTGCTCGCTTTAGCACAAAACGTGCGTTTCGTGCACAGAGTCGCCGCTTTTGCTCAGTTTTGGCACAAAACGTGCGTTTCGTGCACAGAATCGCCGCGTTTGCTCAGTTTTGGCACAAAACCCGCGATTCGTGCACAGAATCGCTGCTTTTGCTCAGTTTTGGCACAAAACGGGCGTTTTGTGCACAGAATCGCTGCTTTTGCTCAGTTTTGGCACAAAACAGGCGTTTCGTGCACAGAATCGCCGCTTTTGCTCAGTTTTGGCACAAAACTAGCATTTCGTGCACAGAATCGCCGATTTTGCTTAGTTTTGGCCCAAAACGTGCGTGTCGTGCACAGAATCGCCGCTTTTGCTCCGTTTTGGCATAAAACGGGCGTTTCGTGCACAGAATCGCCGCTTTTGCTCAGTTTTGGGATAAAACGGCGTTTCGTGCACAGAATCACCGCATTTGCTCAGTTTTGGGATAAAACGTGCGTTTCGTGCACAGAATCGCCGCTTTTGCTCAGTTTTGGCACAAAACGTGCGTTTCGTGCACAGAATCACCGCTTTTGCTCAGTTTCGGCTCAAAACGTGCGTTTCGTGCACATAATCGCCGCTTTTGCTCTGTTTTGCAACAAAACGTGGGTTTCGTGCACAGAATCGCTGCTTTTGCAGAGTTTTGGCACAAAACGTGCGTTTCGTGCACAGAATCGCCGCTTTTTCTCAGTTTTGGCACAAAACGTGCGTTTCGTGCACAGAATCGCCGCGTTTGCTCAGTTTTGGCACAAAGCCCGCAATTCGTGCACAGAATCGCTGCTTTTGCTCAGTTTCGGCTCAAAACGTGCGTTTCGTGCACAGAATCGCCGCTTTTGCTCAGTTTTGGCACAAAACGTGCGCTCTTGCACAGTATCGCCGCTTTTGCTATGTTTTTGCACAAAACATGCACATTGCGCCGAATCGCCGCTTTTGCTCTGTTATAGCACAAAACGTGCGCTTCGTGCACAGAATCGACGCTTCTGCACTGTTTTGCAACAAAACGTGCGCTTCGTGCACAGAATCGCCGTGTTTGCTCAGTTTTGGCACAAAACGTGCGTTTCGTGCACAGAACAGTCGCTTCAGCTCAGTTTAGGCACAAAACGTGCGCTTCGTGCGCAGAATCGCCGCTTTTGCTTTGTTTTGGCACAAAACTTGCGCTTCTTGCACAGAATCGACGCTTCTGCTCTGTATTGGCACAAAACGTGCGTTTCGAGCACAGAATCGCCGCTTTTACTCAGTTCTGGCACAGAACGTGCGCTTCGTGCTCAGAATCGCCGCTTTTGCTCAGTTTTGGCACAAAAGGCGGGTTTCACGCACCGACTTGCTCCTTTTGGCACAAAACGGGCGTTTCGTGCACAGAATCGCAGCTTTTGCTCAGTTTTGGCACAAAACGCGGGTTTCACGCACCGACTTGCTCCTTTTGGCACGAAACGGGCGTTTCGTGCACAGAATCGCAGCTTTTGCTCAGTTTTGGCATAAAACAGGCGTTTCGTGCACTGAATCGCCGCTTTTGCTCAGTTTTGGCATAAAACGGGCGTTTCGTGCACACAATCGCCGCTTTTGTTCATTATTTGCACAAAACTAGGGTTTCGTGCACCGAATCGCCGCTTTTACTCAGTTGTGGCACAAAACCAGCGTTTCGTGCACAGAATCGCAGCTTTTGCTTAGTTTTGGCACAAAGCGTGCGTGTCGTGCACAGAATCGCCGCTTTTGCTCCTCTTGCACAAAACGTGCGTTTCGTGCACAGAATCGCCGCCTTTGCTCAGTTTTGGCACAAAACGTGAGTTTCACGAACGGAACTGCTCCTCCTGGCACAAAACGTGCGTTTCGTGCACAGAATCGCCGCTTTTGCTCAGTTTTGGCTCAAAACGTGCGTTTCGTGCACAGAATCGCCGCTTTTTCACAGTTTTGGCACAAAACGCGGGTTTCACGCACCGAATTGCTCCTTTTGGCACAAAACGTGCGTTTTGTGCACAGAATTGCTCGCTTTAGCACAAAACGTGCGTTTCGTGCACAGAGTCGCCGCTTTTGCTCAGTTTTGGCACAAAACGTGCGTTTCGTGCACAGAATCGCCGCGTTTGCTCAGTTTTGGCACAAAACCCGCGATTCGTGCACAGAATCGCTGCTTTTGCTCAGTTTTGGCACAAAACGGGCGTTTTGTGCACAGAATCGCTGCTTTTGCTCAGTTTTGGCACAAAACAGGCGTTTCGTGCACAGAATCGCCGCTTTTGCTCAGTTTTGGCACAAAACTAGCATTTCGTGCACAGAATCGCCGATTTTGCTTAGTTTTGGCCCAAAACGTGCGTGTCGTGCACAGAATCGCCGCTTTTGCTCCGTTTTGGCATAAAACGGGCGTTTCGTGCACAGAATCGCCGCTTTTGCTCAGTTTTGGGATAAAACGGCGTTTCGTGCACAGAATCACCGCATTTGCTCAGTTTTGGGATAAAACGTGCGTTTCGTGCACAGAATCGCCGCTTTTGCTCAGTTTTGGCACAAAACGTGCGTTTCGTGCACAGAATCACCGCTTTTGCTCAGTTTCGGCTCAAAACGTGCGTTTCGTGCACATAATCGCCGCTTTTGCTCTGTTTTGCAACAAAACGTGGGTTTCGTGCACAGAATCGCTGCTTTTGCAGAGTTTTGGCACAAAACGTGCGTTTCGTGCACAGAATCGCCGCTTTTTCTCAGTTTTGGCACAAAACGTGCGTTTCGTGCACAGAATCGCCGCGTTTGCTCAGTTTTGGCACAAAGCCCGCAATTCGTGCACAGAATCGCTGCTTTTGCTCAGTTTCGGCTCAAAACGTGCGTTTCGTGCACAGAATCGCCGCTTTTGCTCAGTTTTGGCACAAAACGTGCGCTCTTGCACAGTATCGCCGCTTTTGCTATGTTTTTGCACAAAACATGCACATTGCGCCGAATCGCCGCTTTTGCTCTGTTATAGCACAAAACGTGCGCTTCGTGCACAGAATCGACGCTTCTGCACTGTTTTGCAACAAAACGTGCGTTTCGTGCACAGAATCGCCGTGTTTGCTCAGTTTTGGCACAAAACGTGCGTTTCGTGCACAGAACAGTCGCTTCAGCTCAGTTTAGGCACAAAACGTGCGCTTCGTGCGCAGAATCGCCGCTTTTGCTTTGTTTTGGCACAAAACTTGCGCTTCTTGCACAGAATCGACGCTTCTGCTCTGTATTGGCACAAAACGTGCGTTTCGAGCACAGAATCGCCGCTTTTACTCAGTTCTGGCACAGAACGTGCGCTTCGTGCTCAGAATCGCCGCTTTTGCTCAGTTTTGGCACAAAAGGCGGGTTTCACGCACCGACTTGCTCCTTTTGGCACAAAACGGGCGTTTCGTGCACAGAATCGCAGCTTTTGCTCAGTTTTGGCACAAAACGCGGGTTTCACGCACCGACTTGCTCCTTTTGGCACGAAACGGGCGTTTCGTGCACAGAATCGCAGCTTTTGCTCAGTTTTGGCATAAAACAGGCGTTTCGTGCACTGAATCGCCGCTTTTGCTCAGTTTTGGCATAAAACGGGCGTTTCGTGCACACAATCGCCGCTTTTGTTCATTATTTGCACAAAACTAGGGTTTCGTGCACCGAATCGCCGCTTTTACTCAGTTGTGGCACAAAACTAGCGTTTCGTGCACAGAATCGCAGCTTTTGCTTAGTTTTGGCACAAAGCGTGCGTGTCGTGCACAGAATCGCCGCTTTTACTCAGTTGTGGCACAAAACGTGAGTTTCACCCTCCGAATTGCTCCTTTTGGCACAAAACGTGCGTTTCACGCACCGAATTGCTCCTGCTGGCACAAAACGTGCGTTTCGTGCACAGAATCGCCGCTTTTACTCAGTTGTGGCACAAAACGTGAGTTTCACCCACCGAATTGCTCCTTTTGGCACAAAACGTGCGTTTCACGCACCGAATTGCTCCTGCTGGCACAAAACGTGCGTTTCGTACACAGAATCGCCGCTTTTGCTGTGTTTTGGCACAAAACGTGCGTTTCGTGCACAGAATCAAAGCATTTGCTCAGTTTTGGCACAAAACGTGCGTGTCGTGCACAGAATCGCCGCTTTTGCACCTTATTGTCACAAAACGTGCGTTTCGTGCACAGAATCGCCGCTTTTGCTCTGTTTTGGCACATAACGTGCGTTTCGTGCACAGAATCGCTGCTTCTGCTTAGTTTTTGCACAAAGCTTGCGCTTCTTGCAGAGAATCGCCGCTTTTGCTCTGTTTTTGCACAAAACATGCACATTGCGCCGAATCGCCGATTTTGCTCTGTTTTAGCACAAAACGTGCGTTTCGTGCTCAGAATCGCCGCTTTTGCTCATTATTGGCACAAAACGTGCGTTTCGTGCACAGAATCGCCGCTTTTGCTTAGTTTTGGCACAAGACGTGCGTTTCGTGCACAGAATCACCGCTTTTGCTCAGTTTTGGCACAAAACGTGCGTTTCACGCACCTACCTGCTCCTTCTGACACAAAACGTGCGTTTCGTGCACAGGATCGCGGCTTTTGCTTAGGTTTGGCACAAAACCGGCGATTCGTGCACAGAATCGCCGCTTTTGCTCAGTTGAGGCACAAAACGTGAGTTTCACGCACCGACTTGCTCCTTTTGGCACAAAACGTGCGTATGGTGCACAGAATTGCTCGCTTTGGCACAAAACGTGCGTTTCGTGCACAGAATCGCCGCTTTTGTTCAGTTTTGGCTCAAAACGTGCGCTTCGTGCACAGAATCGCCGCCTTTGCTCAGTTTTGGCACAAAACGTGCGTTTCACGCACCGACCAGCTCCTTCTGACACAAAACGTGCGTTTCGTGCACAGGATCGCGGCTTTTGCTCGGTTTTGGGACAAAACTCGCGATTCGTGCACAGAATCGCCGCTTTTACTCAGTTGTGGCACAAAACGTGAGTTTCACCCACCGAATTGCTCCTTTTGGCACAAAACGTGCATTTCACGCACCGAATTGCTCCTGCTGGCACAAAACGTGCGTTTCGTACACAGAGTCGCCGCTTTTGCTGTGTTTTGGCACAAAACGTGCGTTTCGTGCACAGAATCACCGCATTTGCTCAGTCTTGGCACAAAACGTGCGTTTCGTGCACAGAATCGCCGCTTTTGCTCTGTTTCGGCTCAAAACGTGCGGTTCGTGCACAGAATCGCCGCTTTTGCTCTGTTTTGCAACAAAACGTGGGTTTCGTGCACAGAATCGCTGCTTTTGCAGAGTTTTGGCACAAAACGTGCGTTTCGTGCACAGAATCGCCGCTTCAGCTCAGCTTAGGCACAAAACGTGCGCTTCGTGCGCAGAATCGCCGCTCTTGCAGTGTTTTGGCACAAAACTTGCGCTTCTTGCACAGAATCGACGCTTCTGCTCTGTATTGGCACAAAACGTGCGTTTCGTGCACAGAATCGCCGCTTTTACTCAGTTCTGGCACAAAACGTGCGTATCGTGCACAGAATCGCCGCTTTTCCTCAATTTTGGCACAAAACGTGCGTTTGGTGCACAGAGTCGCCGCGTTTGTTCAGTTTTGGCACAAGACGGGCGTTTTGTGCACAGAATCGCTGCTTTTGCTCAGTTTTGGCACAAATCAGGCGTTTCGTGCTCAGAATCGCCGCTTTTGCTCAGTTTTGGCCTAAAACGTGCGTATCACGCACCGAATTGCTCCTTTTGGAACAAAACGTGCGTTTCGTGCACAGAATCGCCGCTTTTTCTCAGTTTTGGCACAAAACGTTCGCTTCGTGCACACAATCGCCGCTCTTGCTCAGTTTTGGCACAAAACGCGGGTTCCACGCACCGACTTGCTCCTTTTGGCACAAAACGTGCGTTTGGTGCACAGAATTGCTCGCTTTGGCACAAAACGTGCGTTTCGTGTACAGAATCGCCGCTTTTACTCAGTTCTGGCACAAAACGTGCGTTTCGTGCACAGAATCGCCGCTTTTGCTCAATTTTGGCACGAAACGTACGTTTCGTGCACAGAATCGCCGCGTTTGCTCAGTTTTGGCACAAGACGGGCGTTTTGTGCACAGAATCGCCGCTTTTGCCCCGTTGTGGCACAAAACGTGCGTTTCGTGCACAGAATCGCCGCGTTTGCTCAGTTTTGGCACAAAACCCGCGATTCGTGCACAGAATCGCTGCTTCTGCTCAGTTTTGGCACAAAACGCGGGTTTCACGCACCGACTTGCTCCTTTTGGCACAAAACGTGCGTTTGGTGCACAGAATTGCTCGCTTTGACACAAAACGTGCGTTTCGTGCACAGAATCGCCGCTTTTACTCAGTTCTGGCACAAAACGTGCGTTTCGTGCACAGAATTACCGCTTTTGCTCAGTTTTGGCACAAGACGGGCGTTTCGTGCACAGAATCGCCGCTTTTGCCCAGTTTTGGCACAAAACGTGAGTTTCACGAACGGAATTGCTCCTCCTGGCACAAAACGTGCGTTTTGTGCACAGAATCGCCGCTTTTGCTCAGTTTTGGCTCAAAACGTGCGTTTCGTGCACAGAATCGCCACTTTTTCCCAGTTTTGGCACAAAACGTGAGTTTCACGAACGGAACTGCTCCTCCTGGCACAAAACGTGCGTTTCGTGCACAGAATTGCCGCTTTTGCAGAGTTTTGGCACAAAACGTGCGTTTCGTGCACAGAATCGCCGCTTTTTCACAGTTTTGGCACAAAACGCGGGTTTCACGCACCGAATTGCTCCTTTTGGCACAAAACGTGCGTTTTGTGCACAGAATTGCTCGCTTTAGCACAAAACGTGCGTTTCGTGCACAGAGTCGCCGCTTTTGCTCAGTTTTGGCACAAAACGTGCGTTTCGTGCACAGAATCGCCGCGTTTGCTCAGTTTTGGCACAAAACCCGCGATTCGTGCACAGAATCGCTGCTTTTGCTCAGTTTTGGCACAAAACGGGCGTTTTGTGCACAGAATCGCTGCTTTTGCTCAGTTTTGGCACAAAACAGGCGTTTCGTGCACAGAATCGCCGCTTTTGCTCAGTTTTGGCACAAAACTAGCATTTCGTGCACAGAATCGCCGATTTTGCTTAGTTTTGGCCCAAAACGTGCGTGTCGTGCACAGAATCGCCGCTTTTGCTCCGTTTTGGCATAAAACGGGCGTTTCGTGCACAGAATCGCCGCTTTTGCTCAGTTTTGGGATAAAACGGCGTTTCGTGCACAGAATCACCGCATTTGCTCAGTTTTGGGATAAAACGTGCGTTTCGTGCACAGAATCGCCGCTTTTGCTCAGTTTTGGCACAAAACGTGCGTTTCGTGCACAGAATCACCGCTTTTGCTCAGTTTCGGCTCAAAACGTGCGTTTCGTGCACATAATCGCCGCTTTTGCTCTGTTTTGCAACAAAACGTGGGTTTCGTGCACAGAATCGCTGCTTTTGCAGAGTTTTGGCACAAAACGTGCGTTTCGTGCACAGAATCGCCGCTTTTTCTCAGTTTTGGCACAAAACGTGCGTTTCGTGCACAGAATCGCCGCGTTTGCTCAGTTTTGGCACAAAGCCCGCACTTCGTGCACAGAATCGCTGCTTTTGCTCAGTTTCGGCTCAAAACGTGCGTTTCGTGCACAGAATCGCCGCTTTTGCTCAGTTTTGGCACAAAACGTGCGCTCTTGCACAGTATCGCCGCTTTTGCTATGTTTTTGCACAAAACATGCACATTGCGCCGAATCGCCGCTTTTGCTCTGTTATAGCACAAAACGTGCGCTTCGTGCACAGAATCGACGCTTCTGCACTGTTTTGCAACAAAACGTGCGTTTCGTGCACAGAATCGCCGTGTTTGCTCAGTTTTGGCACAAAACGTGCGTTTCGTGCACAGAACAGTCGCTTCAGCTCAGTTTAGGCACAAAACGTGCGCTTCGTGCGCGGAATCGCCGCTTTTGCTTTGTTTTGGCACAAAACTTGCGCTTCTTGCACAGAATCGACGCTTCTGCTCTGTATTGGCACAAAACGTGCGTTTCGAGCACAGAATCGCCGCTTTTACTCAGTTCTGGCACAGAACGTGCGCTTCGTGCTCAGAATCGCCGCTTTTGCTCAGTTTTGGCACAAAAGGCGGGTTTCACGCACCGACTTGCTCCTTTTGGCACAAAACGGGCGTTTCGTGCACAGAATCGCAGCTTTTGCTCAGTTTTGGCACAAAACGCGGGTTTCACGCACCGACTTGCTCCTTTTGGCACGAAACGGGCGTTTCGTGCACAGAATCGCAGCTTTTGCTCAGTTTTGGCATAAAACAGGCGTTTCGTGCACTGAATCGCCGCTTTTGCTCAGTTTTGGCATAAAACGGGCGTTTCGTGCACACAATCGCCGCTTTTGTTCATTATTTGCACAAAACTAGGGTTTCGTGCACCGAATCGCCGCTTTTACTCAGTTGTGGCACAAAACTAGCGTTTCGTGCACAGAATCGCAGCTTTTGCTTAGTTTTGGCACAAAGCGTGCGTGTCGTGCGTCTCTTGCACAAAACGTGCGTTTCGTGCACAGAATCGCCGCCTTTGCTCAGTTTTGGCACAAAACGTGAGTTTCACGAACGGAACTGCTCCTCCTGGCACAAAACGTGCGTTTCGTGCACAGAATCGCCGCTTTTGCTCAGTTTTGGCTCAAAACGTGCGTTTCGTGCACAGAATCGCCGCTTTTTCACAGTTTTGGCACAAAACGCGGGTTTCACGCACCGAATTGCTCCTTTTGGCACAAAACGTGCGTTTTGTGCACAGAATTGCTCGCTTTAGCACAAAACGTGCGTTTCGTGCACAGAGTCGCCGCTTTTGCTCAGTTTTGGCACAAAACGTGCGTTTCGTGCACAGAATCGCCGCGTTTGCTCAGTTTTGGCACAAAACCCGCGATTCGTGCACAGAATCGCTGCTTTTGCTCAGTTTTGGCACAAAACGGGCGTTTTGTGCACAGAATCGCTGCTTTTGCTCAGTTTTGGCACAAAACAGGCGTTTCGTGCACAGAATCGCCGCTTTTGCTCAGTTTTGGCACAAAACTAGCATTTCGTGCACAGAATCGCCGATTTTGCTTAGTTTTGGCCCAAAACGTGCGTGTCGTGCACAGAATCGCCGCTTTTGCTCCGTTTTGGCATAAAACGGGCGTTTCGTGCACAGAATCGCCGCTTTTGCTCAGTTTTGGGATAAAACGGCGTTTCGTGCACAGAATCACCGCATTTGCTCAGTTTTGGGATAAAACGTGCGTTTCGTGCACAGAATCGCCGCTTTTGCTCAGTTTTGGCACAAAACGTGCGTTTCGTGCACAGAATCACCGCTTTTGCTCAGTTTCGGCTCAAAACGTGCGTTTCGTGCACATAATCGCCGCTTTTGCTCTGTTTTGCAACAAAACGTGGGTTTCGTGCACAGAATCGCTGCTTTTGCAGAGTTTTGGCACAAAACGTGCGTTTCGTGCACAGAATCGCCGCTTTTTCTCAGTTTTGGCACAAAACGTGCGTTTCGTGCACAGAATCGCCGCGCACAAAGCCCGCAATTCGTGCACAGAATCGCTGCTTTTGCTCAGTTTCGGCTCAAAACGTGCGTTTCGTGCACAGAATCGCCGCTTTTGCTCAGTTTTGGCACAAAAGGCGGGTTTCACGCACCGACTTGCTCCTTTTGGCACAAAACGGGCGTTTCGTGCACAGAATCGCAGCTTTTGCTCAGTTTTGGCACAAAACGCGGGTTTCACGCACCGACTTGCTCCTTTTGGCACGAAACGGGCGTTTCGTGCACAGAATCGCAGCTTTTGCTCAGTTTTGGCATAAAACAGGCGTTTCGTGCACTGAATCGCCGCTTTTGCTCAGTTTTGGCATAAAACGGGCGTTTCGTGCACACAATCGCCGCTTTTGTTCATTATTTGCACAAAACTAGGGTTTCGTGCACCGAATCGCCGCTTTTACTCAGTTGTGGCACAAAACTAGCGTTTCGTGCACAGAATCGCAGCTTTTGCTTAGTTTTGGCACAAAGCGTGCGTGTCGTGCACAGAATCGCCGCTTTTGCTCCTCTTGCACAAAACGTGCGTTTCGTGCACAGAATCGCCGCCTTTGCTCAGTTTTGGCACAAAACGTGAGTTTCACGAACGGAACTGCTCCTCCTGGCACAAAACGTGCGTTTCGTGCACAGAATCGCCGCTTTTGCTCAGTTTTGGCTCAAAACGTGCGTTTCGTGCACAGAATCGCCGCTTTTTCACAGTTTTGGCACAAAACGCGGGTTTCACGCACCGAATTGCTCCTTTTGGCACAAAACGTGCGTTTTGTGCACAGAATTGCTCGCTTTAGCACAAAACGTGCGTTTCGTGCACAGAGTCGCCGCTTTTGCTCAGTTTTGGCACAAAACGTGCGTTTCGTGCACAGAATCGCCGCGTTTGCTCAGTTTTGGCACAAAACCCGCGATTCGTGCACAGAATCGCTGCTTTTGCTCAGTTTTGGCACAAAACGGGCGTTTTGTGCACAGAATCGCTGCTTTTGCTCAGTTTTGGCACAAAACAGGCGTTTCGTGCACAGAATCGCCGCTTTTGCTCAGTTTTGGCACAAAACTAGCATTTCGTGCACAGAATCGCCGATTTTGCTTAGTTTTGGCCCAAAACGTGCGTGTCGTGCACAGAATCGCCGCTTTTGCTCCGTTTTGGCATAAAACGGGCGTTTCGTGCACAGAATCGCCGCTTTTGCTCAGTTTTGGGATAAAACGGCGTTTCGTGCACAGAATCACCGCATTTGCTCAGTTTTGGGATAAAACGTGCGTTTCGTGCACAGAATCGCCGCTTTTGCTCAGTTTTGGCACAAAACGTGCGTTTCGTGCACAGAATCACCGCTTTTGCTCAGTTTCGGCTCAAAACGTGCGTTTCGTGCACATAATCGCCGCTTTTGCTCTGTTTTGCAACAAAACGTGGGTTTCGTGCACAGAATCGCTGCTTTTGCAGAGTTTTGGCACAAAACGTGCGTTTCGTGCACAGAATCGCCGCTTTTGCTCAGTTTTGGCACAAAACGTGCGCTCTTGCACAGTATCGCCGCTTTTGCTATGTTTTTGCACAAAACATGCACATTGCGCCGAATCGCCGCTTTTGCTCTGTTATAGCACAAAACGTGCGCTTCGTGCACAGAATCGACGCTTCTGCACTGTTTTGCAACAAAACGTGCGTTTCGTGCACAGAATCGCCGTGTTTGCTCAGTTTTGGCACAAAACGTGCGTTTCGTGCACAGAACAGTCGCTTCAGCTCAGTTTAGGCACAAAACGTGCGCTTCGTGCGCAGAATCGCCGCTTTTGCTCAGTTTTGGCACAAAAGGCGGGTTTCACGCACCGACTTGCTCCTTTTGGCACAAAACGGGCGTTTCGTGCACAGAATCGCAGCTTTTGCTCAGTTTTGGCACAAAACGCGGGTTTCACGCACCGACTTGCTCCTTTTGGCACGAAACGGGCGTTTCGTGCACAGAATCGCAGCTTTTGCTCAGTTTTGGCATAAAACAGGCGTTTCGTGCACTGAATCGCCGCTTTTGCTCAGTTTTGGCATAAAACGGGCGTTTCGTGCACACAATCGCCGCTTTTGTTCATTATTTGCACAAAACTAGGGTTTCGTGCACCGAATCGCCGCTTTTACTCAGTTGTGGCACAAAACTAGCGTTTCGTGCACAGAATCGCAGCTTTTGCTTAGTTTTGGCACAAAGCGTGCGTGTCGTGCACAGAATCGCCGCTTTTACTCAGTTGTGGCACAAAACGTGAGTTTCACCCTCCGAATTGCTCCTTTTGGCACAAAACGTGCGTTTCACGCACCGAATTGCTCCTGCTGGCACAAAACGTGCGTTTCGTGCACAGAATCGCCGCTTTTACTCAGTTGTGGCACAAAACGTGAGTTTCACCCACCGAATTGCTCCTTTTGGCACAAAACGTGCGTTTCACGCACCGAATTGCTCCTGCTGGCACAAAACGTGCGTTTCGTACACAGAATCGCCGCTTTTGCTGTGTTTTGGCACAAAACGTGCGTTTCGTGCACAGAATCAAAGCATTTGCTCAGTTTTGGCACAAAACGTGCGTGTCGTGCACAGAATCGCCGCTTTTGCACCTTATTGTCACAAAACGTGCGTTTCGTGCACAGAATCGCCGCTTTTGCTCTGTTTTGGCACATAACGTGCGTTTCGTGCACAGAATCGCTGCTTCTGCTTAGTTTTTGCACAAAGCTTGCGCTTCTTGCAGAGAATCGCCGCTTTTGCTCTGTTTTTGCACAAAACATGCACATTGCGCCGAATCGCCGATTTTGCTCTGTTTTAGCACAAAACGTGCGTTTCGTGCTCAGAATCGCCGCTTTTGCTCATTATTGGCACAAAACGTGCGTTTCGTGCACAGAATCGCCGCTTTTGCTTAGTTTTGGCACAAGACGTGCGTTTCGTGCACAGAATCACCGCTTTTGCTCAGTTTTGGCACAAAACGTGCGTTTCACGCACCTACCTGCTCCTTCTGACACAAAACGTGCGTTTCGTGCACAGGATCGCGGCTTTTGCTTAGGTTTGGCACAAAACCGGCGATTCGTGCACAGAATCGCCGCTTTTGCTCAGTTGAGGCACAAAACGTGAGTTTCACGCACCGACTTGCTCCTTTTGGCACAAAACGTGCGTATGGTGCACAGAATTGCTCGCTTTGGCACAAAACGTGCGTTTCGTGCACAGAATCGCCGCTTTTGTTCAGTTTTGGCTCAAAACGTGCGCTTCGTGCACAGAATCGCCGCCTTTGCTCAGTTTTGGCACAAAACGTGCGTTTCACGCACCGACCAGCTCCTTCTGACACAAAACGTGCGTTTCGTGCACAGGATCGCGGCTTTTGCTCGGTTTTGGGACAAAACTCGCGATTCGTGCACAGAATCGCCGCTTTTACTCAGTTGTGGCACAAAACGTGAGTTTCACCCACCGAATTGCTCCTTTTGGCACAAAACGTGCATTTCACGCACCGAATTGCTCCTGCTGGCACAAAACGTGCGTTTCGTACACAGAGTCGCCGCTTTTGCTGTGTTTTGGCACAAAACGTGCGTTTCGTGCACAGAATCACCGCATTTGCTCAGTCTTGGCACAAAACGTGCGTTTCGTGCACAGAATCGCCGCTTTTGCTCTGTTTCGGCTCAAAACGTGCGGTTCGTGCACAGAATCGCCGCTTTTGCTCTGTTTTGCAACAAAACGTGGGTTTCGTGCACAGAATCGCTGCTTTTGCAGAGTTTTGGCACAAAACGTGCGTTTCGTGCACAGAATCGCCGCTTCAGCTCAGCTTAGGCACAAAACGTGCGCTTCGTGCGCAGAATCGCCGCTCTTGCAGTGTTTTGGCACAAAACTTGCGCTTCTTGCACAGAATCGACGCTTCTGCTCTGTATTGGCACAAAACGTGCGTTTCGTGCACAGAATCGCCGCTTTTACTCAGTTCTGGCACAAAACGTGCGTATCGTGCACAGAATCGCCGCTTTTCCTCAATTTTGGCACAAAACGTGCGTTTGGTGCACAGAGTCGCCGCGTTTGTTCAGTTTTGGCACAAGACGGGCGTTTTGTGCACAGAATCGCTGCTTTTGCTCAGTTTTGGCACAAATCAGGCGTTTCGTGCTCAGAATCGCCGCTTTTGCTCAGTTTTGGCCTAAAACGTGCGTATCACGCACCGAATTGCTCCTTTTGGAACAAAACGTGCGTTTCGTGCACAGAATCGCCGCTTTTTCTCAGTTTTGGCACAAAACGTTCGCTTCGTGCACACAATCGCCGCTCTTGCTCAGTTTTGGCACAAAACGCGGGTTCCACGCACCGACTTGCTCCTTTTGGCACAAAACGTGCGTTTGGTGCACAGAATTGCTCGCTTTGGCACAAAACGTGCGTTTCGTGTTCAGAATCGCCGCTTTTACTCAGTTCTGGCACAAAACGTGCGTTTCGTGCACAGAATCGCCGCTTTTGCTCAATTTTGGCACGAAACGTACGTTTCGTGCACAGAATCGCCGCGTTTGCTCAGTTTTGGCACAAGACGGGCGTTTTGTGCACAGAATCGCCGCTTTTGCCCCGTTGTGGCACAAAACGTGCGTTTCGTGCACAGAATCGCCGCGTTTGCTCAGTTTTGGCACAAAACCCGCGATTCGTGCACAGAATCGCTGCTTCTGCTCAGTTTTGGCACAAAACGCGGGTTTCACGCACCGACTTGCTCCTTTTGGCACAAAACGTGCGTTTGGTGCACAGAATTGCTCGCTTTGGCACAAAACGTGCGTTTCGTGCACAGAATCGCCGCTTTTACTCAGTTCTGGCACAAAACGTGCGTTTCGTGCACAGAATTACCGCTTTTGCTCAGTTTTGGCACAAGACGGGCGTTTCGTGCACAGAATCGCTGCTTCTGCATAGTTTTGGAACAAGACGTGCGTTTTGTGCGCAGAATCGCTGCTTTTGCTCAGTTTTGGCAAACAAAACGGGCGTTTAGTGCACAGAACCGCCGCTTTTGCTCCGTTTTGGCACAAAACGTGCGTTTCGTGCACAGAATCGCCGCTTTCGCACAGTTTTGGGACAAAACGTGCGATTCACGCACCGGATTGCTCCTTCTGGCACAAAACGTGCGTTTCGTGCACAGAATCGCTGCTTTTACTCAGTTCTGGCACTAGACGTGCGTTTCGTGCACAGAATCGCCGCTTTTGCAGATTTTTGGCACAAAACGTGCGTTTCGCGCACAGAATCGCCGCTTTTTCTCAGTTTTGGCACAAAACGCGGGTTTCACGCACCGAATTGCTCCATTTGGCACAAAACGTGCGTTTTGTGCACAGAATTGCTCGCTTTAGCACAAAACGTGCGTTTCGTGCACAGAATCGCCGCTTTTGCTCAGTTTTGGCACAAAACGTGCGTTTCACGCACCGAATTGCTCCTCCTGGCACAAAACGTGCGTTTCGTGCACAGAATCGCCGCTTTTGCAGATTTTTGGCACAAAACGTGCGTTTCGTGCACAGAATCGCCGCTTTTTCTCAGTTTTGGCACAAAACGCGGGTTTCACGCACCGAATTGCTCCATTTGGCACTAAACGTGCGTTTTGTGCACAGAATTGCTCGCTTAAGCACAAAACGTGCGTTTCGTGCACAGAATCGCCGCTTTTGCTCAGTTTTGGCACAAAACGTGCGTTTCGTGCACAGAATCGCCACTTTTGCTCTGTTTTGCAACAAAACGTGCGTTTCGTGCACAGAATCGCCGCTTTTGCACAGTTTCTGCTCAAAACGTGCGTTTCGTGCACAGAATCGCCGCTTTTGCTCAGTTTTGGCACTAAACGTGCGTTTCACGCACCGAATCGCTCCTTTTGGCACAAAACGTGCGGTTCGTACACAGAATCGCCGCTTTTGCTCTGTTTTTGCATAAAACGTGCGCATTGCGCCGAATCGCCGCTTTTGCTCTGTTTTGGCACAAAACGTGCGTTTCACGCACCGAATCGCTCCTTTTGGCACAAAACGTGCGCTTCGTGCACAGAATCGCCGCGTTTGCTCTGTATTGGCACAAAACGGGCGTTTCGTGCACAGAATCGCTGCTGTTGCTCAGTTTTGGCACAAAACTAGCGTTTCGTGCACAGAATCGCCGCTTTTGCTCAGTTTGGCACAGAACGTGCGTTTCGTGCACAGAATCGCCGCTTTTGTACAGTTTTGGCACTAAATGTGCGTTTCACGCACCGAATTGCTCCTTTTGGCACAAAACCCGCGATTCGTGCACAGAATCGCCGCTTTCGCCCAGTTTTGGCACAAAAGGTGCGTTTCACGCACCGAATTGCTCCTTTTGGCACAAAACGTGCGTTTCGTGCTCAGAATCGCCGCTTTTGCTCAGTTTTGGCTCAAGTCCCGCGTTTTGTGCACAGAATCGCAGCTTTTGCTCAGTTCTGCTACAAAACGGGCGTTTCGTGCACAGAATCGCTGCTTTTGCTCAGTTTCGGCACAAAACGTGCGTTTCGTGCACAGAATCGCCGCTTTTGCTCAGTTTTGGCACAAGTCGTGCGTTTCACGCACCGAATTGCTCCTCCCGGCTCAAAACGTGCGTTTCGTGCACAGAATTGCTCCTTTTGGCATAAAACCGGCGTTTCGTGCTCAAAATCGCCGCTTTTGCTCCTTATTGGCACAAAACGTGCGTTTCGTGCACAGAATCGCCGCTTTCGCTCAGTTTTGGCACAAAACCCGCGATTCGTGCACAGAATCGCTGCTTTTGCTCAGTTTTGGCACAAAACGGCCGTTTCGTGCACAGAATCGCCGCTTTTGCCCAGTTTTGGCACAGAACGTGAGTTTCACGCACGGAATTGCTCCTCCTGGCACAAAACGTGCGTTTTGTGCACAGGATCGCGGCTTTTGCTTAGGTTTGGCACAAAACCGGCGATTCGTGCACACAATCGCCGCTTTTGCTCAGTTGAGGCACAAAACGTGAGTTTCACGCACCGAATTGCTCCTTTTGGCACAAAACGTGCGTTTCACGCACCGAATTACTCCTTTTGGCACGAAACGTGCGTTTCGTGCACAGAATCGCAGCTTTTGCTCAGTTCTGCTACAAAACGCGCGTTTCGTGCACAGAATCACCGCATTTGCTCAGTTTTGGCACAAAACGTGCATGTCGTGCACAGAATCGCCGCATTTGCTCAGTTTTGGCACAAAACGTGCGTTTCGTGCACAGAATCGCCGCTTCAGCTCAGTTTAGGCACAATACGTGCGCTTCGTGCGCAGAATCGCCGCTCTTGCTGTGTTTTGGCACAAAACTTGCGTTTCGTGCACAGAATCGCCGCTTTTACTCAGTTCTAGCACAAAACGTGCGTTTCGTGCACAGAATCGCCGCTTTTGCTCAGTTTTGGCACAAAACGCGGGTTCCACGCACCGACTTGCTCCTTTTGGCACAAAACGTGCGTTTGGTGCACAGAATTGCTCGCTTTGGCACAAAACGTGCGTTTCGTGTTCAGAATCGCCGCTTTTACTCAGTTCTGGCACAAAACGTGCGTTTCGTGCACAGAATCGCCGCGTTTGCTCAGTTTTGGCACAAGACGGGCGTTTTGTGCACAGAATCGCCGCTTTTGCCCCGTTGTGGCACAAAACGTGCGTTTCGTGCACAGAATCGCCGCGTTTGCTCAGTTTTGGCACAAAACCCGCGATTCGTGCACAGAATCGCTGCTTCTGCTCAGTTTTGGCACAAAACGCGGGTTTCACGCACCGACTTGCTCCTTTTGGCACAAAACGTGCGTTTGGTGCACAGAATTGCTCGCTTTGGCACAAAACGTGCGTTTCGTGCACAGAATCGCCGCTTTTACTCAGTTCTGGCACAAAACGTGCGTTTCGTGCACAGAATTACCGCTTTTGCTCAGTTTTGGCACAAGACGGGCGTTTCGTGCACAGAATCGCTGCTTCTGCATAGTTTTGGAACAAGACGTGCGTTTTGTGCGCAGAATCGCTGCTTTTGCTCAGTTTTGGCAAACAAAACGGGCGTTTAGTGCACAGAACCGCCGCTTTTGCTCCGTTTTGGCACAAAACGTGCGTTTCGTGCACAGAATCGCCGCTTTCGCACAGTTTTGGGACAAAACGTGCGATTCACGCACCGGATTGCTCCTTCTGGCACAAAACGTGCGTTTCGTGCACAGAATCGCTGCTTTTACTCAGTTCTGGCACTAGACGTGCGTTTCGTGCACAGAATCGCCGCTTTTGCAGATTTTTGGCACAAAACGTGCGTTTCGCGCACAGAATCGCCGCTTTTTCTCAGTTTTGGCACAAAACGCGGGTTTCACGCACCGAATTGCTCCATTTGGCACAAAACGTGCGTTTTGTGCACAGAATTGCTCGCTTTAGCACAAAACGTGCGTTTCGTGCACAGAATCGCCGCTTTTGCTCAGTTTTGGCACAAAACGTGCGTTTCACGCACCGAATTGCTCCTCCTGGCACAAAACGTGCGTTTCGTGCACAGAATCGCCGCTTTTGCAGATTTTTGGCACAAAACGTGCGTTTCGTGCACAGAATCGCCGCTTTTTCTCAGTTTTGGCACAAAACGCGGGTTTCACGCACCGAATTGCTCCATTTGGCACTAAACGTGCGTTTTGTGCACAGAATTGCTCGCTTAAGCACAAAACGTGCGTTTCGTGCACAGAATCGCCGCTTTTGCTCAGTTTTGGCACAAAACGTGCGTTTCGTGCACAGAATCGCCACTTTTGCTCTGTTTTGCAACAAAACGTGCGTTTCGTGCACAGAATCGCCGCTTTTGCACAGTTTCTGCTCAAAACGTGCGTTTCGTGCACAGAATCGCCGCTTTTGCTCAGTTTTGGCACTAAACGTGCGTTTCACGCACCGAATCGCTCCTTTTGGCACAAAACGTGCGGTTCGTACACAGAATCGCCGCTTTTGCTCTGTTTTTGCATAAAACGTGCGCATTGCGCCGAATCGCCGCTTTTGCTCTGTTTTGGCACAAAACGTGCGTTTCACGCACCGAATCGCTCCTTTTGGCACAAAACGTGCGCTTCGTGCACAGAATCGCCGCGTTTGCTCTGTATTGGCACAAAACGGGCGTTTCGTGCACAGAATCGCTGCTGTTGCTCAGTTTTGGCACAAAACTAGCGTTTCGTGCACAGAATCGCCGCTTTTGCTCAGTTTGGCACAGAACGTGCGTTTCGTGCACAGAATCGCCGCTTTTGTACAGTTTTGGCACTAAATGTGCGTTTCACGCACCGAATTGCTCCTTTTGGCACAAAACCCGCGATTCGTGCACAGAATCGCCGCTTTCGCCCAGTTTTGGCACAAAAGGTGCGTTTCACGCACCGAATTGCTCCTTTTGGCACAAAACGTGCGTTTCGTGCTCAGAATCGCCGCTTTTGCTCAGTTTTGGCTCAAGTCCCGCGTTTTGTGCACAGAATCGCAGCTTTTGCTCAGTTCTGCTACAAAACGCGCGTTTTGTGCACAGAATCACCGCATTTGCTCAGTTTTGGCACAAAACGTGCGTGTCGTGCACAGAATCGCCGCTTTTGCTCTGTATTGGCACAAAACGGGCGTTTCGTGCACAGAATCGCTGCTTTTGCTCAGTTTCGGCACAAAACGTGCGTTTCGTGCACAGAATCGCCGCTTTTGCTCAGTTTTGGCACAAGTCGTGCGTTTCACGCACCGAATTGCTCCTCCCGGCTCAAAACGTGCGTTTCGTGCACAGAATTGCTCCTTTTGGCATAAAACCGGCGTTTCGTGCTCAAAATCGCCGCTTTTGCTCCTTATTGGCACAAAACGTGCGTTTCGTGCACAGAATCGCCGCTTTCGCTCAGTTTTGGCACAAAACCCGCGATTCGTGCACAGAATCGCTGCTTTTGCTCAGTTTTGGCACAAAACGGCCGTTTCGTGCACAGAATCGCCGCTTTTGCCCAGTTTTGGCACAGAACGTGAGTTTCACGCACGGAATTGCTCCTCCTGGCACAAAACGTGCGTTTTGTGCACAGGATCGCGGCTTTTGCTTAGGTTTGGCACAAAACCGGCGATTCGTGCACACAATCGCCGCTTTTGCTCAGTTGAGGCACAAAACGTGAGTTTCACGCACCGAATTGCTCCTTTTGGCACAAAACGTGCGTTTCACGCACCGAATTACTCCTTTTGGCACGAAACGTGCGTTTCGTGCACAGAATCGCAGCTTTTGCTCAGTTCTGCTACAAAACGCGCGTTTCGTGCACAGAATCACCGCATTTGCTCAGTTTTGGCACAAAACGTGCATGTCGTGCACAGAATCGCCGCATTTGCTCAGTTTTGGCACAAAACGTGCGTTTCGTGCACAGAATCGCCGCTTCAGCTCAGTTTAGGCACAATACGTGCGCTTCGTGCGCAGAATCGCCGCTCTTGCTGTGTTTTGGCACAAAACTTGCGTTTCGTGCACAGAATCGCCGCTTTTACTCAGTTCTAGCACAAAACGTGCGTTTCGTGCACAGAATCGCCGCTTTTGCTCAGTTTTGGCACAAAACGCGGGTTTCACGCACCGACTTGCTCCTTTTGGCACAAAACGTGCGTATGGTGCACAGAATTGCTCGCTTTGGCACAAAACGTGCGTTTCGTGCACAGAATCGCCGCTTTTGTTCAGTTTTGGCTCAAAACGTGCGCTTCGTGCACAGAATCGCCGCCTTTGCTCAGTTTTGGCACAAAACGTGCGTTTCATGCACCGACCTGCTCCTTCTGACACAAAACGTGCGTTTCGTGCACAGGATCGCGGCTTTTACTCGGTTTTGGGACAAAACTCGCGATTCGTGCACAGAATCGCCGCTTTTACTCAGTTGTGGCACAAAACGTGAGTTTCACCCACCGAATTGCTCCTTTTGGCACAAAACGTGCGTTTGGTGCACAGAATTGCTTGCTTTGGCACAAAACGTGCGTTTCGTGCACAGAATCGCCGCTTTTACTCAGTTCTGGCACAAAACGTGCGTTTCGTGCACAGAATTACCGCTTTTGCTCAGTTTTGGCACAAGACGGGCGTTTCGTGCACAGAATCGCTGCTTTTGCATAGTTTTGGAACAAGACGTGCGTTTTGTGCGCAGAATCGCTGCTTTTGCTCAGTTTTGGCAAACAAAACGGGCGTTTAGTGCACAGAATCGCCGCTTTTGCTCCGTTTTGGCACAAAACGTGCGTTTCGTGCACAGAATCGCCGCTTTCGCACAGTTTTGGGACAAAACGTGCGATTCACGCACCGGATTGCTCCTTCTGGCACAAAACGTGCGTTTCGTGCACAGAATCGCTGCTTTTACTCAGTTCTGGCACTAGACGTGCGTTTCGTGCACAGAATCGCCGCTTTTGCAGATTTTTGGCACAAAACGTGCGTTTCGTGCACAGAATCGCCGCTTTTTCTCAGTTTTGGCACAAAACGCGGGTTTCACGCACCGAATTGCTCCATTTGGCACAAAACGTGCGTTTTGTGCACAGAATTGCTCGCTTTAGCACAAAACGTGCGTTTCGTGCACAGAATCGCCCCTTTTGCTCAGTTTTGGCACAAAACGTGCGTTTCACGCACCGAATTGCTCCTCCTGGCACAAAACGTGCGTTTCGTGCACAGAATCGCCGCTTTTGCAGATTTTTGGCACAAAACGTGCGTTTCGTGCACAGAATCGCCGCTTTTTCTCAGTTTTGGCACAAAACGCGGGTTTCACGCTCCGAATTGCTCCATTTGGCACTAAACGTGCGTTTTGTGCACAGAATTGCTCGCTTAAGCACAAAACGTGCGTTTCGTGCACAGAATCGCCGCTTTTGCTCAGTTTTGGCACAAAACGTGCGTTTCGTGCACAGAATCGCCACTTTTGCTCTGTTTTGCAACAAAACGTGCGTTTCGGGCACAGAATCGCCGCTTTTGCACAGTTTCTGCTCAAAACGTGCGTTTCGTGCACAGAATCGCCGCTTTTGCTCAGTTTTGGCACTAAACGTGCGTTTCACGCACCGAATCGCTCCTTTTGGCACAAAACGTGCGGTTCGTACACAGAATTGCCGCTTTTGCTCTGTTTTTGCATAAAACGTGCGCATTGCGCCAAATCGCCGCTTTTGCTCTGTTTTGGCACAAAACGTGCGTTTCACGCACCGAATCGCTCCTTTTGGCACAAAACGTGCGGTTCGTACACAGAATCGACGCTTTTGCTCTGTTTTTGCACAAAACGTGCGCATTGCGTTGAATCGCCGCTTTTGCTCGGTCTTTGCAGAAAACGTGCGCTTCGTGCACAGAATCGACGCTTCTGCTCTGTTTTGCAACAAAACGTGCGTTTCGTGCACAGAATCGCCGTTTTTGCTCTGTTTTGCAACAAAACGTGCGTTTCGTGCACAGAATCGCCGCAGCAGCTCAGTTCTGGCACAAAACGTGCGCTTCGTGCACAGAATCGCCGCGTTTGCTCTGTATTGGCACAAAACGGGCGTTTCGTGCACAGAATCGCTGCTTTTGCTCAGTTTCGGCACAAAACGTGCGTTTCATTAATAGAATCGCCGCTTTTACTCAGTTTTGGCACAAAACTGGCGTTTCGTGCACAGAATTGTTCCTTTTGGCACAAAACGTGCGGTTCGTGCACAGAATCGCCGCTTTTGCTCAGGGTTGGCACGAATCCCGCGTTTCGTGCTCAGAATCGCCGTTTTTGATCAGTTTTGGCAGCAAACATGCGTTTCGTGCTCTGAATCGCCGCTTTTGCTCGGTTTTGGCACAAAACGGGCGTTTCGTGTACAGAATCGCCGCTTTGCTCTGTTTTGCTACAAAACGTGCGTTTCGTGCACAGAATCGCTGCTTTTGCTCAGTTTCGGCACAAAACGTGCGTTTCATTAATAGAATCGCCGCTTTTGCTCAGTTTTGGCACAAAACTAGCGTTTCGTGCACAGAATCGCCGCTTTTGCTCAGTTTGGCACAGAACGTGCGTTTCGTGCACAGAATCGCCGCTTTTGCACAGTTTTGGCACTAAATGTGCGTTTCACGCACCGAATTGCTCCTTTTGGCACAAAACCCGCGATTCGTGCACAGAATCGCCGCTTTCGCCCAGTTTTGGCACAAAAGGTGCGTTTCACGCACCGAATTGCTCCTTTTGGCACAAAACGTTCGCTTCGTGCACAGAATCGCCGCTCTTGCTCTGTTTTGGCACAAAACTTGCGCTTCTTGCACAGAATCGACGCTTCTGCTCTGTATTGGCACAAAACTGACGTTTCGTGCACAGAATCGCTGCTTTTGCTCAGTTTTGGCACAAAAGGTGCGTTTCACGCACCGAATTGCTCCTTTTGGCACAAAACGTGCGGTTCGTGCACAGAATCGCCGCTTTTGCTCAGGGTTGGCACGAATCCAGCGTTTCGTGCTCAGAATCGCCGTTTTTGCTCAGTTTTGGCAGAAAACGTGCGTTTCGTGCAGAAAATCGCCGCTTTTTCTCAGTTTTGGCGCAAAACGAGCGTTTCGTGCACAGAATCGCCGCTTTTGCTCAGTTTTGGCTCGAAACGTGCGTTTCGTGCACAGAATCACCGCTTTTGCTCAGTTTTGGCACAATACGTGCGTTTCGTGCACAGAATCGCTGCTTTTGCTCAGTTTTGGCACAAAACGTGCGTTTCGTGCTCAGAATCGCCGCTTTTGCTCAGTTTTGGCTCAAGTCCCGCGTTTTGTGCACAGAATCGCATCTTTTGCTCAGTTCTGCTACAAACCGCGCGTTTTGTGCACAGAATCACCGCATTTGCTCAGTTTTGGCACAAAACGTGCGTGTCGTGCACAGAATCGCCGCTTTTGCTCTGCATTGGCACAAAACGGGCGTTTCGTGCACAGAATCGCTGCTTTTGCTCAGTTTCGGCACAAAACGTGCGTTTCGTGCACAGAATCGCCGCTTTTGCTCAGTTTTGGCACAAGTCGTGCGTTTCACGCACCGAATTGCTCCTCCTGGCTCAAAACGTGCGTTTCGTGCACAGAATTGCTCCTTTTGGCATAAAACCGGCGTTTCGTGCTCAAAATCGCCGCTTTTGCTCCTTATTGGCACAAAACGTGCGTTTAGTGCACAGAATCGCCGCTTTCGCTCAGTTTTGGCACAAAACCCGCGATTCGTGCACAGAATCGCTGCTTTTGCTCAGTTTTGGCACAAAACGGCCGTTTCGTGCACAGAATTGCCGCTTTTGCCCAGTTTTGGCACAGAACGTGAGTTTCACGAACGGAATTGCTCCTCCTGGCACAAAACGTGCGTTTTGTGCACAGAATCGCCGCTTTTGCTCAGTTTTGGCTCAAAACGTGCGTTTCGTGCACAGAATCGCCGCTTTTGCCCAGTTTTGGCACAAAACGTGAGTTTCACGAACGGAACTGCCCCTCCTGGCACAAAACGTGCGTTTCGTGCACAGAATCGCCGCTTTTTCACAGTTTTGGCACAAAACGCGGGTTTCACGCACCGAATTGCTCCCTTTGGCACAAAACGTGCGTTTTGTGCACAGAATTGCTCGCTTTAGCACAAAACGTGCGTTTCGTGCACAGAGTCGCCGCTTTTGCACAGTTTTGGCACAAAACGTGCGTTTCGTGCACAGAATCGCCGCGTTTGCTCAGTTTTGTCACAAAACCCGCGATTCGTGCATAGAATCGCTGCTTTTGCTCAGTTTTGGAACAAAACGTGCGTTTTGTGCACAGAATCGCTGCTTTTGCTCAGTTTTGGCACAAAACAGGCGTTTCGTGCACAGAATCGCCGCTTTTGCTCAGTTTTGTCACAAAACTTGCATTTCGTGCACAGAATCGCCGATTTTGCTTAGTTTTGGCCCAAAACGTGCGTGTCGTGCACAGAATCGCCGCTTTTGCTCCGTTTTGGCATAAAACGGGCGTTTCGTGCACAGAATCGTCGCTTTTGCTCAGTTTTGGGATAAAACGGGCGTTTCGTGCACAGAATCGCCGCTTTTGTTCATTATTTGCACAAAACTAGCGTTTCGTGCACAGAATCGCCGCTTTTGCTTAGTTTTGGCACATGACGTGCGTGTCGTGCACAGAACCGCCGCTTTTGCTCCTTATTGTCACAAAACGTGCGTTTCGTGCACAGAATCGCCGCTTTCGCTCAGTTCTGGCACAAAACTGGCGTCTCGTGCACAGAATCGCTGCTTCTGCTTAGTTCTTGCACAAAACTTGCGTTTCACTCATCGAATTGCTCCTTTTGCACAAAACGTGCGTTTCGTGCACAGAATCGCTGCTTTTGCTCAGTTTTGGCACAAAACGTGCGTTTCGTGCTCAGAATCGCCGCTTATGCTCAGTTTTTGCTCAAATCCCGCGTTTTGTGCACAGAATCGCAGCTTTTGCTCAGTTCTGCTACAAAACGCGCGTTTCGTGCACAGAATCACCTCATTTGCTCAGTTTTGGGATAAAACGTGCGTTTCGTGCACAGAATCGCCGCTTTGGCAAAGCTTTGGGACAAAACGTGCGTTTCACGCACCGGATAGCTCCTTCAGGCACAAAACGTGCGTCTGGTGCACAGAATCGCTGCTTTTGGTCGGTTTTGGCACAAAACCCGCGATTCGTGCACAGAAATGCCGCTTTTGCTCTATTTTGGCACAAAACTTGCGCTTCTTGCACAGAATCGACGCTTCTGCTCTGTATTGGCACAAAACGGGCGTTTCGTGCACAGAATCGCCGATTTTGCTTAGTTTTGGCCCAAAACGTGCGTTTCGTGCACAGAATCGCCGCTTTCGCTCAGTTTTGGCACAAAACCCGCGATTCGTGCACAGAATCGCTGCTTTTGCTCAGTTTTGGCACAAAACGGGCGTTTCGTGCACAGAATCGCCGCTTTTGCCCAGTTTTGGCACAAAACGTGAGTTTCACGAACGGAATTGCTCCTCCTGGCACAAAACGTGCGTTTTGTGCACAGAATCGCCGCTTTTGCTCAGTTTTGGCTCAAAACGTGCGTTTCGTGCACAGAATCGCCACTTTTGCCCAGTTTTGGCACAAAACGTGAGTTTCACGAACGGAACTGCTCCTCCTGGCACAAAACGTGCGTTTCGTGCACAGAATTGCCGCTTTTGCAGAGTTTTGGCACAAAACGTGCGTTTCGTGCACAGAATCGCCGCTTTTTCACAGTTTTGGCACAAAACGCGGGTTTCACGCACCGAATTGCTCCTTTTGGCACAAAACGTGCGTTTTGTGCACAGAATTGCTCGCTTTAGCACAAAACGTGCGTTTCGTGCACAGAGTCGCCGCTTTTGCTCAGTTTTGGCACAAAACGTGCGTTTCGTGCACAGAATCGCCGCGTTTGCTCAGTTTTGGCACAAAACCCGCGATTCGTGCACAGAATCGCTGCTTTTGCTCAGTTTTGCCACAAAACGGGCGTTTTGTGCACAGAATCGCTGCATTTGCTCAGTTTTGGCACAAAACAGGCGTTTCGTGCACAGAATCGCCGCTTTTGCTCAGTTTTGGCACAAAACGTGCGTTTCGTGCACAGAATCGCCATTTTGCTCTGTTTTGCAACAAAACGTGGGTTTCGTGCACAGAATCGCCGTTTTTGCTCTGTTTTGCAACAAAACGTGCGTTTCGTGCACAGAATCACCGCTTTTGCTCAGTTTCGGCTCAAAACGTGCGTTTCGTGCGCAGAATCGCCGCTTTTGCTCTGTTTTGCAACAAAACGTGGGTTTCGTGCACAGAATCGCTGCTTTTGCAGAGTTTTGGCACACAACGTGCGTTTCGTGCACAGAATCGCCGCTTCAGCTCAGTTTAGGCACAAAACGTGCGCTTCGTGCACAGAATCGCCGCTTTTGCTTAGTTTTGGCACAAGACGTGCCTTTCGTGCACAGAATCGCTGCTTCTGCTTAGTTTTGGCACAAAACGCGGGTGTCACCCACCGAATTGCTCCTTTTGGCACAAAACGTGCGTTTTGTGCACAGAATTACTCGCTCTAGCACAAAACGTGCGTTTCGTGCACAGAATCGCCGCTTTTGCTCCGTTTTGGCACAAAACGTGCGTTTCGTGCACAGAATCGCCGCAGCAGCTCAGTTCTGGCACAAAACGTGCGCTTCGTGCACAGAATCGCCGCGTTTGCTCTGTATTGGCACAAAACGGGCGTTCCGTGCATAGAATCGCTGCTGTTGCTCAGTTTTGGCACAAAACAGGCGTTTCGTGCACAGAATCGCCGCTTATGCTCAGTTTTGGCATAACACGGGCGTTTCGTGCACAGAATCGCCGCTTTTGTTCATTATTTGCACAAAACTAGCGTTTCGTGCACAGAATCGCCGCCTTTGCTTAGTTTTGGCACAAAACGTGGGTGTCGTGCACAGAATCGCCGCTTTTGCTCCTTATTGTCACAAATCGTGCGTTTCGTGCACAGAATCGCCGATTTCGTTCAGTTTTGGGACAAAACTTGCGTTTCACGCACCGAATTGCTCCCTTTGGCACAAAGCATCCGTTTCGTGCACAGAATCGCCGCTTTTGCTCAGTTTTGGCACAAAACGTGCGTTTCGTGCACAGAATCGCTACTTCTGCTCAGTTTTGGCACAAAATGTGCGTTTCGTGTACAGAATCGCCGTTTTTGCTCTGTTTCGGCTCAAAACGTGCGTTTCATGCACAGAATCGCCGCTTTTGCTCTGTTTTGCAACAAAACGTGGGTTTCGTGCACAGAATCGCTGCTTTTGCAGAGTTTTGGCACAAAACGTGCGTTTCGTGCACAGAATCGCCGCTTTTACTCAGTTGTGGCACAAAACGTGAGTTTCACCCACCGAATTGCTCCTTTTGGCACAAAACGTGCGTTTCACGCACCGAATTGCTCCTGCTGGCACAAAACGTGCGTTTCGTACACAGAATCGCCGCTTTTGCTGTGTTTTGGAGCAAAACGTGCGTTTCGTGCACAGAATCACCGCATTTGCTCAGTTTTGGCACAAAACGTGCGTTTCGTACACAGAATCGCCGCTTCCGCTCAGTTTAGGCACAATACGTGCGCTTCGTGCACAGAATCGCCGTTTTTGCTCTGTTTTGCAACAAAACGTGCGTTTCGTGCACAGAATCGCCGCAGCAGCTCAGTTCTGGCACAAAACGTGCGCTTCGTGCACAGAATCGCCGCGTTTGCTCTGTATTGGCACAAAACGGGCGTTTCGTGTACAGAATCGCCGCTTTGCTCTGTTTTGCTACAAAACGTGCGTTTCGTGCACAGAATCGCTGCTTTTGCTCAGTTTCGGCACAAAACGTGCGTTTCATTAATAGAATCGCCGCTTTTGCTCAGTTTTGGCACAAAACTAGCGTTTCGTGCACAGAATCGCCGCTTTTGCTCAGTTTGGCACAGAACGTGCGTTTCGTGCACAGAATCGCCGCTTTTGCACAGTTTTGGCACTAAATGTGCGTTTCACGCACCGAATTGCTCCTTTTGGCACAAAACCCGCGATTCGTGCACAGAATCGCCGCTTTCGCCCAGTTTTGGCACAAAAGGTGCGTTTCACGCACCGAATTGCTCCTTTTGGCACAAAACGTGCGTTTTGTGCACAGAATTGCTCGCTTTAGCACAAAACGTGCGTTTCGTGCACAGAGTCGCCGCTTTTGCTCAGTTTTGGCACAAAACGTGCGTTTCGTGCACAGAATCGCCGCGTTTGCTCAGTTTTGGCACAAAACCCGCGATTCGTGCACAGAATCGCTGCTTTTGCTCAGTTTTGGCACAAAACGGGCGTTTTGTGCACAGAATCGCTGCTTTTGCTCAGTTTTGGCACAAAACAGGCGTTTCGTGCACAGAATCGCCGCTTTTGCTCAGTTTTGTCACAAAACTTGCATTTCGTGCACAGAATCGCCGATTTTGCTTAGTTTTGGCCCAAAACGTGCGTGTCGTGCACAGAATCGCCGCTTTTGCTCCGTTTTGGCATAAAACGGGCGTTTCGTGCACAGAATCGTCGCTTTTGCTCAGTTTTGGGATAAAACGGGCGTTTCGTGCACAGAATCGCCGCTTTTGTTCATTATTTGCACAAAACTAGCGTTTCGTGCACAGAATCGCCGCTTTTGCTTAGTTTTGGCACAAGACGTGCGTGTCGTGCACAGAACCGCCGCTTTTGCTACTTATTGTCACAAAACGTGCGTTTCGTGCACAGAATCGCCGCTTTCGCTCAGTTCTGGCACAAAACTGGCGTCTCGTGCACAGAATCGCTGCTTCTGCTTAGTTCTTGCACAAAACTTGCGTTTCACTCATCGAATTGCTCCTTTTGCACAAAACGTGCGTTTCGTGCACAGAATCGCTGCTTTTGCTCAGTTTTGGCACAAAACGTGAGTTTCGTGCTCAGAATCGCCGCTTATGCTCAGTTTTTGCTCAAATCCCGCGTTTTGTGCACAGAATCGCAGCTTTTGCTCAGTTCTGCTACAAAACGCGCGTTTCGTGCACAGAATCACCTCATTTGCTCAGTTTTGGGATAAAACGTGCGTTTCGTGCACAGAATCGCCGCTTTGGCAAAGTTTTGGGACAAAACCCGCGATTCGTGCACAGAATCGCTGCTTTTGCTCAGTTTTGGCACAAAACGGGCGTTTCGTGCACAGAATCGCCGCTTTTGCCCAGTTTTGGCACAAAACGTGAGTTTCACGAACGGAATTGCTCCTCCTGGCACAAAACGTGCGTTTTGTGCACAGAATCGCCGCTTTTGCTCAGTTTTGGCTCAAAACGTGCGTTTCGTGCACAGAATCGCCACTATTGCCCAGTTTTGGCACAAAACGTGAGTTTCACGAACGGAACTGCTCCTCCTGGCACAAAACGTGCGTTTCGTGCACAGAATTCCCGCTTTTGCAGAGTTTTGGCACAAAATGTGCGTTTCGTGCACAGAATCGCCGCTTTTTCACAGTTTTGGCACAAAACGCGGGTTTCACGCACCGAATTGCTCCTTTTGGCACAAAACGTGCGTTTTGTGCACAGAATTGCTCGCTTTAGCACAAAACGTGCGTTTCGTGCACAGAGTCACCGCTTTTGCTCAGTTTTGGCACAAAACGTGCGTTTCGTGCACAGAATCGCCGCGTTTGCTCAGTTTTGGCACAAAACCCGCGATTCGTGCACAGAATCGCTGCTTTTGCTCAGTTTTGGCACAAAACGGGCGTTTTGTGCACAGAATCGCTGCTTTTGCTCAGTTTTGGCACAAAACAGGCGTTTCGTGCACAGAATCGCCGCTTTTGCTCAGTTTTGGCACAAAACTAGCATTTCGTGCACAGAATCGCCGATTTTGCTTAGTTTTGGCCCAAAACGTGCGTGTCGTGCACAGAATCGCCGCTTTTGCTCCGTTTTGGCATAAAACGGGCGTTTCGTGCACAGAATCGCCGCTTTTGCTCAATTTTGGGATAAAACGGCGTTTCGTGCACAGAATCACCGCATTTGCTCAGTTTTGGGATAAAACGTGCGTTTCGTGCACAGAATCGCCGCTTTTGCTCAGTTTTGGCACAAAACGGGCGTTTCGTGCACAGAATCGCCGTTTTTGCTCTGTTTTGCAACAAAACGTGCGTTTCGTGCACAGAATCACCGCTTTTGCTCAGTTTCGGCTCAAAACGTGCGTTTCGTGCACATAATCGCCGCTTTTGCTCTGTTTTGCAACAAAACGTGGGTTTCGTGCACAGAATCGCTGCTTTTGCAGAGTTTTGGCACAAAACGTGCGTTTCGTGCACAGAATCGCCGCGTTTGCTCAGTTTTGGCACAAAGCCCGCGATTCGTGCACAGAATCGCTGCTTTTGCTCAGTTTCGGCTCAAAACGTGCGTTTCGTGCACAGAATCGCCGCTTTTGCTCAGTTTTGGCATAAAACGGGCGTTTCGTGCACACAATCGCCGCTTTTGTTCATTATTTGCACAAAACTAGGGTTTCGTGCACAGAATCGCCACTTTTGCTTAGTTTGGCACAAAACGTGCGTGTCGTGCACAGAATCGCCGCTTTTACTCAGTTCTGGCACAGAACGTGCGTTTCGTACACAGAATCGCCGCTTTCGCTCAGTATTGGGACAAAACGTGCGTTTCACGCACCGAATCGCCGCTTTTACTCAGTTGTGGCACAAAACTAGCGTTTCGTGCACAGAATCGCAGCTTTTGCTTAGTTTTGGCACAAAGCGTGCGTGTCGTGCACAGAATCGCCGCCTTTGCTCAGTTTTGGCACAAAACGTGCGTTTCACGCACCGACCTGCTCCTGCTGACACAAAACGTGCGTTTCGTGCACAGAATCGCCGCTTTTGCTCAGTTTTGGCTCAAAACGTGCGTTTCGTGCACAGAATCGCCGCTTTTACTCAGTTGTGGCACAAAACGTGAGTTTCACCCACCGAATTGCTCCTTTTGGCACAAAACGTGCGTTTCACGCACCGAATTGCTCCTGCTGGCACAAAACGTGCGTTTCGTACACAGAATCGCCGCTTTTGCTGTGTTTTGGCACAAAACGTGCGTTTCGTGCACAGAATCACCGCATTTGCTCAGTTTTGGCACAAAACGTGCGTTTCGTACACAGAATCGCCGCTTCAGCTCAGTTTAGGCACAATACGTGCGCTTCGTGCGCAGAATCGCCGCTCTTGCTGTGTTTTGGCACAAAACTTGCGCTTCTTGCACAGAATCGACGCTTCTGCTCTGTATTGGCACAAAACGTGCGTTTCGTGCACAGAATCGCCGCTTTTACTCAGTTCGAGCACAAAACGTGCGTTTCGTGCACAGAATCGCCGCTTTTGCACAGTTTTTTCACAAAACGCGGGTTTCACGCACCGACTTGCTCCTTTTGGCACAAAACGTGCGTATGGTGCACAGAATTGCTCGCTTTGGCACAAAACGTGCGTTTCGTGCACAGAATCGCCGCTTTTGTTCAGTTTTGGCTCAAGACGTGCGCTTCGTGCACAGAATCGCCGCCTTTGCTCAGTTTTGGCACAAAACGTGCGTTTCACGCACCGACCTGCTCCTTCTGACACAAAACGTGCGTTTCGTGCACAGGATCGCGGCTTTTGCTCGGTTTTGGGACAAAACTCGCGATTCGTGCACAGAATCGCCGCTTTTACTCAGTTGTGGCACAAAACGTGAGTTTCACCCACCGAATTGCTCCTTTTGGCACAAAACGTGCGTTTCACGCACCGAATTGCTCCTGCTGGCACAAAACGTGCGTTTCGTACACAGAGTCGCCGCTTTTGCTCTGTTTTGGCACATAACGTGCGTTTCGTGCACAGAATCGCTGCTTCTGCTTAGTTTTTGCACAAAGCTTGCGCTTCCTGCAGAGAATCGCCGCTTTTGCTCTGTTTTTGCACAAAACATGCACATTGCGCCGAATCGCCCCATTTGCGCTGTTTTAGCACAAAACGTGCGTTTCGTGTACAGAATCGCCGTTTTTGCTCTGTTTCGGCTCAAAACGTGCGTTTCATGCACAGAATCGCCGCTTTTGCTCTGTTTTGCAACAAAACGTGGGTTTCGTGCACAGAATCGCTGCTTTTGCAGAGTTTTGGCACAAAACGTGCGTTTCGTGCACAGAATCGCCGCTTTTATTCAGTTGTGGCACAAAACGTGAGTTTCACCCACCGAATTGCTCCTTTTGGCACAAAACGTGCGTTTCGCGCACCGAATTGCTCCTGCTGGCACAAAACGTGCGTTTCGTACACAGAATCGCCGCTTTTGCTGTGTTTTGGCACAAAACGTGCGTTTCGTGCACAGAATCGACGCTTCTGCTCTGTATTGGCACAAAACGTGCGTTTCGTGCACAGAATCGCCGCTTTTACTTAGTTCTGGCACAAAACGTGCGTATCGTGCACAGAATCGCCGCTTTTCCTCAATTTTGGCACAAAACGTGCGTTTGGTGCACAGAATCGCCGCGTTTGTTCAGTTTTGGCACAAGACGGGCGTTTTGTGCACAGAATCGCTGCTTTTGCTCAGTTTTGGCACAAATCAGGCGTTTCGTGCTCAGAATCGCCGCTTTTGCTCAGTTTTGGCCCAAAACGTGCGTATCACGCACCGAATTGCTCCTTTTGGAACAAAACGTGCGTTTCGTGCACAGAATCGCCGCTTTTTCTCAGTTTTGGCACAAAACGTTCGCTTCGCGCACACAATCGCCGCTCTTGCTCAGTTTTGGCACAAAACGCGGGTTCCACGCACCGACTTGCTCCTTTTGGCACAAAACGTGCGTTTGGTGCACAGAATTGCTCGCTTTGGCACAAAACGTGCGTTTCGTGCACAGAATCGCCGCTTTTACTCAGTTCTGGCACAAAACGTGCGTTTCGTGCACAGAATTACCGCTTTTGCTCAGTTTTGGCACAAGACGTGCGTTTCGTGCACAGAATCGCTGCTTTTGCATAGTTTTGGAACAAGACGTGCGTTTTGTGCGCAGAATCGCTGCTTTTGCTCAGTTTTGGCAAACAAAACGTGCGTTTAGTGCACAGAATCGCCGCGTTTGCTCTGTATTGGCACAAAACGGGCGTTTCGTGCACAGAATCGCTGCTTTTGCTCAGTTTCGGCACAAAACGAGCGTTTCATTAATAGAATCGCCGCTTTTACTCAGTTTTGGCACAAAACTGGCGTTTCGTGCACAGAATTGTTCCTTTTGGCACAAAACGTGCGGTTCGTGCACAGAATCGCCGCTTTTGCTCAGGGTTGGCACGAATCCCGCGTTTCGTGCTCAGAATCGCCGTTTTTGATCAGTTTTGGCAGCAAACATGCGTTTCGTGCTCTGAATCGCCGCTTTTGCTCGGTTTTGGCACAAAACGGGCGTTTCGTGTACAGAATCGCCGCTTTGCTCTGTTTTGCCACAAAACGTGCGTTTCGTGCACAGAATCGCTGCTTTTGCACAGTTTCGGCACAAAACGTGCGTTTCATTAATAGAATCGCCGCTTTTGCTCAGTTTTGGCACAAAACTAGCGTTTCGTGCACAGAATCGCCGCTTTTGCTCAGTTTGGCACAGAACGTGCGTTTCGTGCACAGAATCGCCGCTTTTGCACAGTTTTGGCACTAAATGGGCGTTTCACGCACCGAATTGCTCCTTTTGGCACAAAACCCGCGATTCGTGCACAGAATCGCCGCTTTCGCCCAGTTTTGGCACAAAAGGTGCGTTTCACGCACCGAATTGCTCCTTTTGGCACAAAACATTCGCTTCGTGCATAGAATCGCCGCTCTTGCTCTGTTTTGGCACAAAACTTGCGCTTCTTGCACAGAATCGACGCTTCTGCTCTGTATTGGCACAAAACGGACGTTTCGTGCACAGAATCGCTGCTTTTGCTCAGTTTTGGCACAGAACCCGCGATTCGTGCACAGAATCGCCGCGTTTGCTCAGTTTTGGCACAAGACGGGCGTTTTGTGCACAGAATCGCTGCTTTTGCTCAGTTTTGGCACAAAACAGGCGTTTCGTGCTCAGAATCGCCGCTTTTGCTCAGTTTTGGCCCAAAACGTGCGTACCACGCACGGAATTGCTCCTCCTGGCACAAAACGTGCGTTTCGTGCACAGAATCGCCGCTTTTTCTCAGTTTTGGCACAAAACGTTCGCTTCGTGCACAGAATCGCCGCTCTTGCTCAGTTTTGGCACAAAACAGGCGTTTCTGCACAGAATCACCGCTTTTGCTCAGTTTGGCACAAAACGGGCGTTTCGTGCACAGAATTACCGCTTTTGCTCAGTTTTGGCCCAAAACGTGCGTATCACGCACCGAATTGCTCCTTTTCGAACAAAACGTGCGTTTCGTGCACAGAATCGCCGCTTTTTCTCAGTTTTGGCACAAAACGTTCGCTTCGTGCACAGAATCGCAGCTCTTGCTCAGTTTTGGCACAAAACGCGGGTTTCACGCACCGACTGGCTCCTTTTGGCACAAAACATGCGTTTGGTGCACAGAATTGCTGGCTTTGGCACAAAACGTGCGTTTCGTGCACAGAATCGCCGCTTTTACTCAGTTCTGGCACAAAACGTGCGTTTCGTGCTCAGAATCGCCGTTTTTGCTCAGTTTTGGCTCAAAACGTGAGTTTCGTGCACAGAATCGCCGCTTTTGCTCAGTTTTGGCACAAGACGGGCGTTTTGTGCACAGAATCGCTGCTTTCGCTCAGTTTTGGCACAAAACTGGCGTTTCGTGCACAGAATCGCTGCTTTGGTCAATTTTGGCACAAATCCGCGATTCGTACACAGAATCGCCGCTTTTGCTCAGGTTTTGTACAAAACGTGCGTTTCACGCACCGACTTGCTCCTTCTGGCACAAAACGTGCGTTTTGTGCACAGAATCGCCGCTTTTGCTTAGTTATGGCACAAGACGTGCGTTTCGTGCACAGAATCGCTAATTCTGCTTAGTTTTTGCACAAAACTTGCGTTTCACTCACCGAATTGCTCCTTTTGCACAAAACGTGCGTTTCGTGCACAGAATCGCTGCTTTTGCTCGGTTTTGGCACTAAACGTGCGTTTCGTGCTCAGAATCGCCGATTTTGCTCAGTTTTGGCTCAAATCCCGCATTTTGTGCACAGATTCGCAGCTTTTGCTCAGTTCTGCTACAAAACGCGCGTTTCGTGCACAGAATCACCGCATTTGCTCAGTTTTGGCACAAAACGTGCGTGTCGTGCACAGAATCGCCGCTGCTGCTCCATATTGTCATAAAACGTGCGTTTCGTGCACAGAATCGCCGCTTTCGCTCAGTTTTGGGACAAAACGTGCGTTTCACGCACCGAATTGCTCCCTTTGGCACAAAACATGCGTTTCGTGCACACAATCGCCGCTTTTGCTCAGTTTTGGCACAAAACTTGCGTGTCGTGCACAGAATCGCTGCTTTTGCTCCATAATGGCACAAATCGTGCGTTTCGTGCACAGAATCGCCACTTTCGCACAGTTTTGGGACAAAACGTGCGTTTCACGCACCGAATTGCTCCTTTTGGCACAAAACGTGCGCTTCGTGCACAGAATCGCCGCTCTTGCTCTGTTTTGCCACAAAACGTGCGTTTGGTGCTCAGAATCGCCGCTTTTGCACAGTTTTGGCACAAAACGGGCGTTTCGTGCACAGAATAGCCGCTTTTGCTCAGTTTTGGCATAAAACGGGCGTTTCGTGCACAGAATCGCCGCTATTGCTCATTATTTGCACAAAACTAGCGTTTCGTGCACAGAATCGCCGCTTTTGCTCAGTTTGGCACAGAACGTGCGTTTCGTGCCAGAATCGCCGCTTTTGCTCAGTTTTGGCACAAAAGGTGCGTTTCACGCACCGAATTGCTCCTTTTGGCACAAAACGTTCGCTTCGTGCACAGAATCGCCGCTCTTGCTCTGTTTTGGCACAAAACTTGCGCTTCTTGCACAGAATCGACGCTTCTGCTCTGTATTGGCACAAAACGGACGTTTCGTGCACGGAATCGCTGCTTTTGCTCAGTTTTGGCACAAAACCCGCGATTCGTGCACAGAATCGCCGCGTTTGCTCAGTTTTGGCACAAGACGGGCGTTTTGTGCACAGAATCGCTGCTTTTGCTCAGTTTTGGCACAAAACAGGCGTTTCGTGCCAGAATCGCCGCTTTTGCTCAGTTTTGGCCCAAAACGTGCGTACCACGCACGGAATTGCTCCGCCTGGCACAAAACGTGCGTTTCGTGCACAGAATCGCCGCTTTTTCTCAGTTTTGGCACAAAACGCGGGTGTCACGCACCGAATTGCTCCTTTTGGCACAAAACGTGGGTTTTGTGCACAGAATTGCTCGCTCTAGCACAAAACGTGCGTTTCGTGCACAGAATCGCCGCTTTTGCCCCGTTTTGGCACAAAACGTGCGTTTCGTGCACAGAATCGCCGCGTTTGCTCAGTTTTGGCACAAAACCCGGGATTCGTGCACAGAATCGCTGCTTTTGCTCAGTTTTGGCACAAAACGGGCGTTTCGTGCACAGAATCACCGCTTTTGCTCAGTTTTGGCACAAAACGGGCGTTTCGTGCACAGAATTACCGCTTTTGCTCAGTTTTGGCACAAGACGGGCGTTTCGTGCACAGAATCGCCGCTTTCGCTCAGTTTTGGCACAAAACGGGCGTTTCGTGCACAGAATCGCTGCTTTTGCTCAGTTTTGGCACAGAACCCGCGATTCGAACACAGAATCGCCGCTTTTGCTCCGTTTTGGCACAAAACGTGCGTTTCACGCACCGACTTGCTCCTTCTGGCACAAAACTTGCGTTTTGTGCACAGAATCTCCGCTTTTGCTTAGTTTTGGCACAAGACGTGCGTTTCGTGCACCGAATCGCTGCTTCTGCTTAGTTTTTGCACAAAACTTGCGTTTCACTCACCGAGTTGCTCCTTTTGCACAAAACGTGCGTTTCGTGCACAGAATTGCTCGTTTTGGCACAAAACTGGCGTTTCGTGCTCAGAATCGCCCTTTTGCTCAGTATTGGCACAAAACGTGCGTTTCGTGCACAGAATCGCCGCTTTCGCTCAGTTTTGGGACAAAACGTGCGTTTCACGCACCGAATTGCTCCCTTTGGCACAAAACATGCGCTTCGTGCACACCATCGCCGCTTTTGCTCAGTTTTGGCACAAAACGTGCGTTTCGTGCACATAATCACCGCTTTTGCTCTGTTTTGCAACAAAACGTGTGTTTCGTGCAAATCGCTGCTTTTGCCCAGTTTTAACACAAAACGTGCGTTTCACAAACCCAAGTGCTCCTTTTGGCACAAAACGTGCGTTTCGTGCACAGAATAGCCGGTTTTGCTCTGTTTTGCAACAAAACTTGCGTTTCGTGCAAAGAATCGCTGCTTTTGCCCAGTTTTAACACAAAATGTGCGTTTCACACACGCAAGTGCTCCTTTTGGCACAAAACGTGCGTCTCGTGCTCAGAATCGCCGCTTTTGCTCATTATTGGCACAACACGATCATTTCGTGCACAGAATCGACGCTTTTGCTCCGTATTGGCACAAAACGTGCGTATCGAGCACAGAATCGCCACTTTTGCCCAGTATTGGCCCTAAACCCGCGTTTCGTACACAGAACCCCCGCTTCTGCTCAGTTTTGGCACAAAACATGCGTTTCACGCGCCGAACTGCTCCTCCTTGCACAAAACGTGCGTTTCGTGCACAGAATCGCCGTTTTTGCTCATTTTTGGCCCAAAACGTTCGTTTCACGCATCGAATCCCCGCTTTTGCTCACTTTCGGCAAAAAACCCATGTTTCGCGCACAGAATCGCCGCCTTTGCTCAGTTTTGGCACAAAACGTGAATTTCGTTCACAGAATCGACGCTTTTGCACAGTTTTGGCACAAAACGTGCGTTTCGTGCACAGAATCGCCGCTTTCGCTCAGTTTTGGGACAAAACGTGCGTTTCACGCACCGAATTGCTCCTTTTGGCACGAAACGTGCGCTTCGTGCACAGAATCGCCGCTCTTGCTCTGTTTTGCCACAAAACGTGCGTTTGGTGCTCAGAATCGCCGCTTTTGCACAGTTTTGGCACAAAACGGGCGTTTCGTGCACAGAATAGCCGCTTTTGCTCAGTTTTGGCATAAAACGGGCGTTTCGTGCACAGAATCGCCGCTATTGCTCATTATTTGCACAAAACTAGCGTTTCGTGCACAGAATCGCCGCTTTTGCTCAGTTTGGCACAGAACGTGCGTTTCGTGCCAGAATCGCCGCTTGTGCTCAGTTTTGGCACAAAAGGTGCGTTTCACGCACCGAATTGCTCCTTTTGGCACAAAACATTCGCTTCGTGCATAGAATCGCCGCTCTTGCTCTGTTTTGGCACAAAACTTGCGCTTCTTGCACAGAATCGACGCTTCTGCTCTGTATTGGCACAAAACGGACGTTTCGTGCACAGAATCGCTGCTTTTGCTCAGTTTTGGCACAGAACCCGCGATTCGTGCACAGAATCGCCGCGTTTGCTCAGTTTTGGCACAAGACGGGCGTTTTGTGCACAGAATCGCTGCTTTTGCTCAGTTTTGGCACAAAACAGGCGTTTCGTGCTCAGAATCGCCGCTTTTGCTCAGTTTTGGCCCAAAACGTGCGTACCACGCACGGAATTGCTCCTCCTGGCACAAAACGTGCGTTTCGTGCACAGAATCGCCGCTTTTTCTCAGTTTTGGCACAAAACGTTCGCTTCGTGCACAGAATCGCCGCTCTTGCTCAGTTTTGGCACAAAACAGGCGTTTCTGCACAGAATCACCGCTTTTGCTCAGTTTGGCACAAAACGGGCGTTTCGTGCACAGAATTACCGCTTTTGCTCAGTTTTGGCCCAAAACGTGCGTATCACGCACCGAATTGCTCCTTTTCGAACAAAACGTGCGTTTCGTGCACAGAATCGCCGCTTTTTCTCAGTTTTGGCACAAAACGTTCGCTTCGTGCACAGAATCGCAGCTCTTGCTCAGTTTTGGCACAAAACGCGGGTTTCACGCACCGACTTGCTCCTTTTGGCACAAAACATGCGTTTGGTGCACAGAATTGCTGGCTTTGGCACAAAACGTGCGTTTCGTGCACAGAATCGCCGCTTTTACTCAGTTTTGGCCCAAAACGTGCGTACCACGCACGGAATTGCTCCGCCTGGCACAAAACGTGCGTTTCGTGCACAGAATCGCCGCTTTTTCTCAGTTTTGGCACAAAACGCGGGTGTCACGCACCGAATTGCTCCTTTTGGCACAAAACGTGGGTTTTGTGCACAGAATTGCTCGCTCTAGCACAAAACGTGCGTTTCGTGCACAGAATCGCCGCTTTTGCCCCGTTTTGGCACAAAACGTGCGTTTCGTGCACAGAATCGCCGCGTTTGCTCAGTTTTGGCACAAAACCCGGGATTCGTGCACAGAATCGCTGCTTTTGCTCAGTTTTGGCACAAAACGGGCGTTTCGTGCACAGAATCACCGCTTTTGCTCAGTTTTGGCACAAAACGGGCGTTTCGTGCACAGAATTACCGCTTTTGCTCAGTTTTGGCACAAGACGGGCGTTTCGTGCACAGAATCGCCGCTTTCGCTCAGTTTTGGCACAAAACGGGCGTTTCGTGCACAGAATCGCTGCTTTTGCTCAGTTTTGGCACAGAACCCGCGATTCGAACACAGAATCGCCGCTTTTGCTCCGTTTTGGCACAAAACGTGCGTTTCACGCACCGACTTGCTCCTTCTGGCACAAAACTTGCGTTTTGTGCACAGAATCTCCGCTTTTGCTTAGTTTTGGCACAAGACGTGCGTTTCGTGCACCGAATCGCTGCTTCTGCTTAGTTTTTGCACAAAACTTGCGTTTCACTCACCGAGTTGCTCCTTTTGCACAAAACGTGCGTTTCGTGCACAGAATTGCTCGTTTTGGCACAAAACTGGCGTTTCGTGCTCAGAATCGCCCTTTTGCTCAGTATTGGCACAAAACGTGCGTTTCGTGCACAGAATCGCCGCTTTCGCTCAGTTTTGGGACAAAACGTGCGTTTCACGCACCGAATTGCTCCCTTTGGCACAAAACATGCGCTTCGTGCACACAATCGCCGCTTTTGCTCAGTTTTGGCACAAAACGTGCGTTTCGTGCACAGAATCACCGCTTTTGCTCTGTTTTGCAACAAAACGTGTGTTTCGTGCAAATCGCTGCTTTTGCCCAGTTTTAACACAAAACGTGCGTTTCACAAACCCAAGTGCTCCTTTTGGCACAAAACGTGCGTTTCGTGCACAGAATAGCCGGTTTTGCTCTGTTTTGCAACAAAACTTGCGTTTCGTGCAAAGAATCGCTGCTTTTGCCCAGTTTTAACACAAAATGTGCGTTTCACACACGCAAGTGCTCCTTTTGGCACAAAACGTGCGTCTCGTGCTCAGAATCGCCGCTTTTGCTCATTATTGGCACAACACGATCATTTCGTGCACAGAATCGACGCTTTTGCTCCGTATTGGCACAAAACGTGCGTATCGAGCACAGAATCGCCACTTTTGCCCAGTATTGGCCCTAAACCCGCGTTTCGTACACAGAACCCCCGCTTCTGCTCAGTTTTGGCACAAAACATGCGTTTCACGCGCCGAACTGCTCCTCCTTGCACAAAACGTGCGTTTCGTGCACAGAATCGCCGTTTTTGCTCATTTTTGGCCCAAAACGTTCGTTTCACGCATCGAATCCCCGCTTTTGCTCACTTTCGGCAAAAAACCCATGTTTCGCGCACAGAATCGCCGCCTTTGCTCAGTTTTGGCACAAAACGTGAATTTCGTTCACAGAATCGACGCTTTTGCACAGTTTTGGCACAAAACGTGCGTTTCGTGCACAGAATCGCCGCTTTCGCTCAGTTTTGGGACAAAACGTGCGTTTCACGCACCGAATTGCTCCTTTTGGCACGAAACGTGCGCTTCGTGCACAGAATCGCCGCTCTTGCTCTGTTTTGCCACAAAACGTGCGTTTGGTGCTCAGAATCGCCGCTTTTGCACAGTTTTGGCACAAAACGGGCGTTTCGTGCACAGAATAGCCGCTTTTGCTCAGTTTTGGCATAAAACGGGCGTTTCGTGCACAGAATCGCCGCTATTGCTCATTATTTGCACAAAACTAGCGTTTCGTGCACAGAATCGCCGCTTTTGCTCAGTTTGGCACAGAACGTGCGTTTCGTGCCAGAATCGCCGCTTGTGCTCAGTTTTGGCACAAAAGGTGCGTTTCACGCACCGAATTGCTCCTTTTGGCACAAAACATTCGCTTCGTGCATAGAATCGCCGCTCTTGCTCTGTTTTGGCACAAAACTTGCGCTTCTTGCACAGAATCGACGCTTCTGCTCTGTATTGGCACAAAACGGACGTTTCGTGCACAGAATCGCTGCTTTTGCTCAGTTTTGGCACAGAACCCGCGATTCGTGCACAGAATCGCCGCGTTTGCTCAGTTTTGGCACAAGACGGGCGTTTTGTGCACAGAATCGCTGCTTTTGCTCAGTTTTGGCACAAAACAGGCGTTTCGTGCTCAGAATCGCCGCTTTTGCTCAGTTTTGGCCCAAAACGTGCGTACCACGCACGGAATTGCTCCTCCTGGCACAAAACGTGCGTTTCGTGCACAGAATCGCCGCTTTTTCTCAGTTTTGGCACAAAACGTTCGCTTCGTGCACAGAATCGCCGCTCTTGCTCAGTTTTGGCACAAAACAGGCGTTTCTGCACAGAATCACCGCTTTTGCTCAGTTTGGCACAAAACGGGCGTTTCGTGCACAGAATTACCGCTTTTGCTCAGTTTTGGCCCAAAACGTGCGTATCACGCACCGAATTGCTCCTTTTCGAACAAAACGTGCGTTTCGTGCACAGAATCGCCGCTTTTTCTCAGTTTTGGCACAAAACGTTCGCTTCGTGCACAGAATCGCAGCTCTTGCTCAGTTTTGGCACAAAACGCGGGTTTCACGCACCGACTTGCTCCTTTTGGCACAAAACATGCGTTTGGTGCACAGAATTGCTCGCTTTGGCACAAAACGTGCGTTTCGTGCACTGAATCGCCGCTTTTACTCAGTTCTGGCACAAAACGTGCGTTTCGTGCTCAGAATCGCCGTTTTTGCTCAGTATTGGCTCAAAACGTGAGTTTCGTGCACAGAATCGCCGCTTTTGCTCAGTGTTGGCACAAGACGGGCGTTTTGTGCACAGAATCGCTGCTTTCGCTCAGTTTTGGCACAAAACTGGCGTTTCGTGCACAGAATCGCTGCTTTGGTCAATTTTGGCACAAATCCGCGATTCGTACACAGAATCGCCGCTTTTGCTCAGGTTTTGTACAAAACGTGCGTTTCACGCACCGACTTGCTCCTTCTGGCACAAAACGTGCGTTTTGTGCACAGAATCGCCGCTTTTGCTTAGTTATGGCACAAGACGTGCGTTTCGTGCACAGAATCGCTAATTCTGCTTAGTTTTTGCACAAAACTTGCGTTTCACTCACCGAATTGCTCCTTTTGCACAAAACGTGCGTTTCGTGCACAGAATCGCTGCTTTTGCTCGGTTTTGGCACTAAACGTGCGTTTCGTGCTCAGAATCGCCGATTTTGCTCAGTTTTGGCTCAAATCCCGCATTTTGTGCACAGATTCGCAGCTTTTGTTCAGTTCTGCTACAAAACGCGCGTTTCGTGCACAGAATCACCGCATTTGCTCAGATTTGGCACAAAACGTGCGTGTCGTGCACAGAATCGCCGCTGTTGCTCCATATTGTCATAAAACGTGCGTTTCGTGCACAGAATCGCCGCTTTCGCTCAGTTTTGGGACAAAACGTGCGTTTCACGCACCGAATTGCTCCCTTTGGCACAAAACATGCGTTTCGTGCACACAATCGCCGCTTTTGCTCAGTTTTGGCACAAAACGTGCGTGTCGTGCACAGAATCGCCGCTGTTGCTCCATATTGTCATAAAACGTGCGTTTCGTGCACAGAATCGCCGCTTTTGCTCAGTTTTGGCACAAGACGGGCGTTTTGTGCACAGAATCGCTGCTTTCGCTCAGTTTTGGCACAAAACTTGCGTGTCGTGCACAGAATCGCTGCTTTTGCTCCATAATGGCACAAATCGTGCGTTTCGTGCACAGAATCGCCACTTTCGCACAGTTTTGGGACAAAACGTGCGTTTCACGCACCGGATTCCTCCTTCTGACACAAAACGTGCGTTTCGTTCACAGAATCGCCGCTTCAGCTCAGGTTTGTCACAAAACGTGCGCTTCGTGCACAGAATCGCCGTTTTTGCTCAGTTTTTGCACAAAACCTGCGTTTCGTGCACAGAATCGCTGCTTTTGCTCATTATTTGCACAAAGCTAGCGATTCGTGCACAGAAATGCCGCTTTTGCTTTGTTTTGGCACAAAACGTGCGTTTCGTGCACAGAATCGCCCCTTTTGCTCAGTTTTGGCACAAAACTTGCGTGTCGTGCACAGAATCGCTGCTTTTGCTCCATAATGGCACAAATCGTGCGTTTCGTGCACAGAATCGCCACTTTCGCACAGTTTTGGGACAAAACGTGCGTTTCACGCACCGAATTGCTCCTTTTGGCACAAAACGTGCGCTTCGTGCACAGAATCGCCGCTCTTGCTCTGTTTTGCCACAAAACGTGCGTTTGGTGCTCAGAATCGCCGCTTTTGCACAGTTTTGGCACAAAACGGGCGTTTCGTGCACAGAATAGCCGCTTTTGCTCAGTTTTGGCATAAAACGGGCGTTTCGTGCACAGAATCGCCGCTATTGCTCATTATTTGCACAAAACTAGCGTTTCGTGCACAGAATCGCTGCTTTTGCTCAGTTTGGCACAGAACGTGCGTTTCGTGCCAGAATCGCCGCTTTTGCTCAGTTTTGGCACAAAAGGTGCGTTTCACGCACCGAATTGCTCCTTTTGGCACAAAACGTTCGCTTCGTGCACAGAATCGCCGCTCTTGCTCTGTTTTGGCACAAAACTTGCGCTTCTTGCACAGAATCGACGCTTCTGCTCTGTATTGGCACAAAACGGACGTTTCGTGCACAGAATCGCTGCTTTTGCTCAGTTTTGGCACAAAACCCGCGATTCGTGCACAGAATCGCCGCGTTTGCTCAGTTTTGGCACAAGACGGGCGTTTTGTGCACAGAATCGCTGCTTTTGCTCAGTTTTGGCACAAAACAGGCGTTTCGTGCCAGAATCGCCGCTTTTGCTCAGTTTTGGCCCAAAACGTGCGTACCACGCACGGAATTGCTCCGCCTGGCACAAAACGTGCGTTTCGTGCACAGAATCGCCGCTTTTTCTCAGTTTTGGCACAAAACGCGGGTGTCACGCACCGAATTGCTCCTTTTGGCACAAAACGTGGGTTTTGTGCACAGAATTGCTCGCTCTAGCACAAAACGTGCGTTTCGTGCACAGAATCGCCGCTTTTGCCCCGTTTTGGCACAAAACGTGCGTTTCGTGCACAGAATCGCCGCGTTTGCTCAGTTTTGGCACAAAACCCGGGATTCGTGCACAGAATCGCTGCTTTTGCTCAGTTTTGGCACAAAACGGGCGTTTCGTGCACAGAATCACCGCTTTTGCTCAGTTTTGGCACAAAACGGGCGTTTCGTGCACAGAATTACCGCTTTTGCTCAGTTTTGGCACAAGACGGGCGTTTCGTGCACAGAATCGCCGCTTTCGCTCAGTTTTGGCACAAAACGGGCGTTTCGTGCACAGAATCGCTGCTTTTGCTCAGTTTTGGCACAGAACCCGCGATTCGAACACAGAATCGCCGCTTTTGCTCCGTTTTGGCACAAAACGTGCGTTTCACGCACCGACTTGCTCCTTCTGGCACAAAACTTGCGTTTTGTGCACAGAATCTCCGCTTTTGCTTAGTTTTGGCACAAGACGTGCGTTTCGTGCACCGAATCGCTGCTTCTGCTTAGTTTTTGCACAAAACTTGCGCTTCACTCACCGAGTTGCTCCTTTTGCACAAAACGTGCGTTTCGTGCACAGAATTGCTCGTTTTGGCACAAAACTGGCGTTTCGTGCTCAGAATCGCCCTTTTGCTCAGTATTGGCACAAAACGTGCGTTTCGTGCACAGAATCGCCGCTTTCGCTCAGTTTTGGGACAAAACGTGCGTTTCACGCACCGAATTGCTCCCTTTGGCACAAAACATGCGCTTCGTGCACACAATCGCCGCTTTTGCTCAGTTTTGGCACAAAACGTGCGTTTCGTGCACAGAATCACCGCTTTTGCTCTGTTTTGCAACAAAACGTGTGTTTCGTGCAAATCGCTGCTTTTGCCCAGTTTTAACACAAAACGTGCGTTTCACAAACCCAAGTGCTCCTTTTGGCACAAAACGTGCGTTTCGTGCACAGAATAGCCGGTTTTGCTCTGTTTTGCAACAAAACTTGCGTTTCGTGCAAAGAATCGCTGCTTTTGCCCAGTTTTAACACAAAATGTGCGTTTCACACACGCAAGTGCTCCTTTTGGCACAAAACGTGCGTCTCGTGCTCAGAATCGCCGCTTTTGCTCATTATTGGCACAACACGATCATTTCGTGCACAGAATCGACGCTTTTGCTCCGTATTGGCACAAAACGTGCGTATCGAGCACAGAATCGCCACTTTTGCCCAGTATTGGCCCTAAACCCGCGTTTCGTACACAGAACCCCCGCTTCTGCTCAGTTTTGGCACAAAACATGCGTTTCACGCGCCGAACTGCTCCTCCTTGCACAAAACGTGCGTTTCGTGCACAGAATCGCCGTTTTTGCTCATTTTTGGCCCAAAACGTTCGTTTCACGCATCGAATCCCCGCTTTTGCTCTCTTTCGGCAAAAAACCCATGTTTCGCGCACAGAATCGCCGCCTTTGCTCAGTTTTGGCACAAAACGTGAATTTCGTTCACAGAATCGACGCTTTTGCACAGTTTTGGCACAAAACGGGCGTTTCACGCGCCGAACTGCTCCTCCTTGCACAAAACGTGCGTTTCATGCACAGAATCGCCGCTGTTCCTCAGTTTGGCACAAAACGTGCGTTTCGTGCACAGAATTGCCGCTTTTGTTCAGTTTTGGAACAAAACCCGTGTTTCGCGCACAGAATCGCCGCTTTTGCTCCGTATTGGCACAAAACGTGCGTTTCGTGCACAGAATCGCCGCTTTTGTTCAGTATTGGCACAAAACCCGCGTTTCGAGCACAGAATTGCCGCTTTTGCTCAGTTATGGCACTAAACGTGCGTTTCGTGCACAGGATCGCCGTATTTGCTTAGTTTTAGCACAAAGCGTGTGTTTCACGCACCGAACTGCTCCTCCTGGCACAATACGTCCGTTCAGTGCACAGAATCGCTGCTTCTGCTTAGTTTTGGCACAAAACGTGCGTATCACGCACAGAATTGCTCCTTTTGAAACAAGAGGGGCGTTACGTGCACAGAATCCCCGCTTCTGCTCAGTTTTGGCACAAAACGTGCGTTTCACCCACAGAATAGCTCCGTTTGCACAAAACGGGCGTTTCGTGCACAGAATCGCCGCTTCTGTTCAGTTTTGGCACAAGACGTGTATTTCGTGCACAGAATCGCCGCTTCTGCTCAGTTTTGGCACAAAACGTGCGTTTCGTGCACAGAATCGCTGCTTTTGCTCAGTTTTGGCACAAAACGTGTGTTTCGTGCACAGAATCGCCGCTTTTACTCAGTTTTGGCACTAAACGTGCGTTTCGTGCACAGAATTACCGCTTTTGATCAGTTTTCGGCACAAAACGTGCGTTTCGTGCTCAGAATCGCCGCTTTTGCTCTGTTTTGTCTCTAATCGTGCGTTTCGTGCACAGAATCGCTGCTTTTGCTCAGTTTTGGCACAAAACGGGCGTTTCGTGCACAGAATCGCCGCTTTTGCTCCTTATTGTCACAAAACGTGCGTTTCGTGCACAGAATCGCCGCTTTCGCTTAGTTTTGGCACAAGACGTGCGTTTCGTGCACAGAATCGCCGCTTTTGCTCAGTTGTGGCACAAAACGTGCGTTTCACGCACCGAATTGCTCCTGCTGGCACAAAACGTGCGTTTCGTACACAGAATCGCCGCTTTTGCTCTGTTTTGGCACAACACGTGCGTTTCGTGCACAGAATTGCTCCTTTTGGCACAAAACGTGCGTTTGATGCTCAGAATCGCCTCTTTTGCTCAGTTTTGGGTCAAATCCCGCGTTTTGGGCACAGAATCGCAGATTTTGCTCAGTTCTGCTACAAAACACGCGTTTCGTGCACAGAATCACCGCTTTTGCTCAGTTTTGGCACAAAACGTGCGTGTCGTGCACAGAATCGCCGCTTTTGCTCCTTATTGTCACAAAACGTGTGTTTCGTGCACAGAATCGCCGCTTCTGCTCAGTTTTGGCACAAAACGTGCGTTTCGTGCACAGAATCGCTGCTTTTGCTCAGTTTTGGCACAAAACGTGTGTTTCGTGCTCAGGATCGCCGCTTTTACTCAGTTTTGGCACTAAACGTGCGTTTCGTGCACAGAATTACCGCTTTTGATCAGTTTTCGGCACAAAACGTGGGTTACGTTCCCAGAATCTCTGCGTTTGCTCAGTTTTGTCTCTAAACGTGCGTTTCGTGCTCAGAATCGCCGCTTTTGCTCAGTTTTGGCACAAAATATGCATTTCGTGCACAGAATCGCCGCTTTTGCACAGTTTTGGCACAAAACGTGCGTTTCGTTAACAGAATCACCGCTTTTGCTCAGTTGTGGCACAATGCGTGAGTTTCACGCACCGAATTGCTCCTTTTGGCACAAAACGGGCGTTTCGAGCACAGAATCGCCAGTGTTGCTCAGTTTGGCACAAAACGTTCGTTTTGTGCACAGAATCGCAGCTTTTGCTCAGTTTTGGCACTAAACGTTCGTTTCATGCGAAGAATCGCAGCTTTTGCTCAGTTTTGACACAAAACGTGCATTTCGTGCACAGAATCGCCGCTTTTGCTCAGTTGTGGCACAAAGCGTGAGTTTCACGCACCGAATTGCTCCTTTTGGCACAAAACGTGCGTTTCGTGCACAGAATAGCTCCTTTTGGCACAAAACTGGCGTTTCGTGCTCAGAATCGCCGCTTCAGCTCAGTTTTGGCACAAAACGTGAGTTTCACGCACCGCATTGCTCCTTTTGGCACAAAACGGGCGTTTCGAGCACAGAATCGCCGCTTTTGCTCCGTATTGTCACAAAACGTGCGTTTCACGCACCGAATTGCTCCATCTGGTACAAAACGTGCGTTTCGTGTACAGAATCGCCGCTTTTGCTCCGTTTTGGCACAAAACGTGCGTTTCGTGCACAGAATCGCCGCTTTTGCTAAGTTTGGAACAAAACGTGCGCTTCGTGCACAGAATCGCAGCTTTTGCTCAGCTTTGGCACAAAATGGGCGTTTCGTGCACAGAATCGCTGCTTTTGCTCAGTTTTGCCTCAAAACTTGCGTGTCACGCACCGGATTGCTCCTTTTGGCACAAAACGTGCGTTTCGTGCACAGAATCGCCGCTTTTGCTCAGTTATGGCACAAAACGTGCGTTTCGTGCACAGAATCGCTGCTTTTGCTCAGTTTTGCCTCAAAACTTGCGTGTCACGCACCGGATTGCTCCTTTTGGCACAAAACGTGCGTTTCGTGCACAGAATCGCCGCTTTTGCTCAGTTATGGCACAGAACGCGTCTTTCGTGCACAGAATTGCCGCTTTTGCTCAGTTTTTGAACAAAACGTGCGCTTCGTGCACAGAATCGCCGCATCTGCTCAGTTTGGCACAAAACGCGCGTTTCGTACACAAAATATCTACTTTTGCTCAGTTTTGGCAAAAAAACGTGCGTTACACGCACCGAATTGCTCCTTTTGGCACAAAACGTGCGTTTCGTGCACAAAATCGCCGTTTTTGCTCAGTTTTGGCACATAACGTTCGTTTCGTGCACAGACTCGCGGCTTTTGCCCAGTTTTGGCACAAAACGTGCGTTTCGTGCACAAGATCGCCGCTTTTGCACCGTTTTGGCACAAAACGGGCGTTTCGAGCACAGAAGCGCCGCTTTTGCTCCGTTTTGTCACAAAACGTGCGTTTCACGCACAGAATAGCTGCTTTTGCTCAGTTTTGGAAAAAAACGTGCGTTACACGCAGCGAACTGCCGCTTTTGCTCAGTTTTGCAACAAAACGTGCGTTTCGAGCAGAGAATCGCCGCTTAACTCAGTTTTGGCAAAAAGCGAGCGTTTCACGCACCGAGTTGCTCCTTTTGGCACAAAACCGGCGTTTCGTGCACAGAATCGCCGCTTTTGCTCCGTTTTGGCACAAAACGTGCGCTTCGTGCACAGAATCGCCGCTTTTGCTCAGTTGAGGCACAAAACGTGAGTTTCACGCACCGAATTGCTCCATTTGGCACAAAACGTGCGTTTCGTGCACCGAATTGCTCCATTTGGCACAAAACGTGCGTTTCGTGCACAGAATCGCCGGTGTTGCTCAGTTTGGCACAAAACGTTCGTTTTGTGCACAGAATCGCAGCTTTTGCTCAGTTTTGGGACTAAACGTGCGTTTCGTGCACAGAATCGCCGCTTCTGCTCAGTTTTGGCACAAAATATGCATTTCGTGCACAGAATCGCCGGTTTTGCTCACTTTTGGCACAAAACGCGCGTTTCGTGCAAAGAATCGCCGGTTTTGCTCAGTTTTGGCACAAAACATTCGTTTCATGCGAAGAATCGCAGCTTTTGCTCAGTTTTGACACAAAACGTGCGTTTCGTGCACAGAATCGCCGCTTCAGCTCAGTTTTGGCACAAAACGTGAGTTTCACGAACCGAATTGCTCCTTTTGGCACAAAACGTGCGGTTCGTGCACAGAATTGCTCCATTTGTCACAAAACGTGCGTTTCGTGCACAGATTCGCCGCTTTTGCTCAGTTTTTGGGCAAAACGTGCGTTTCACGAACCGAATTGCCCCTTTTGCCACTAGACGGGCGTTTCGTGTACAGAATCGCCGCTTTTGCTCCGCTTTGGCACAAAACGTGCGTTTCGTGCACAAAATCGCCGTTTTTGCTCAGTTTTGGCACAAAACGGACGTTTCGTGCACAGAATCGCAGCTTTTGCTCAGCTTTGGCACAAAATGGGCGTTTCTTGCACAAAATCGGCGTTTCTGCTCAGATTTGGCACAAAACGTGTGTGTCGTGCACAGAATCGCGGCTTTTGTTCAGTTTTGGCTCAAAACGTGCGTTTCGTGCACAGAATCGCCGCCTTTGCTCAGTTTTGGCACAAAACGTGCGTTTCGTGTACAGAATCGCTGCTTTCGCTCATTATTTGCACAAAACTAACGTTTCGTGCACAGAATCGCCGCTTTTGCTTAGTTTTGGCACAAAACATGCGTTTCGTGCTCAGAATCGCCGCTTTTGCTCAGTTTTGGCACAAAACGTGCGTTTCACGCACCTCCCTGCTCGTTCTGACACAAAACGTGCGTTTCGTGCACAGAATCGCGGTTTTTGCTCAGTTTTGGCACAAAACCCGCGATTCGAGCACAGAATCGCCGCTTTTGCTCAGGTGTGGCACAAAACGTGAGTTTCACGCACCGAATTGCTCCTTTTGGCACAAAACGTGCGTTTCGTACACAGAATCGCCGCTTTTGCTCTGTTTTGGCACAAAACGTGCGTTTCGTGCACAGAATTGCTCCTTTTGGCACAAAACGTGCGCTTCGTGCACAGAATCGCCGCTTTTGCTCAGTTTTGGTACAAAACGTGCGTTTCGTGCACAGAATCGCCACTTCTGCTCTGTTTTGCAACAAAACGTGCGTTTCGTGCACAGAATCGCCGCTTTTGCACAGTTTCGGCTCAAAACGTGCGTTTCGTGCACAGAATCGCCGCTTTTGCTCAGTTTTGGCACAAGACGGGCGTTTTGTGCGCATAATCGCCGCTTTTGCTTAGTTATGGCACAAGACGTGCGTTTCGGGCACAGAATCGCTGCTTCTGCTTAGTTTTTGCACAAAACTTGCGTTTCACTCACCGAATTGCTCCTTTTGCACAAAACGTGCGTTTCGTGCACAGAATCGCTGCTTTTGCTCGGTTTTGGCACTAAACGTGTGTTTCGTGCTCGGAATCGCCGATTTTGCTCAGTTTTGGCTCAAATCCCGCATTTTGTGCACAGAATCGCAGCTTTTGCTCAGTTCTGCTACAAAACTTGCGTGTCGTGCACAGAATCGCTGCTTTTGCTCCTTAATGGCACAAAACGTGCGTTTCGTTCACAGAATCGCCGCTTTTGCTAAGTTTGGAACAAAACGTGCGCTTCGTGCACAGAATCGCTGCTTTTGCTCAGTTTTGGCACAAAATGTGTGTTTCGTGCTCAGGATCGCCGCTTTTACTCAGTTTTGGCACTAAACGTGCGTTTCGTGCACAGAATTACCGCTTTTGATCAGTTTTCGGCACAAAACGTGCGTTACGTTCCCAAAATCTCCGCGTTTGCTCAGTTTTGTCTCTAAACGTGCGTTTCGTGCACAGAATCGCCGCTTTTGCTTAGTTTTGGCACAAAATATGCATTTCGTGCACAGAATCGCCGCTTTTGCACAGTGTTGGCACAAAACGTGCGTTTCGTTAACAGAATCACCGCTTTTGCTCAGTTTTGGCACAAAACGTGCGCTTCACGCACCGAATTGCTCCATTTGGCACAAAACGTGCGTTTCACGCACCGAATTGCTCCATCTGGTACAAAACGTGCGTTTCGTGCACAGAATCGCCGCTTTTGCTCCGTTTTGGCACAAAACGTGCGTTTCGTGCACAAAATCGCCGTTTTTGCTCAGTTTTGGAACAAAACATGCGTTTCGTGCACAGAATCGCCGCTTTTGCTCAGTTTTGGCACAAAACGTGCGTTTCGTGCACAGAATCGCTGCTTTTGCTCAGTTTTGCCTCAAAACTTGCGTGTCACGCACCGGATTGCTCCTTTTGGCACAAAACGTGCGTTTCGTGCACAGAATCGCCGCTTTTGCTCAGTTATGGCACAGAACGCGTCTTTCGTGCACAGAATTGCCGCTTTTGCTCAGTTTTTGAACAAAACGTGCGCTTCGTGCACAGAATCGCCGCTTCTGCTCAGTTTGGCACAAAACGCGCGTTTCGTACACAAAATATCTACTTTTTCTCAGTTTTGGCAAAAAAACGTGCGTTACACGCACCGAATTGCTCCTTTTGGCACAAAACGTGCGTTTCGTGCACAAAATCGCCGTTTTTGCTCAGTTTTGGCACATAACGTTCGTTTCGTGCACAGACTCGCGGCTTTTGCTCAGTTTTGGCACAAAACGTGCGTTTCGTGCACAAGATCGCCGCTTTTGCACCGTTTTGGCACAAAACGTTCGTTTTGTGCACAGAATCGCAGCTTTTGCTCAGTTTTGGCACTAAACGTGCGTTTCGTGCACAGAATCGCCGCTTTTGCTCAGTTATGGCACAGAACGCGTCTTTCGTGTACAGAATTGCCGCTTTTGCTCAGTTTTTGAACAAAACGTGCGCTTCGTGCACAGAATCGTCGCTTTTGCTCAGTTTGGCACAAAACGCGCGTTTCGTACACAAAATATCTACTTTTGCTCAGTTTTGGCAAAAAAACGTGCGTTACACGCACCGAATTGCTCCTTTTGGCACAAAACGTGCGTTTCGTGCACAAAATCGCCGTTTTTGCTCAGTTTTGGCACATAACGTTCGTTTCGTTCACAGACTCGCGGCTTTTGCTCAGTTTTGGCACAAAACGTGCGTTTCGTGCATAAGATCGCCGCTTTTGCACCGTTTTGGCACAAAACGGGCGTTTCGAGCACAGAATCGCCGCTTTTGCTTCGTTTTGTCACAAAACGTGCGTTTCACGCACAGAGTAGCTGCTTTTGCTCAGTTTTGGAAAAAAACGTGCGTTACACGCAGCGAACTGCCGCTTTTGCTCAGTTTTGCAACAAAACGTGCGTTTCGAGCAGAGAATCGCCGCTTTAGCTCAGTTTTGGCAAAAAGCGAGCGTTTCACGCACCGAGTTGCTCCTTTTGGCACAAAACCGGCGTTTCGTGCACAGAATCGCCGCTTTTGCTCCGTTTTGGCACAAAACGTGCGCTTCGTGCACAGAATCGCCGCTTTTGCTCAGTTTTGGAACAAAACATGCGTTTCGTGCACAGAATCGCCGCTTTTGCTCAGTTTTGGCACAAAACGTGCGTTTCGTGCACAGAATCGCTGCTTTTGCTCAGTTTTGCCTCAAAACTTGCGTGTCACGCACCGGATTGCTCCTTTTGGCACAAAACGTGCGTTTCGTGCACAGAATCGCCGCTTTTGCTCAGTTATGGCACAGAACGCGTCTTTCGTGCACAGAATTGCCGCTTTTGCTCAGTTTTTGAACATAACGTGCGCTTCGTGCACAGAATCGCCGCTTTTGCTCAGTTTGGCACAAAACGCGCGTTTCGTACACAAAATATCTACTTTTGCTCAGTTTTGGCAAAAAAACGTGCGTTACACGCACCGAATTGCTCCTTTTGGCACAAAACGTGCGTTTCGTGCACAAAATCGCCGTTTTTGCTCAGTTTTGGCACAAAACGGACGTTTCGTGCACAGAATCGTCGCTTTTGCTCAGTTTTGGCACAAAACGTGCGTTTCGTGCACAGAATCGCCGCTTTTGCTCAGTTTTGTCACAAAACGTGCGTTTAGTACACAGAATCGCCGCTTTTGCTCCGTTTTGTCACAATACGTGCGTTTCACGCATCGAATTGCTCCTTCTGGTACAAAACGTGAGTTTCGTCCACAGACTCGCCGCTGTTGCTCCGTATTGGCACAAAACGTTCGTTTCACGCACCGAATTGCTCCTTCTGGCACAAAACGTGTGCTTCGTGCACAGAATCGCCGCTTTTGCTCAGTTATGGCGCAAAACGTGCGTTTCACGCACCGAATTGCTCCTTCTGGCACAATACGTGCTGTTAAGCAACAGACATCAGTCAGCATTCACCCACTAAAATCCAGGTCAACCAAATTCCAGGCCACCAGTTCTGCTACGATCAGCGATACACTTAATATATAAGCCCAAATTAAAAGACACAGAGCGCTCTTTTTCCTATCAACTTGTTACGCGAATCGTCGTGTAGTTTCTATGTCAAAATAAAGATCGTTTTGCTGTGAAGAACTAATTTTATAACAAATACCTCATTCTGTACGTCGGGGCATAAAAGTGTGAGTGTTCAATTGGCGATCCTGCCAGGATATACACAAGTTCACCGAAGAGGAACACGTAACAACCTGGAGATTATAGTATTCTGCGGAATACTAGCACCAAGCTGCCAGCCATAACCACGATTAGAAAAAGAAAAGGAATGCTGTCCGTCATCCTGCTACTGTAAGTAAATGTCTGAATCAACTAGATCGAAAACTAAGAAACTCGATACTACTCGAGCAACACCAATCGAAGAAGATAACCACGATTTAAGCATTTTCACAATGAACCACGACGATTCGGTAGTAAACCAAATTCCAGTTCCTGATATTCCGAGCCTTGCAATACCACGAATTAGCGAAATTGGAACCGCACAAAATATTGGCGAAAGAGAAAAAACGTTAAAACAATGTAAAGCCGCACTTGACTTCATAAGTTCTTTTGACGGATACAATATTAGCGCTGAAAAATGGATATTTCAAATTAAACTAGGATTACAAACGGTAGTCGACCACAGAATGTTTATTGCTCTAGTGCTGGTGAACAGAACATCAGGAGACGCGCAACGCATTCTCAATAATAAATTCATAACCGAAATAAACGAACTAGAAAGCGCCGTAGAACAAGAATTCGGACTGCCAAAAAGTAAGGAGCTATTAGTACATGGAAGAACAAACCTCAGACAAGACCGCGACGATATTAGAACATTCATCAAGAAATTTAATCTATTACATCAGGATATAATTAGAGCCATAAGCAACGATAAACGATTTAGTACCACAGAAAAAATGGTAATCTACCGCGTAGAAGAAGACAATTCACTCGCAACGTTCATTAGGAATCTGAATCAACCGCTCAGATCAATAGTATGGCAATCGCGACCTTCAACATTAAAACAAGCACAAGATCTCGCGTATGAAGCATGTAGAGAAGAAGAATTAACAAATAGAACAACAGTCCAGGGCCACAGTAGACATACAGCACGACCAAATTTCAGACAATTCGCGTATGAGAAACCTCGGCAAACCTATCAGAACTCCAGCAACAGCGCGCCACACCAACAACCACGATATTTCGGTTCACAACAGCGAACACAACCACTGTATTCACGTCCCGCCATCATGCCACCACCAATTACCCGCTTTAATTGTAACCAAGAAAGGCATTACTCGCGTAACTGTAAAAATTTTCGCAAAAGTATAGCCGACCACGGACCCAACATACGATATTCACAGCCCGAAAAGACAGAAACACCGATACAGCAATCAGAATAACGCTCCGAGTGGGAAATCATGACCAAAGCAACTTCCAACACAGACGATTCCTTATCGACACCGAAGCAGGAATAAATATCATATAAACTACCCCGGTATTCGAAGTTGGACTATTGACGCGTAAACGACGAACCAGTTTCCACGGAATAACGAATGAAAAGCTAACTTCGGAAAGAGAAGCACGCATAGATATAGGAGACAGAACACACTTATTTGCCATTGTACCCGACGATTTCCCCTTAGAAGAAGACGGAATATTGGGAATGCCCTTCCTCGAGAGTGAAGGTGCAAAGATTAATATCAAAAAGAAAACATTAGAGCTAAGCGAAACCGTTCACCGACTCATGAAGATCCAAATCCTGCGGGACAGGATCATTAAGTTACGCGAAAACACAAGGTTAGCTCATATCAGCGATGAAAGCGAAAGGAAGAAATTAAGCGATCTAATCGAAAAATACAACGATATATTTGCATTCCCGGACGATGAGTTACCTGAAACAAGGCTCGCGAGCCACGAAATTTACACGAAAGATGAAGTCCCAATAAACGTAAAGCAGTACAGATACCCGCACGTTCATAAAGAAGAAATCCGCAGACAAATAGGTGAAATGGTAAATAAAGGAATCTTGCGAGATTCAGATTCACCCTACAATAGTCCGCTCTGCATTGTTCCGAAGAAAATCGATGCCAGCGGAAAAAGAAAATGGAGAATCGTCATCGATCATAGGAAATTAAACGATAAAACAATACACGATGCGTACCCGCTACCCAACCCATCCGATATATTTGACCAGTTAGGTGAAGCTCGTTATTTAAGCGCATTCGATCTTGCTAGCGGCTTTCACCAAATTCCGATGAACCAGAATAGTGTGCAAAAAACTGCATTTTCAACCGAAAACGGGCACTACCAATTTCTACGAATGCCCTTCGGTCTTAAAAACGCACCAGCTACGTTCCAACGGATGATGAATAAAGCCTTACGTGGATTATTGGGTAAGACATGCTTAGTATACTTGGACGACATCATTGTCTGGGGTAGAACACCAGAGGAACATAGAGACAGGCTTCAGTTATTATTCCAACGCCTGCGGGAAGTTGGACTTCGTTTTCAGCCCGATAAATGCGAATATCTAAGCACCGAACTAAAATACTTAGGACACGTGATCACACCGGAAGGAATAAAACCCAATCCAGATAAAATACGCGACGTCGTGGAATTCCCAGTACCAAAAACCATCAAGAGCGTTAGAGAATTTTTAGGACTTGCAAATTACTATAAACGATTTATATCTAAATTCTCGCAGAAGGCAAAACCACTGAACCAATTATTGAAAAAGGATGTCCCATTTAAGTGGGACAACGCTTGCGAGCACGCATTCCAGCAACTGAAAAAAGAGTTAGTCAGCGATAACGTATTAGCTTGCCCGAATTTCGACAAAGAGTTCATATTAAACGTCGACGCCAGCGGTACTGGTATAGGTGCAATTCTAGCACAGAGAGACGTAAACGGAAAAGAAAGGTCGATAAGCTACGCAAGCAGAAACCTCAATGAAGCCGAGTGCAAATACAGCACTAAAGACAAAGAAACTTTAGCTATTGTCTGGAGCGTGAAACATTTTCGACCTTATTTATTTGGAAGACATTTCAAAATTTATACAGACCACCAACCCATACCATATATAGATAAAAGTAGAAATCCAACAGCAATGCAAGAACGATGGCGAGTTATACTCATGGAATACGATTACGAAATCATTTATAAGAAAGGCGCAGATAATGGAAATGCAGATGCATTGAGTCGTAATCCAGTACGTATCACGCGAAAATCGAGACCAGCACTTCGAAGAAACATCATCTTCAGTGAAGACATCAGTGAAGATAAACTATTAGTAGATTTCCGACTTGAAAAGCAATTTGGCTACAAGTATGAAGATAACTATTTAATTTTTGAAGCTAGCGAATATAACGACCAAACGATTAGAGAAGCCTTTGAAACCACGCGGAATCTCATTATTGGTAACGAAGTTAGCGATTTTACCTTAAATTTCAAGCATTTGATACACCTGTCAGTAATCTCAGAAAAACAAATTAAAGATCTACTTTTAGAAATTCTTTACGACCCTTCTATTAATATAGTTTTATTGACCAAAGATTTGAAAACTCCAGAAACTGAGCACGAGAAATTCGAAATAATTAGACGCGCACACGATACTTTAATAGGAGGCCACGCAGAAATCAGAAAAACTATAGCCAGAGTAAGAGACACGTATACCTGGATAGGACTACACCGCGACATCAGTAACTATATTAATGAATGTTTAACATGTCAAGAAGTTAAAATCAATAGAAAACCGACGCGCATGCCAATCCAGATCACCGATACACCAATGGCCTTCAATGACAAAATTGCAATGGACATCGTGGGTCCCTTGACAGAGGATGCCGAAGGTTATAAATATATTCTCACAATCCAAGATCAACTCTCCAAATACTTAGAAGCTATCCCATTAAAAGACCAACAAGCTAAGACAATAGCTAGAACGCTGTTGAACCATTGGATATTACGCTACGGAACTCCTAAAATTATTATGACTGACCAGGGAACAAACTTTACTAGTAATATATTAAAAGAACTCAGTAACTTGCTGGGTTTTGATCTAAAACATACAACGGTATTCCATCCAGAAACAAACGGCAGCCTCGAAAGAACACACGCAGTCTTAAAAGATTTTCTCAGAGCTCAAATGAATATAACAGAAGAACCAACGCCTTGGAATCTCCAACTCCAAGCTGCCGTATATTCCTACAACACAACGATTCATTCGGCAATAGGAATTAAACCTTTCTGTCTAGCGTTCGGTAGAGAACCGCCCGAATTGAGCCAACTAGAAGACGATAGTAACGAGCAGATAACATATTCCGACTTTGTAGAAAGCATCAAGGCACTCGTAAACAGGATCAGTAAACAAGCATACAACGCCCTAGTAGATAGAAAATCCAAAGTAAAAATGAAATATGATAAAACTATTAAGCCATTAACTTTAGAACCAGGAGACTGGGTCTGGATGCGTAACCAAGGAAGGGATCGATTACAGGGTTTGACGAAACCATTTTTAGGGCCATACCAAGTTATAAAACTTGTCGGAGATGTTAATGCAGTCGTAAATGTTAATAAAAGAGAACAACTTGTACATTTAAATCGTCTAAAGTATGCAAACATGTCATCTATTTTAGGTTCTCCGCCTGGGGATATGTCGACTGCGAACCAATAACCATTACACCCATGGACACGCAACCAAACTTGTACTTCGATGAACTTGGAACTACACGACTATACCATAAAACATGGACTACCCTAGTTTGGTATGATTTAAATACCCTCTACGATACGGAAACGATTATTTCTAACCTTCTAAGAAATTCCAAACGCAACGAACTAATTAATGACAGATTTCGCAAAATAGAAAAGAAACGTTACATAATTTTAGCTACCATAGGTATAACCCAACATACTCGAGCTAAACGCGGATGGCTGAACCCAATAGGAGATCTAGCTAGTCTTCTTTTCGGAACCCTCAGCCAAAAGGATGCTGAATACTACAATAACGAAATAGATAAATTGTACAAAGATAACCATAGAATTACTAATTTGATCAATAACGAAACGACAATAGTTGAAGGAGTAATAACGAATATGAAACAATTAGCGAAAAAGACACAGGACATGATCGCGATAACAAATGCAGAGGTTAACAAATTAATAGATAGAGAACGGGAACTAGAATTAGAGCTAACGATAAGTACGTATCTTTCGGAATACGAAAGCATCATAGACACTATTCGAATCACGCTTAACAATGCTAAACTAGGGCAAATCGACCCTATGATACTCCCTATGAGTTACTTTATGAAACACTTGAAAGAAATCGAATCAAAATACGGGTCACACAAACTTTTGTATCCAGTAAATTTTGCGAACGCATATAAAATTCTCCAATTTGCAGACGTAAACATATTCACTCTAAAAACCTCACGACTTTGTTTTGAAATTAGAATCCCAGTCCTTGAAGACAGTATTTATAGCTATTTCCAGATAATACCAATACCAAAAATTGCAAACGACGATTTAATCTTTATTTCAATACCTGAAAAATTTATATACTTAGATGCACAAACCCAATCCTACACATTTCCCGCAATCTCACAGAAACAAAACTGTAAAACACACTACGACATTAATATCTTCGAAAGAAACACACCACAGCAAAATTCAATTGTCCAAAACCCATGCTTAACAAAAGCCCTACATGTACTACCGGCATCAGAATCAGACTGTCAACTAAGAATTGCAAAATTCACAGAAACCATATTTATACAATTACAATCAAACACAGAATGGATAACAATTTCACGCGATACAGAAAGTATTCATGTAACTTGCCCGAATGACCCAAACACTTACACAAAATCGTTCAAAAATATTAATTTTATAAAATTAGAGCCAGGCTGCATAGGCCAAACACGAACCACTACGTTACACGCAGCGAATAACGAACAAAACATCAAATACAACTAACACTAGGATTAAAAGATCTACCGATAGTAAATAATACTAACACATTCTTTACACATTTACCAACCATACCAAAATCTCTAATACACACTGAAGAACTGTACCAGTATTCACGCAGTTTAAGCGAGATAAGAAAAGAGTCGGAAGAAATAGGCAAACATACTAGGTCGGCAGCACGAAATGAAAGCATATGGACAACTATAGGTTCAATAACCATACTTCTAGTTATTTTTGCGATCATGTATATCTGTAACAAAATCGGCATTTTTACCATCATAAGAAATTTATGTAAAAACCAAAAACCCAACCACCCCGAAACTATATCCACGGAAGAATACAACATGAGAACATGGAAAGAAAAACCAGCGCCAACCGCAGCAGCAGCAACAGCATCAACACCAACCAAGGCAGTCATCCGGGATATACCGACATCACTACTTGGACTTCCACCGAAGCTCCCCATCTAAGATTTTTCTGTTGGAAAAATCTCTTTTAAGGAGGGGGGTGTTAAGCAACAGACATCAGTCAGCATTCACCCACTAAAATCCAGGTCAACCAAATTCCAGGCCACCAGTTCTGCTACGATCAGCGATGCACTAAATATATAAGCCCAAATTAAAAGACACAGAGGGCTCTTTTTCCGATCAACTTGTTACGCGAATCGTCGTGTAGTTTCTATGTCAAAATAAAGATCGTTTTGCTGTGAAGAACTAATTTTATAACAAAAACCTCATTCTGTACGTCGCGGCATAACAGTGCGCTTCGTGTACAGAATCGCCGCTTTTGCTCCGTATTGTCACAAAACGTGCGTTTCACTCACCGAACTGCTCCTTTTGGCACAAAACGTGCGTTTCGTGCACAGAATCGCCGCGTTTGCTCTGTTTTGCAACAAAACGTGCGTTTCGTGTACAGAATCGCCGTTTTGCTCAGTTTTCGCACAAAACCAGCGTTTCGTGCCCAGAATCGCGGCTTCTGCTCAGTTTTGGCACAAAACGTGCGCTTCGTGCACAGAATCGCCGCTTTTGCTTAGTTTTTTAACCGACTTCGAAAAAGAAGGAGGTTACTCAATTCGACATGTATATTTTTTTTTAATTTTTTTTTTTAATTTTTTTTTTATGTATGTTCACCGATTACGCCGAGATGGACTGACCAATCGGAACGAAACCTTTTGCATCTTGTAGGGTATGACTCCCAGTTGGTCCCGCATAAAAAACATTTTCCATTTTGTCATTCTTTACACCTTTTTTATTGCAAAAACACGTTTTCGTACATGCTAAGTTTGATCACCGATTACGCCGAGATGGATGGACCAATCCGAACAAAACCTTTTTCATCTTGCAGGCTATGACCCCCACTAGAAACGGGATAAAACACATTTTTTATTTTATCATTGCTTACCCTGTTTTATCATGTTCTATTGTAAATTACTGCAAATCAAAGAGTACCGTTTTGTCCGCGTCATGCATGTCCGCCGATTGCTCCGTTATGGATTGACCAATCGGAACGAAACCTTTTGCATCCTGTAGGGTATGATTCCCAGTTGACCCCGCATAGAAAACATTTTGCATTTTATCATCGTGTACCCCTTTTTTATTGCATAGAAGCGTACTGTTTCGTCCACGTCATGTATGGTCACCGATTACTCCATGATGGAATGACCAATCGGATCGAAACTTGTTGGATCTTGTAGAGTATGACTTCCAGTTGGTCCAGCAACAATCATATTATGCATTTTTTCGTTTTCTCCCACGTTTATTGCAAAAACTGTACTATTTCACGTATAATCGGCCTAATATCGATGAAGCCTAGTATTACATTTTGCGACCGGAGATGTTTCCACGATGATCCCATTTGCAACATTCCCTTCACTTTTCTGCACATCCCTTCGCGTCCCTGCATTTCCCTTCACTTCCCTATCTTTCCCTTCCAAACCCAACCCCCCTGCCCCTCCCCTCCCCCTCCCTCCCTCCCCTCCCTCCCCTCCCTCCCCTCCCTCCCCTCCCTCCCCTCCCTCCCCTCCCTCCCCTCCCTCCCCTCCCTCCCCTCCCTCCCCTCCCTCCCCTCCCTCCCCTCCCTCCCCTCCCTCCCCTCCCTCCCCTCCCTCCCCTCCCTCCCCTCCCTCCCCTCCCTCCCCTCCCTCCCCTCCCTCCCCTCCCTCCCCTCCCTCCCCTCCCTCCCCTCCCTCCCCTCCCTCCCCTCCCTCCCCTCCCTCCCCTCCCTCCCCTCCCTCCCCTCCCTCCCCTCCCTCCCCTCCCTCCCCTCCCTCCCCTCCCTCCATCCCTCCCTCCCTCCCCTCCCTCCCTCCCTCCCCTCCCTCCCCTCCCTCCCCTCCCACCCCTCCCTCCCCTCCCTCCCCTCCAACCCCTCCCTCCCCTCCCTCCCCTCCCACCCCTCCCCTTCCCTTTCACTTCAATCCCTTTCCCTCCCTTCTCTACTCGCCCCTGCTGTTCCCACCGTTGCTAATTACTATTGTTATTGCAATAATTATGTATCTAGCGTGACGGCGACATGGCAAGTGGTAAGTGCGAATCAAGCAGTATCCTACTTTCCTATATGTTACATCAGACGCAGTAAATCCCAGTTGTTACGTGAGATATGAAATAATTATGTATAATTTCGTAAATTTTGTGTGGTTTTACGTATTTTATACAATTGATTACTATTTATTCCAATACAATAAGATTATTAAGGATTTCAGTAGAGGAGTTAGGTATATTGCAGCGTTAGTATCCATGTTCATGTCTGAAACAAAAGTACATACATGTTTCTGAAGTATAATCGTAGTGAAAAGAAAAAAAAACACTCGCACGCACGCACGGAACGCACGCCCGCATGCCCGACCACGGGTTGTGTGGTTTTACGTATTTTATATATGTACCTCCACCCGCTTGCGGGCGTGCGTGCGTGCGTGCGGGCGGGCTGGCGGGCGTGCGCGCGGGCGGGCGGGCGTGCGGGCTTGCGGGCGGGCGGGCGTGCGCGCGGGCGGGCGGGCGTGCAGGCGGGCGGGCGCGCGGGCGTGTGTGTGTATTTTATCTTTTTACTACGATTATACTACAGGGACATGTATGTACGTTTGTTTCAGAAATGAACATGGAGACTACCGCTGGCAATCGTATGTATACCTTGATTTCATAACGATGAGATATAATATATGAAGAAACGAACACCGTTATACAGTATGTGGCTATTACTTCGCAGGGAATGCAAAGATCGCCACTAAAAAGTGTGAAATAAAATAATTTTTGGAAAAAAAATATAACCGACTTCGAAATGCACTAAAAAGAATGAAATAATATTTAATTCTTTTCGTGGGTTTCTCTCCAGCTATGTATAACATTGATGACAATATTACATTACATTACATTTTAAATACAATGCATACTTTTCGGAGACGGCGTTAAATTAAAAAAATTCTAATTGGAAATTATCAAAATTCTTTGATCGTTTTTCACATTTTCACATTAGCAACATCTTTCAGTAATACAATTTTTAATTCTGCGCCGTCTCCAAAAAGTATGCATTGTATTTAAGATGTAATGTAATGTAATATTGTTATCAATGTTATACATAGCTGGAGAGAAACCCACGAAAAGAATTAAATATTATTTCATTCTTTTAAGTGCATTTCGAAGTCGGTTATATTTTTTTTCCAAAAATTATTTTTGGCACAAAACGTGCGTTTCGTGCACAGAATGTCCGCTTCTGCTCAGTTTTGGCACAAAACGTGCGTTTCGTGCACAGAATCGCCGCTTTTGCTCAGTTTTGGCACAAAACCCGCGTTTCGTGCACAGAATCGCCGTTTTTGCTCAGTTTTGGCTCGAAACCCGCGTTTCGCGCACCGAATCGCCGCTTTTGCTCAGTTTTGGCACAAAACCCCGCGTTTCGTGCACCGAATCGCTGCTTTTGCTCAGTTTTGGCTCAAAACGTGCGTTTCGTGCCAAAACTGAGCAAAAGCGGCTATTCTGTGTACGAAACACACGTTTTGTGCCAAAACTGAGAAGAAGCGGCAATTCTGTGCGCGAAACGCACGTTAAGCGTCAAAACTGTGCAAAAGCAGCGATTTGGTGCACGAAAACGCACGTTTCGTTGCAAAAGCGGCGTTTTGGTGCACGCAACGCACGTTTTGCGTCAAAGCTGCGCAAAAGCAGCGATTTGGTGCACGAAACGCACGTTTCTCGCCAAATCGGAGCAAAAGCGGCGATTCGGTGCACGAAATGCATGTTTCGCAGCAAAAGCGGCGTTTTGGCGCACGAAACGCACGTTTAGCGTCAAAACTGTGCAAAAGCAGTGATTTGGTGAACGAAACGCACGTTTCGTTGCAAAAGCAGCGTTTTGGTGCTCGAAACGCACGTTTTGCGTCAAAACTGCGCAAAAGCTGCGATTTGGTTCACGAAACGCACGTTTGGTTGCAAAAGCGGCGTTTTGGTGCACGAAACGCATGTTTTGCGTCAAAACTGTGCAAAAGCAGCGATTTGGTACACGAAACGCACGTTTCGTTGCAAAAGCGGCGTTTTGGTGCACGAAGCGCACGTTTTGCGTCAAAACTGTGCAAAAGCAGAGATTTGGTGCACGAAACGCTCTCTTCTCGCCAAAACGGAGCAAAAGCGGCGATTCGGTGCACGAAACGCACGTTTCGTTCTAAAAGCGGCGTTTTGGTGTACGAAACGCACGTTTTGCGTCATAACTGTGCAAATGCAGCGATTTGGTGAACGAAACGCACGTTTCGTTGCAAAAGCGGCGTTTTGGTGCACGAAACGCACGTTTTGCGTCAAAACTGTGCAAAAGCAGCGATTTGGTGAACGAAACGCACGTTTCGTTGCAAAAGCGGCGTTTTGGTGCACGAAACGCATGTTTTGCGTCAAAACTGTGCAAAAGCAGCGATTTGGTACACGAAACGCACGTTTCGTTGCAAAAGCGGCGTTTTGGTGCACGAAGCGCACGTTTTGCGTCAAAACTGTGCAAAAGCAGAGATTTGGTGCACGAAACGCTCTCTTCTTGCCAAAACGGAGCAAAAGCGGAGATTCGGTGCGCGAAACGCACGTTTCACTGCGAAAGCGGCGTTTTGGCACACGAAACGCACGTTTTGCGTCAAAACCGTGCAAATGCAGCGATTTGGTGAACGAAACGCACGTTTCTTGCCAAAACGGAGCAAAAGCGGCGATTCGGTGCGCGAAACGCACGTTTCGGTGCAAAGGCGGCGTTTTGGCGCACGAAACGCACGTTTAGCGTCAAATTGTGCAAAAGCAGCGATTTGGTGCACGAAATGCACGCTTCGTTGCAAAAACGGCGTTTTGGTGCACGAAACGCACGTTTTGCGTCAAAACTGTGCAAAAGCAGCGATTTGGTGAACGAAACGAACGTTTCTTGCCAAAACGGAGCAAAAGCGGAGATTCGGTGCGCGAAACGCACGTTTCACTGCGAAAGCGGCGTTTTGGCGCACGAAACGCACGTTTTGCGTCAAAACCGTGCAAATGCAGCGATTTGGTGCACGAAACGCACGCTTCGTTGCAAAAACGACGTTTTGGTGCACGAAACGCACGTTATGCGTCAAAACTGTGCAAAAGCAGCGATTTGGTGCACGAAACGCACGTTTTGTGCCAAAACTGAGCAAAAGCGGCGATTCTGTGTTCGAAACGCACGTTTCGCTGAAAAAGCGGCGTTTTGGCGCACGAAACGCACGTTTCTTGCCAAAACAGAGCAAAAGCGGCGATTCGGTGCGCGAGCCGCACGTTTCGCTGCAAAAGCAGCGACTTGGTGCACGAAACGCACGTTTCGTTGCAAAAGTGGCGTTTTGGTGCACGAAATGCACGTTTTGCGTCAAAACTGTGCAAAAGCAGCGATTTGGTGAATGAAACGCCCGTTTCTGGCCAAAACGGAGAAAAAGCGGCGATTCGGTGCTCGAAACGCACGTTTCGCGGCAAAAGCGGCGTTTGAGCGCACGATACGCACGTTTAGCGTCAAAACTGTGCAAAAGCAACGATTTGGAGCACGAAACGCACGTTTCGTTCTAAAAGCGGCGTTTTGGTGCACGAAACGCATGTTTTGCGTCAAAACTGTGCAAAAGCAGCGATTTGGTGCATGAAAAAAACGTTTCTTGCCAAAACGGAGCAAAAGCGGCGATTCGGTGCGCGAAACGCACGTTTCGCTGCAAAAGCGGCGTTTTGGCGCACGGAACGCACGTTTAGCATCAAAACTGTGCAAAAGCAGCGATTTGGTGCTCGAAACGCACGTTTCTTGCCAAAACGGCGCAAAAGCGGCGATTCGGTGCGTGTAACGCACGTTTCGCTGCAAAACCAGCGATTTGGTGCACGAAACGCACGTTTCGTTGCAAAAGCGGCGTTTTGGTGCACGAAACGCACGTTTTGCGTCAAAACTGTGCTAAAGCAGCGATTTGGTGAACGAAACGCACGTTTCGTCGCAAAAGCGGCGTTTTGGTGCGGAAAACGCACGTTTAGCGCCAAAACTGTGCAAAAGCAGTGATTTGGTGCACGAAACGCACGTTTCTTGCCAAAACGGAACAAAAGCGGCGATTCGGTGCGCGAAGCGCACGTTTCGCTGCAAAAGCGGCGATTTGGTGCACGAAACGCACGTTTCGTTGCAAAAGCGGCGTTTTGGTGCACGAAACGCACGTTTAGCGCCAAAACTGTGCAAAAGCAGCGATTTGGTGAACGAAACGCACGTTTCTTGCCAAAACGGAGCAAAAGCGGCGATTCGGTGCGTGAAACGCACGTTTCGCTGCAAAAGCAGCGATTTGGTGGACGAAACGCACGTTTCGTTGCTAAAGCGGCGTTTTGATGCATGAAACGCTCGTTTAGCGTCAAAACTGTGCAAAAGCAGCGTTTTGGCGCACGAAACGCACGTTTAGCGTCAAAACTGTGCAAAAGCGGCGATTTGGTTCACGAAACGCTCGTTTCGTTCTAAAAGCGGAGTTTTGGTGCACGAAACGCACGTTTAGCGCCAAAACTGTGCAAAAGCAGCGATTTGATGCACGAACCGCACGTTTCTTGCCAAAGCGGAGCAAAAGCGGCTATTCGGTGCGCGAAACGCACGTTTCGCAGCAAAAGCAGCGATTTGGTGCACGAAACGCAGGTTTCGTTGCAAAAGCGGCGTTTTTGCGCACGAAACACACGTTTCTTGCCAAAACGGAGCAAAAGCGGCGATTCGGTGCGTGAAACGCACGTTTCGCTGCAAAAGCAGCGATTTGGTGGACGAAACGCAGGTTTCGTTGCAAAAGCGGCGTTTTTGCGCACGAAACACACGTTTCTTGCCAAAACGGAGCAAAAGCGGCGATTCGGTGCGCGAAACGCACGTTTCGCTGCGAAAGCGGCGGTTTGGCGCACGAAACGCACGTTTAGCGTCAAATCTGTGCAAAAGCAGCGATTTGGTGGACGAAACGCACGTTTCGTTGCAAAAGCGGCGTTTTGGCGCACGAAACGCACGTTTAGCGTCAAAACTGTGCAAAAGCAGCGATTTGGTGAACGAAACGCACGTTTCTTGCCAAAACGGATCAAAAGCGGCGATTCGGTGCACGAAACGCACGTTCCGTTCTAAAAGCGGCGTTTTGGTGAACGAAACGCACGTTTTGCGTCAAAACTGTGTGGAAGCAGCGGTTTGGTGCACGAAACGCACGTTTCTCGCCAAAACGGAGCAAAAGCGGCTATTCGGTGCGCGAAACGCACGTTCCGCTGCAAAAGCGGCGATTTGGTGCACGGATCGCACGCTTCGTCGCAAAAGCGGCGTTTTGGTGCGCGAAACGCACGTTTAGCGCCAAAACTGTGCAAAAGCAGTGATTTGGTGCACGGAACGCACGTTTCTTGCCAAAACGGAGCAAATGCGGCGATTCGGTGCGCGAAACGCACGATTCGCTGCAAAAGCGGCGTTTTGGTGCACGAAACGCACGTTTTACGTCAAAACTGTGCAAAAGCAGCGATTTGGTGCACGAAACGCACGTTTCGTTGCAAAAGCGGCGTTTTGGTGCACGAAACGCACGTTTTGCGCAAAAACTGTGCAAAAGCAGCGATTTGGTGAACGAAACGCACGTTTCTTGCCAAAACGGAGCAAAAGCGGAGATTCGGTGCGCGAAACGCACGTTTCGCTGCGAAAGCGGCGATTTGGTGCACGAAACGCACGTTTTGCGTCAAAACTGTGCAGAAGCAGCGGTTTGGTGCACGAAATGCACGTTTCTCGCCAAAACGGAGCAAAAGCGGATATTCGGTGCGCGAAACGCACGTTTCGCTGCAAAAGCGGCGCTTTGGAGCACGAAACGCACGTTTAGCGTCAAAACTGTGCAAAAGCAGCGATTTGGTGCACGGAGCGCACGTTTCTTGCCAGAACGGAGCAAAAGCAGCGATTTGGTGCACGAAACGCACGTATCTTGCCAAAACGGAGCAAAAGAGGCGATTCTGTGCACGAAGCGCACGTTTTGCGCCAGAAGGAGCAATTCGGTTCGCGAAACGCACGTTTTGTGCCAAAACTGAGCAAAAGAGGCGATTCTGTGCACGAAACGCACGTTTTGTGCCAAAACTGAGCAAAAGCGGCGATTTTGGTGCGTGAAACGCACGTTTTATGCCAAAACTGAGCAAATGCGGCGATTCTGTCCACGAAACGGACGTTTTGTGCCAAAACTGAGCAAAAGAGACGATTCTGAGCACGAAACGCCCGTTTTGTGCCAAAACTGAGCGACAGCGGCGATTCTGTGCCCGAAGCGCACATTTTGTGCCAAAACTGAGCAAAAGCGGCGGTTCTGTGCACGAAACGCACGTTTTGTGCCAAAACTGAGTAAAAGCGGCGATTCTGTGCTCGAAACGCACGTTTTGTGCCAGAAGGAGCGATTCGGTGCGTGAAGCGCAGGTTTTGTGACAAAACGGAGCAAATGCGGCGATTCTGTCCACGAAACGGACGTTTTGTGCCAAAACTGAGCAAAAGCGGCGATTCTTTGAACGAAACGCACGTTTTGTGCCAAAAGGAGCAATTCGGTGCGTGAAATGCACGTTTTGTGCCAAACCTGTGCAAAAGCGGCGATTCTGAGCACGAAACGCACGTTTTGTGCCAAGACTGAACAAAAGCGGCGATTCCGTGCACGAAACACACGTTTTGTGACAAAAGCAGTAATTCGGTGTGTGAAACGCACGTTTTGTGACAAAGCGGAACAAAAGCGGCGATTCTTTGAACGAAACGCACGTTTTGTGACAAAACTGAGCAAAAGCGGCGATTCTGTGCGCGAAACGCACATTTTGTGCCAAAACCGAACAAAAGCGGCGATTCTGTGTTCGAAACGCACGTTTCGCTGAAAAAGCGGCGTTTTGGCGCACGAAACGCACGTTTCTTGCCAAAACAGAGCAAAAGCGGCGATTCGGTGCGCGAGCCGCACGTTTCGCTGCAAAAGCAGCGACTTGGTGCACGAAACGCACGTTTCGTTGCAAAAGTGGCGTTTTGGTGCACGAAATGCACGTTTTGCGTCAAAACTGTGCAAAAGCAGCGATTTGGTGAATGAAACGCCCGTTTCTGGCCAAAACGGAGAAAAAGCGGCGATTCGGTGCTCGAAACGCACGTTTCGCGGCAAAAGCGGCGTTTGAGCGCACGATACGCACGTTTAGCGTCAAAACTGTGCAAAAGCAACGATTTGGAGCACGAAACGCACGTTTCGTTCTAAAAGCGGCGTTTTGGTGCACGAAACGCATGTTTTGCGTCAAAACTGTGCAAAAGCAGCGATTTGGTGCATGAAAAAAACGTTTCTTGCCAAAACGGAGCAAAAGCGGCGATTCGGTGCGCGAAACGCACGTTTCGCTGCAAAAGCGGCGTTTTGGCGCACGGAACGCACGTTTAGCATCAAAACTGTGCAAAAGCAGCGATTTGGTGCTCGAAACGCACGTTTCTTGCCAAAACGGCGCAAAAGCGGCGATTCGGTGCGTGTAACGCACGTTTCGCTGCAAAACCAGCGATTTGGTGCACGAAACGCACGTTTCGTTGCAAAAGCGGCGTTTTGGTGCACGAAACGCACGTTTTGCGTCAAAACTGTGCTAAAGCAGCGATTTGGTGAACGAAACGCACGTTTCGTCGCAAAAGCGGCGTTTTGGTGCGGAAAACGCACGTTTAGCGCCAAAACTGTGCAAAAGCAGTGATTTGGTGCACGAAACGCACGTTTCTTGCCAAAACGGAACAAAAGCGGCGATTCGGTGCGCGAAGCGCACGTTTCGCTGCAAAAGCGGCGATTTGGTGCACGAAACGCACGTTTCGTTGCAAAAGCGGCGTTTTGGTGCACGAAACGCACGTTTAGCGCCAAAACTGTGCAAAAGCAGCGATTTGGTGAACGAAACGCACGTTTCTTGCCAAAACGGAGCAAAAGCGGCGATTCGGTGCGTGAAACGCACGTTTCGCTGCAAAAGCAGCGATTTGGTGGACGAAACGCACGTTTCGTTGCTAAAGCGGCGTTTTGATGCATGAAACGCTCGTTTAGCGTCAAAACTGTGCAAAAGCAGCGTTTTGGCGCACGAAACGCACGTTTAGCGTCAAAACTGTGCAAAAGCGGCGATTTGGTTCACGAAACGCTCGTTTCGTTCTAAAAGCGGAGTTTTGGTGCACGAAACGCACGTTTAGCGCCAAAACTGTTCAAAAGCAGCGATTTGATGCACGAACCGCACGTTTCTTGCCAAAGCGGAGCAAAAGCGGCTATTCGGTGCGCGAAACGCACGTTTCGCAGCAAAAGCAGCGATTTGGTGCACGAAACGCAGGTTTCGTTGCAAAAGCGGCGTTTTTGCGCACGAAACACACGTTTCTTGCCAAAACGGAGCAAAAGCGGCGATTCGGTGCGTGAAACGCACGTTTCGCTGCAAAAGCAGCGATTTGGTGGACGAAACGCAGGTTTCGTTGCAAAAGCGGCGTTTTTGCGCACGAAACACACGTTTCTTGCCAAAACGGAGCAAAAGCGGCGATTCGGTGCGCGAAACGCACGTTTCGCTGCGAAAGCGGCGGTTTGGCGCACGAAACGCACGTTTAGCGTCAAATCTGTGCAAAAGCAGCGATTTGGTGGACGAAACGCACGTTTCGTTGCAAAAGCGGCGTTTTGGCGCACGAAACGCACGTTTAGCGTCAAAACTGTGCAAAAGCAGCGATTTGGTGAACGAAACGCACGTTTCTTGCCAAAACGGATCAAAAGCGGCGATTCGGTGCACGAAACGCACGTTCCGTTCTAAAAGCGGCGTTTTGGTGAACGAAACGCACGTTTTGCGTCAAAACTGTGTGGAAGCAGCGGTTTGGTGCACGAAACGCACGTTTCTCGCCAAAACGGAGCAAAAGCGGCTATTCGGTGCGCGAAACGCACGTTCCGCTGCAAAAGCGGCGATTTGGTGCACGGATCGCACGCTTCGTCGCAAAAGCGGCGTTTTGGTGCGCGAAACGCACGTTTAGCGCCAAAACTGTGCAAAAGCAGTGATTTGGTGCACGGAACGCACGTTTCTTGCCAAAACGGAGCAAATGCGGCGATTCGGTGCGCGAAACGCACGATTCGCTGCAAAAGCGGCGTTTTGGTGCACGAAACGCACGTTTTACGTCAAAACTGTGCAAAAGCAGCGATTTGGTGCACGAAACGCACGTTTCGTTGCAAAAGCGGCGTTTTGGTGCACGAAACGCACGTTTTGCGCAAAAACTGTGCAAAAGCAGCGATTTGGTGAACGAAACGCACGTTTCTTGCCAAAACGGAGCAAAAGCGGAGATTCGGTGCGCGAAACGCACGTTTCGCTGCGAAAGCGGCGATTTGGTGCACGAAACGCACGTTTTGCGTCAAAACTGTGCAGAAGCAGCGGTTTGGTGCACGAAATGCACGTTTCTCGCCAAAACGGAGCAAAAGCGGATATTCGGTGCGCGAAACGCACGTTTCGCTGCAAAAGCGGCGCTTTGGAGCACGAAACGCACGTTTAGCGTCAAAACTGTGCAAAAGCAGCGATTTGGTGCACGGAGCGCACGTTTCTTGCCAGAACGGAGCAAAAGCAGCGATTTGGTGCACGAAACGCACGTATCTTGCCAAAACGGAGCAAAAGAGGCGATTCTGTGCACGAAGCGCACGTTTTGCGCCAGAAGGAGCAATTCGGTTCGCGAAACGCACGTTTTGTGCCAAAACTGAGCAAAAGAGGCGATTCTGTGCACGAAACGCACGTTTTGTGCCAAAACTGAGCAAAAGCGGCGATTTTGGTGCGTGAAACGCACGTTTTATGCCAAAACTGAGCAAATGCGGCGATTCTGTCCACGAAACGGACGTTTTGTGCCAAAACTGAGCAAAAGAGACGATTCTGAGCACGAAACGCCCGTTTTGTGCCAAAACTGAGCGACAGCGGCGATTCTGTGCCCGAAGCGCACATTTTGTGCCAAAACTGAGCAAAAGCGGCGGTTCTGTGCACGAAACGCACGTTTTGTGCCAAAACTGAGTAAAAGCGGCGATTCTGTGCTCGAAACGCACGTTTTGTGCCAGAAGGAGCGATTCGGTGCGTGAAGCGCAGGTTTTGTGACAAAACGGAGCAAATGCGGCGATTCTGTCCACGAAACGGACGTTTTGTGCCAAAACTGAGCAAAAGCGGCGATTCTTTGAACGAAACGCACGTTTTGTGCCAAAAGGAGCAATTCGGTGCGTGAAATGCACGTTTTGTGCCAAACCTGTGCAAAAGCGGCGATTCTGAGCACGAAACGCACGTTTTGTGCCAAGACTGAACAAAAGCGGCGATTCCGTGCACGAAACACACGTTTTGTGACAAAAGCAGTAATTCGGTGTGTGAAACGCACGTTTTGTGACAAAGCGGAACAAAAGCGGCGATTCTTTGAACGAAACGCACGTTTTGTGACAAAACTGAGCAAAAGCGGCGATTCTGTGCGCGAAACGCACATTTTGTGCCAAAACCGAACAAAAGCGGCGATTCCGTGCACGAAACACACGTTTTGTTGCAAAAGCAGCAATTCGGTGAATGAAACGCACGTCTTGTGCCAAAACTGAGCAAAAGCGGCGATTCTGTGCTCGAAACGCACGTTTTGTGCCAGAAGGAGCGATTCGGTGCGTGAAGCGCAGGTTTTGTGACAAAACGGAGCAAAAGCGGCGATTCTGTGCACGAGACGCACGTTTTGTGCCAAAACTGAGCAAAAGCGGCGATTCTGTGCACGAAACGCACGTTTTGTGCCAGGAGGAGCAATTCGGTGCGTGAAGCGCAGGTTTTGTGGCAAACCGGAGCAGAAGCGGCGATTCTGTGCACGAAACGCACGTTTTGTTGCAAAACTGAGCAAAAGCGGCAATTCGGTGCGCGAAACGTCCATTTTGTGCCAAAACTGCGCAGAAGCGGCGATTCTGTGCACGAAACGCACGTTTTGTGCCAAAACTGAGCAATTCGGTGTGTGAAACGCACGTTTTGTGCCAAAACTGAGCAAAAGCGGCTGTTTTGTGCACGAAACGCACGTTTTGTGCCAAAAGGAGCAGTTCGGTGCGTGTAACGCACGTTTTTTGCGAAAACTGAGCAAGAGCAGCTATTCTGTGCACGAAACGCACGTTTTGTGCCAATACTGAGCAAAAGCGGCGATTCTGTGCATGAGACACACGTTTTCTGCCAAAACTGAGCATTAGCAGCGATTCTGTGCACGAAACGCACGTTTTGTTGCAAAACTGAGCAAAAGCGGCAATTCGGTGCGCAAAACGTCCATTTTGTGCCAAAACTGAGCAAAAGCGACGATTCTGTGCACGTATCGCCCATTTTGAGCCAAAACTGAGCAAAAGCGGCGAATCTGTGCACGAAGCGCACGTTTTGTGCCAGAAGGAGCAATTCGGTGCGTGAAGCGCAGGTTTTGTCACAAAACGTAGCAAAAGCGGCGATTCTGTGCACGAGACGCACGTTTTGTGCCAAAACTGAGCAAAAGCGGCGATTCTGTGCACGAAACGCACGTTTTGTGCCAGAAGGAGCAATTCGGTGCGTGAAGCGCAGGTTTTGAGACAAAACGGAGCAAAAGCGGCGATTCTGTGCACGAAACGCACATTTTGTTGCAAAACTGAGCAAAAGTGGCAATTCGGTGCGCGAAACGTCCGTTTTGTGCCAAAACTGAACAAAAGCGGCGATTCCGTGCACGAATCACACGCTTTGTGGCAAAAGCAGCAATTCGGTGTGTGAAACGCACGTCTTGTGCCCAAACTGAGCAAAAGCGGCGGTTTTGTGCACGAAACGCACGTTTTTTGCGAAAAGGAGCAGTTCGGTGCGTGTAACGCACGTTTTGTGCCAAAACTGAGCAAAAGCGGCGATTCTGTGCGCGAAACGCACATTTTGTGCCAAAACTGAGCAAAAGCGGCGATTCTGTGCACGAAGCGCATGTTTTGTGCCAAAACTGAGCAAAAGCGGCGATTCTGTGCACGAAACGCCCGTTTTGTGCCAAAATGAGCAATTCGGTGCGTGAAACGCTCGCTTTGTGCCAATTCGGAGCAAAAGCGGCGATTCTGTGCACGAAACGCCCGTTTTGTGCCAAAACTGAGCAAAAGCGGCGACTCAGGGCACGAAACGCGGGTTTTGTGTCAAAACTGAGCAATAGCGGCGATTCTGTGCACGAAGCGCCCGTTTTGTTTCAAAAGGAGCAATTCGGTGCGTAAAACGCACGTTTTGTGCCAATACGGAGCCAAAGCGGCGATTCTGTGCACGAAACGCACGTTTTGTGCCAAAACTGAGCAAACGCGGCGATTCAGGGCACGAAACGCGGGTTTTGTGCCAAAACAGAGCATTCTGTGCAGGAAGCGCACGTTTTGTGCCATAACTGAGCAGAAGCGGCGATTCTGTGCTCGAAATGCGGGATTTGTGCCAAATCTCAGCAAAAGCGATGATTCTGTGCACAAAACGCACGTTTTGTGCCAAAACTGAGTAAAAGGGGCAATTCTGTGCTCGAAACGCGGGTTTTGTGCCAAAACTGAGCAAAACCGGCTGTTCTGTGCACGAAACGCACGTTTTGTACCATAACTGAGCAAATGCGGCGATTCTGTGCACGAAACTCGGGTTTTGTGCCAAAACTGAGCAAAAATGGCGATTCTGTGCACGAAACTCGGGTTTTGTGTCAAAACTGAGCAACAGCGGCGATTCTGTGCACGAAACGCACGTCTAGTGCCAAAACTGAGTAAAGGCGGCGATTCTGTTCACGAAATGCATGTTTTGTGCCAATACGGAGCAAAAGCGGCGATTCTGTGCACGAAACGCGGGATTTGTGCCAAAACTGTGCAAAAGCGGCTATTCTGTGCACGCAACACACGTTTTGTACCAAAACTGAGCCAAAGCGGCGATTCTGTGCACGAAACGCGCGTTTTGTGCCAATAGGGAGCAGAAGCGGCGATTCTGTGCACGAAACGAACGTTTTGTGCCAAACGGAGCAGTTCGGTGCGTGAAACGCACGTTGTGTGCCAATACGGAGCAATCGCGGCGATTCTGTGCACGAAACGCGGGTTCTGTGACAAAACAGAGCATTCTGTGCAGGAAGCGCACGTTTTGTGCCATAACTGAGCAGAAGCGGCGATTCTGTGCTCGAAATGCGGGATTTGTGCCAAAACTCAGCAAAAACGATGATTCTGTGCACAGAACGCACGTTTTGCGCCAAAACTGAGCAAAAGAGGCAATTCTGTGCTCGAAACGCGGGTTTTGTGCCAAAACTGAGCAAAACCGGCTGTTCTGTGCACGAAACGCACGTTTTGTACCATAACTGAGCAAATGCGGCGATTCTGTGCACGAAACTCGGGTTTTGTGCCAAAACTGAGCAAAAATGGCGATTCTGTGCACGAAACTCGGGTTTTGTGTCAAAACTGAGCAACAGCGGCGATTCTGTGCACGAAACGCACGTCTAGTGCCAAAACTGAGTAAAGGCGGCGATTCTGTTCACGAAATGCATGTTTCGTGCCAATACGGAGCAAAAGCGGCGATTCTGTGCACGAAACGCGGGATTTGTGCCAAAACTGTGCAAAAGCGGCTATTCTGTGCACGCAACACACGTTTTGTACCAAAACTGAGCCAAAGCGGCGATTCTGTGCACGAAACGCACGTTTTGTGCCAATAGGGAGCAGAAGCGGCGATTCTGTGCACGAAACGAACGTTTTGTGCCAAACGGAGCAGTTCGGTGCGTGAAACGCACGTTGTGTGCCAATACGGAGCAATCGCGGCGATTCTGTGCACGAAACGCGGGTTCTGTGACAAAACAGAGCATTCTGTGCAGGAAGCGCACGTTTTGTGCCATAACTGAGCAGAAGCGGCGATTCTGTGCTCGAAATGCGGGATTTGTGCCAAAACTCAGCAAAAGCGATGATTCTGTGCACAGAACGCACGTTTTGCGCCAAAACTGAGCAAAAGAGGCAATTCTGTGCTCGAAACGCGGGTTTTGTGCCAAAACTGAGCAAAAGCGGCTGTTCTGTGCACGAGACGCACGTTTTGTGCCAAAACTGAGCAAAAGCGGCGATTCTGTGCACGAAACGCATATTTTGTGCCAATACGGAGCAAAAGCGGCGATTCTGTGCACGAAACGCACGTTTTGTGCCAAAACTGAGCAAAAGCGGCGATTCTGTGCACGAACAGCGGGTTTTGTGCCAAAACTGAGCAAGCGCGGCGATTCTGTGCACGAAACGCACGTTTTGTGCCAGAAGGCGCAATTCGGTGCGTGAAACGCACGTTTTGTGCCAAAACTCAGCAACAGTGGCGATTCTGTGCACGAAACGCCCGTATTGTGCCGAAACTGGGCAAAAGCGGCAATTCGGTGCGCGAAACGTCCATTTTGTGCCAAAACTGAGCAGAAGCGGCGATCCTGTGCACGAAACGCACGTTTTGTACCAAAACTCAGCAACAGTGGCGATTCTGTGCACGAAACGCCCGTATTGTGCCGAAACTGGGCAAAAGCAGCAATTCTGTGCACGAAACGCACGTTTTGTGCCAAAAGGAGCAATTCGGTGTGTGAAACGCACGTTTTGTGCCAAAGCGGAGCAAAAGCGGCGATTCTCTGCACGAATCGCGGATTTTGTGCCAAAACTGAGCAAAAGCGGCGATTCTATGCACGAAACGCACGTTTTGTGCCAAAAGGAGCAATTCGGTGTGTGAAACGCACGTTTTGTGCCAAATCGGAGCAAAAGCGGCGATTCTGTGCACGAATCGCGGTTTTTGTGCCAAAACTGAGCAAGCGCGGCGATTCTGTGCACGAAACGCACGTTTTGTGCCAGAAGGAGCAATTCGGTGTGTGAAACGCACGTTTTGTGCCAAAACGGAGCAAAAGCGGCGATTCGGTGCACGAAACGTCCATTTTGTTGCAAAACTGAGCAAAAGCGGCAATTCGGTGCGCGAAACGTCCATTTTGTGCCAAAACTGAGCAAATGCGGCGATCCTGTGCACGAAACGCTCGTTTTGTGCCAGAAGGAGCAATTCGGTGCGTGAAGCGCAGGTTTTGTGACAAAACGGAGCAAAAGCGGCGATTCTGTGCACGAAGCGCACGTTTTGTGGCAAAACTCAGGAAAAGCGGCGATTCTGTGCACGAAGCGCTCGTTTTGTGCCAATACGGAGCAGAAGCGGCGATTCTGTGCACGAAACGCACATTTTGTTGCAAAACTGAGCAAAAGCGGCAATTCGGTGCGCGAAACGTCCATTTTGTGCCAAAACTGAGCAAATGCGGCGATTCTGTCCACGAAACGGACGTTTTGTGCCAAAACTGAGCAAAAGAGACGATTCTGAGCACGAAACGCCCGTTTTGTGCCAAAACTGAGCAAAAGCGGCGATTCTGTGCACGAAGCGCACGTTTTGTGGCAAAACTCAGGAAAAGCGGCGATTCTGTGCACGAAGCGCTCGTTTTGTGCCAATACGGAGCAGAAGCGGCGATTCTGTGCACGAAACACACGTTTTGTCGCAAAACTGAGGAAAAGCGGCGATTCTTTGAACGAAACGCACGTTTTGTGCCAAAACTGAGCAAAAGCGGCGATTCTGTGCACGAAACGCCCGTTTTGTGCAAAAACTGAGCAAAAGCGGCGATTCAGGGCACGAAACGCGGGTTTTGTGTCAAAACTGAGCAATAGCGGCGATTCTGTGCACGAAGCGCCCGTTTTGTTTCAAAAGGAGCAATTCGGTGCGTGAAACGCACGGTTTGTGCCAATACGGAGCCAAAGCGGCGATTCTGTGCACGAAACGCACGTTTTGTGCCAAAACTGAGCAAACGCGGCGATACTGGGCACGAAACGCGGGTTTTGTGTCAAAACTGAGCAATAGCGGCGATTCTGTGCACCATGCGCCCGTTTTGTTTCAAAAGGAGCAATTCGCTGCGTGAAACGCACGTTTTGTGCCAATACGGAGCCAAAGCGGCGATTCTGTGCACGAAACGCACGTTTTGTGCCAATACGGAGCAAAAGCGGCGATTCTGTGCACGAAACACACGTTTTGTGCCAAAACTGAGCAGAAGCGGCGATTCTGTGCGCGAAACGCACATTTTGTGCCAAAGGGAGCAATTCGGTGCGTGAAACGCACGTTTTGTGCCAAAACTGAGCAAATGCGGCGATTCTGTCCACGAATCGGACGTTTTGTGCCAAAACTGAGCAAAAGAGACGATTCTGAGCACGAAACGCCCGTTTTGTGCCAAAACTGAGCAAAAGCGGCGATTCTGTGCACGAAGCGCACGTTTTGTGGCAAAACTCAGGAAAAGCGGCGATTCTGTGCACGAAGCGCTCGTTTTGTGCCAATACGGAGCAGAAGCGGCCATTCTGAGCACGAAACACACGTTTTGTGGCAAAACTGAGGAAAAGCGGCGATTCTTAGAACGAAACGCACGTTTTGTGCCAAAACTGAGCAAAAGCGGCGATTCTGTGCACGAAACGCACATTTTGTGCGAAAAGGAGCAGTTCGGTGCGTGTAACACACGTTTTGTGCCAATACGGAGCAAAAGCGGCGATTCAGTGCACGAAACGCGGGTTTTGTGCCAAAACTGAGCAATAGCGGCGATTCTGTGCACGAAACGCACGTCTAGTGCCAAAACTGAGCAAAGGCGGCGATTCTGTGCACGAAACGCATATTTTGTGCCAATACCGAGCAAAAGCGGCGATTCTGTGCACGAAGCGCCCGTTTTGTTTCAAAAGGAGCAATTCGGTGCGTGAAACGCACGTTTTGTGCCAATACGGAGCCAAAGCGGCTATTCTGTGCACGAAACACACGTTTTGTACCAAAACTGAGCAAAAGCGGCGATTCTGTGCACGAAACGAACGTTTTGTGCCAAACGGAGCAATTCGGTGCGTGAAACGCACGTTGTGTGCCGATACGGAGCAAACGCGGCGATTCTGTGCACGAAACGCGGATTTTGTGCCAAAACAGAGCATTCTTTGCAGGAAGCTCACGTTTTGTGCCATAACTGAGCAGAAGCGGCGATTCTGTGCTCGAAATGCGGGATTTGTGCCAAAACTGAGCAAAAGCGGCTATTCTGTGCACGAAACGCACGTTTTGTACCAAAACTGAGCAAAAGCGGCGATGCTGTGCACGAAACTCGGGTTTTGTGCCAAAACTGAGCAAAAGCGGCGATTCAGGGCACGAAACGCGGGTTTTGTGTCAAAACTGAGCAATAGCGGCGATTCTGTGCACGAAGCGCCCGTTTTGTTTCAAAAGGAGCAATTCGGTGCGTTAAACGCACGTTTTGTGCCAATACGGAGCAAAAGCGGCGATTCAGTGCACGAAACGCGGGTTTTGTGCCAAAACTGAGCAACAGCGGCGATTCTGTGCACGAAACGCACGTCTAGTGCCAAAACTCAGCAAAGGCGGCGATTCTGTGCACGAAACGCATGATTTGTGCCAATACGGAGCAAAAGCGGCGATTCTGTGCACGAAACGCCCGTTTTGTGCCAAAACTGAGCAAAAGCGGCGATTCAGGGCACGAAACGCGGGTTTTGTGTCAAAACTGAGCAATAGCGGCGATTCTGTGCACGAAGCGCCCGTTTTGTTTCAAAAGGAGCAATTCGGTGCGTGAAGCGCACGTTTTGTGCCATTACGGAGCCAAAGCGGCGGTTCTGTGCACGAAACGCGGGTTTTGTGCCAAAACTGAGCAACAGCGGCGATTCTGTGGACGAAACGCACGTCTAGTGCCAGAACTGAGCAAAGGCGGCGATTCTGTGCACGAAACGCATATTTTGTGCCAATACGGAGCAAAAGCGGCGATTCTGTGCCCGAAACGCGGGTTTTGTGCCAAAACTGAGCAAATGCGGCGATTCTGTCCACGAAACGGACGTTTTGTGCCAAAACTGAGCAAAAGAGACGATTCTGAGCACGAAACTCCCGTTTTGTGCCAAAACTGAGCAAAAGCGGCGATTCTGTGCCCGAAGCGCTCGTTTTTTAACAAAAGGAGCAACTCGGTGCGTGAATCGCTCGTTTTGTGCCAAAACTGAGCAAAAGCGGCGATTCTGTGCACGAAACGCACGTTTTGTGCCAGAAGGAGCAATTCGGTGCGTGAAGCGCAGGTTTTGTGACATGACAAAACGGAGCAAAAGCGGCGATTCTGTGCACGAAACGCACATTTTGTGCCAAAAGGAGCAGTTCGGTGCGTGAAACGCACGTTTTGTGCCAAAACTGAGCAAATGCGGCGATTCTGTCCACGAAACGGACGATTTGTGCCAAAACTGAGCAAAAGCGACGATTCTGTGCCCGAAACGCCCGTTTTGTGCCAAAACTGAGCAAAAGCGGCGATTCTGTGCCCGAAACGCCCGTTTTGTGCCAAAAGGAGCAATTCGGTGAGTGAAACGCACGTTTTGTGACAAAACGGAGCAAAAGCGGCGATTCTTTGAACGAAACGCACGTTTTGTGCCATAACTGAGCAAAAGCGGCGATTCTGTACACGAAACGCACATTTTGTGACAAAAGCTGCAATTCGGTGTGTGAAACGCACGTTTTGTGACAAAACGGAGCAAAAGCGCCGATTCTTTGAACGAAACGCACGTTTTGTGCCAAAACTGAGCAAAGGCGACGATTCTGTGCACGAAACGCACATTTTGTGCCAAAACTGAACAAAAGCGGCGAATCCGTGCACGAAACACACGTTTTGTGGCAAAACTGAGCAAACGCTGCGATTCTGTTCACGAAGCGCTCGTTTTGTGACAAAACGGAGCAATTCGGTGCGTGAATCGCACGTTTTGTGCCAAAACTGAGCAAAAGCGGCAATTCGGTGCTCGAAACGTCCGTTTTGTGCCAAAACTGAGCAAAAGCGGCGATTTTGTGCACGAAGCGCACATTTTGTGCCAAAACTGAACAAAAGCGGCGATTCCGTGCACGAAGCACACGTTTTGTGGCAAAAGCAGCAATTCGGTGTGTGAAACGCACGTCTTGTGCCAAAACTGAGCAAAAGCGGCGATTTTGTGCACGAAGCGCACGTTTTGTTCCAAAACTGAACAAAGGCGGCGATTCTGTACACGAAACGCGCGTTTTGTGCCAGAAGGAGCAATTCGGTGCGTGAAGCG